>JAMPIV010014111.1:285000-528817 GCA_024509875.1 Oreohelix idahoensis
CATAGAAGCTTCATCTATGATGAGTACTGAGGCTTCACTGGCTAAATATATATAAATATATGATGGAGACATTTATTCATACTTACACGAACTGCTTAATTTAAATGGGGAAAATTCCAGAATTTTTGTCACCGAAAAGCACCACAGTCATGAAGATTTCTTTTAAAAGCAAAGCGACCCACGCCATGAAGTATTGTGAAGAAATGCGCGTTATTTCAACAGGTGCGCATTTTATTTCCCCGGCTGGAACGCACAATGAAAAGATTGCAACTTTGGTGAGAAAAGATGGGACTTACGTTACCGACAAGGCAATTCTATAAAAATTGAATCTAATATGTGGGTTAATTTATTGCTGGTCAGCTTCCACAGGCAACCTATTTTTGACATGTCAAAAAAGTGACAGATAGAACATGAAGAGGAGCACCCAAAACGCACAGTGCTACTTGTGTGTGCTTGAGTGAAAGGTAACGAAAAGTTAGTTACAAGAACAGATTTATTAAAAACGGCTATTCCATACCTAGGGTCACAAGGGGCCTATAATTCGTGTCGCTGTCTTCACTAAATTAGTCGCTACTATTTACCATTTAAACATTTTGGGGTTTACTACTGCTTTTTAAAAAAATACAATTTTGCCTTGTTTTGGCGAGACGCGTCCCGTTCAACCTAATCGGTTATATTAATGCGAATGCCCAAATATAAAAGACCTGTAGGTATATTATCGTTATTTACTACTGTTGAGTTGTTGTTATGTTGGTACTGTTAGTGTTGAGTTGTTGAATGATGGCACTGTTAGTGTTGAGTTGTTGTTATGTTGGTACTGTTAGTGTTGAGTTGTTGAATGATGGCACTGTTAGTCTTGAGTTGTTGAATGATGGCACTGTTAGTGTTGAGTTGTTGTTATGTTGGTACTGTTAGTGTTGAGTTGTTGAATGATGGCACTGTTAGTGTTGAGTTGTTGTTATGTTGGTACTGTTAGTGTTGAGTTGTTGAATGATGGCACTGTTAGTGTTGAGTTGTTGTTATGTTGGTACTGTTACTGTTAGTGTTGAGTTGTTGAATGATGGCACTGTTAGTGTTGAGTTGTTGTTATGTTGGTACTGTTAGTGTTGAGTTGTTGAATGATGGCACTGTTAGTGTTGAGTTGTTGTTATGTTGGTACTGTTAGTGTTGAGTTGTTGAATGATGGCACTGTTAGTGTTGAGTTGTTGTTATGTTGGTACTGTTAGTGTTGAGTTGTTGAATGATGGCACTGTTAGTCTTGAGTTGTTGAATGATGGCACTGTTAGTGTTGAGTTGTTGTTATGTTGGTACTGTTAGTGTTGAGTTGTTGAATGATGGCACTGTTAGTGTTGAGTTGTTGAATGATGGCACTGTTAGTGTTGAGTTGTTGTTATGTTGGTACTGTTAGTGTTGAGTTGTTGAATGATGGCACTGTTAGTGTTGAGTTGTTGTTATGTTGGTACTGTTAGTGTTGAGTTGTTGAATGATGGCACTGTTAGTGTTGAGTTGTTGTTATGTTGGTACTGTTAGTGTTGAGTTGTTGAATGATGCCACTGTTAGTCTTGAGTTGTTGAATGATGGCACTGTTAGTGTTGAGTTGTTGTTATGTTGGTACTGTTAGTGTTGAGTTGTTGAATGATGGCACTGTTAGTGTTGAGTTGTTGAATGATGGCACTGTTAGTGTTGAGTTGTTGAATGATGGCACTGTTAGTGTTGAGTTGTTGAATGATGGCACTGTTAGTGTTGAGTTGTTGAATGATGGCACTGTTAGTGTTGAGTTGTTGAATGATGGCACTGTTAGTGTTGAGTTGTTGAATGATGGCACTGTTAGTGTTGAGTTGTTGAATGATGGCACTGTAAGTATTGAGTTGTTGAATGATGGCACTGTTAGTGTTGAGTTGTTGAATGATGGCACTGTTAGTGTTGAGTTGTTGAATGATGGCACTGTTAGTATTGAGTTGTTGAATGATGGCACTGTTAGTGTTGAGTTGTTGAATTATGGCACTGTTAGTGTTGAGTTGTTGAATGATGGCACTGTTAGTGTTGAGTTGTTGAATGATGGCACTGTTAGTGTTGAGTTGTTGAATGATGGCACTGTTAGTGTTGAGTTGTTGAATGATGGCACTGTTAGTGTTGAGTTGTTGAATGATGGCACTGTTAGTGTTGAGTTGTTGAATGATGGTACTGTTAGTGTTGAGTTGTTGAATGATGGCACTGTTAGTGTTGAGTTGTTGGATACTGGCACTGTTAGTGTTGAGTTGTTGAATGATGGCACTGTTAGTGTTGAGTTGTTGAATGATGGCACTGTTAGTGTTGAGTTGTTGAATGATGGCACTGTTAGTGTTGAGTTGTTGAATGATGGCACTGTTAGTGTTGAGTTGTTGAATGATGGTACTGTTAGTGATGAGTTGTTGAATGATGGCACTGTTAGTGTTGAGTTGTTGAATGATGGCACTGTTAGTGTTGAGTTGTTAAATGATGGCACTGTTAGTGTTGAGTTGTTGAATGATGGTACTGTTAGTGTTGAGTTGTTGAATGATGGCACTGTTAGTGTTGAGTTGTTGAATACTGGCACTGTTAGTGTTGAGTTGTTGAATGATGGTACTGTTAGTGTTGAGTTGTTGAATGATGGCACTGTTAGTGTTGAGTTGTTGAATACTGGCACTGTTAGTGTTGAGTTGTTGAATGACGGTACTGTTAGTGTTGAGTTGTTGAATGATGGCACTGTTAGTGTTGAGTTGTTGAATGATGGCACTGTTAGTGTTGAGTTGTTGAATGATGGCACTGTTAGTGTTGAGTTGTTGAATGATGGCACTGTTAGTGTTGAGTTGTTGAATGATGGCACTGTTAGTGTTGAGTTGTTGAATGATGGCACTGTTAGTGTTGAGTTGTTGAATGATGGTACTGTTAGTGATGAGTTGTTGAATGATGGCACTGTTAGTGTTGAGTTGTTGAATGATGGCACTGTTAGTGTTGAGTTGTTAAATGATGGCACTGTTAGTGTTGAGTTGTTGAATGATGGTACTGTTAGTGTTGAGTTGTTGAATGATGGCACTGTTAGTGTTGAGTTGTTGAATACTGGCACTGTTAGTGTTGAGTTGTTGAATGATGGTACTGTTAGTGTTGAGTTGTTGAATGATGGCACTGTTAGTGTTGAGTTGTTGAATACTGGCACTGTTAGTGTTGAGTTGTTGAATGACGGTACTGTTAGTGTTGAGTTGTTGAATGATGGCACTGTTAGTGTTGAGTTGTTGAATGATGGCACTGTTAGTGTTGAGTTGTTGAATGATGGCACTGTTAGTGTTGAGTTGTTGAATGATGGCACTGTTAGTGTTGAGTTGTTGAATGATGGCACTGTTAGTGTTGAGTTGTTGAATGATGGCACTGTTAGTGTTGAGTTGTTGAATGATGGCACTGTTAGTGTTGAGTTGTTGAATGATGGCACTGTTAGTGTTGAGTTGTTGAATGATGGCACTGTTAGTGTTGAGTTGTTGAATGATGGCACTGTTAGTGTTGAGTTGTTGAATGATGGCACTGTTAGTGTTGAGTTGTTGAATGATGGCACTGTTAGTGTTGAGTTGTTGAATGATGGCACTGTTAGTGTTGAGTTGTTGAATGATGGCCCTGTTAGGTGTGAGTTGTTGAATGATGGCACTGTTAGTGTTGAGTTGTTGAATGATGGCACTGTTAGTGTTGAGTTGTTGAATGATGGCACTGTTAGTGTTGAGTTGTTGAATGATGGCACTGTTAGTGTTGAGTTGTTGAATGAAGGCACTGTTAGTGTTGAGTTGTTGAATGATGGCACTGTTAGTGTTGAGTTGCTGTTATGTTCGTACTGCAAGTGTTGAGCCCGTGAATACTGGCACTATTAGTGTTGAATTGCTGATGGTGATACCGCGTTTATTGCATTAATGATCTTGCCGATGAAGGTGGTACTAGTTGCTACATGTTAAAGACATAACCCGCCTAAGCTAATCTTCCGCCAGAAATGTTAGTCAGATGTTGTGACTAATTTAGTGTGTAATAACCACACTTTTACAAAATTCATACGTGTAAGTAATTAATCGTCTCAAGTCTAGTTCTTTTGAAGTACGCTGCCGGCTAGCACCGATGACCATTGTCTCTCCACAACTTCTGGTCCCCTGTGCTAGTTATCAACTGAGTTATTGGCTTTGTTCCACGTCACAATGTTAAACTGTCCAGTTGTCACAATGTTAAATTGTCCAGTTGTCACAATGTTAAACTGTCCAGTTGTCACAATGTTAAACTGTCCAGTTGTCACAATGTTAAACTGTCCAGTTGTCACAATGTTAAACTGTCCAGTTGTCACAATGTTAAACTGTCCAGTGTCTTTTCCCTTCGTCATCTTCCATTTTATTCCCTTCAACCTTTCCTGGTGTCACAAACATTCTTCAGCTTTCCTCTTCTCATAACGTGCCGAAAAAAGTAGATATCTCCTCTGATATGAGTAATAAACTTCCTCTGATATGAGTAATAAACTTCCTCTGATATGAGTAATAAACTTCCTCTGCGCACTGACCACATCCTCGTTACTATTTTTTAGCTGTCTATGGTATAACATACCAAAAGAAAGTAGATTGTTTCCATTCTTGTCCCTTCAACCTTTCTAGTTGTCACAACATTTTTCCTGTGTAACGGGATCCTTTACCTTTTACCTTACAACATCTTTCAGCCTTCCTCTTCTCATACCGTGCCGAAAAAAATGTAGATTGCTTCCTTCTGATATGAGTAATAAACTTCTTTTGCGCACCGGCCTCTTTCAATGACATCCTCATTACTTTTTGTTTTCTTAAGCCATCTATTGTATAACATGCCAAAAGAAAGTAGATTGTTTCCGTTTAATATGGGTAATAAACTTCTTTTGCTCACTTTTTAAGCCGTCTATGATATTTTAAACATTCTTCTGTAAAACTACATCTCTATAGCATCCTGGGATTTTAACAGTTGCTGCTGATGTTTGTAGGGGAAATGTAAACCACATGGAAGTTGTATTATTTTAAGATCAAATGGTTGCTAGGAAATAGAAGATTGGCTAACGGTTTCTTGGCTTAGAATATATAACAAGGTAGATTTTTTTTTTTCTTAACCAGCGGCACTTGGGCTTCAGCCCTTCCGCCCAATGACATGAAACAAATTTCATGGCATTGCGAGGCTCAGGAGCCTATGGACTTTCCTTCCAACCCGGTCAGGAGCTTCGCTCCTTCCCATCCACAGAGGGTTTGTGCTCAGGAGCCGCTCGGGTTATTCCAGTCCCCTGGTCGAAGGCATTCCCTTCAAATGTCTTCGCCAGGACTCGAATTTATCCAGTCCAAGTCTCGGTCGAATACACTCCTTCAAATGTCTTCGCCAGGGCGCGAACCTGGATCACCCGATCGCCAGCGCAGTGTGGTAACCATTACGCCAGCGCGGCTCCCAACAAGGTAGATTCAGTCATCAATTTCCTTTGCGTTCTTTACGGAACATGGAGCGACAACTGTTGCTGGACTTTTGCAGGAAGCTTAGCAGTCACGTGATCTTACAGCGTTGGTTTCTGTGGCAATTTGTTTTATATGATGCGGCTGCCAGCCCCCCCCCCCCCCCACATCATATTAGTTGCTTGTACGATATGCCTGAGGGTGCAGTAGTCGTATTTTGTTTGTCTCTTCAGAGACCCCATGGTTACTACACGGGGCGCAAGATTGGTTAATTAGTTTTTTGTTCAACTTAGAGTTTTGCCTCGTACTTGACAAAGCACGTACCCTTCCACATAGACACACGGTCCGTTGGATATATTAGGGCGCATATCCAACTAGTAAACATTGATGAGTTGTTATTATCCTGGTAATTGTCACGAAATACGCCCGTTCTCTTTTGGGGGGTCTTCACTCCTCTCCGGCAGTATAATCTACCGTTCTATTTACGTGCTAAATCTTCCAGTATTCATTGTTTCCGCTCTTCTCGACCAAGGTTTTTTATCACATCTTGTCACACCTCTCACCCACCCCTCTCTCCTGATTATTTTGTCCTTTGTTATTGTCGACGCGTAGCGAAGCAGCAAACTTGCTTCATTGACCTTTCGCTTATCACCAGCTTCAGACAGAGTAAGAGTCTACACTGAGATACCTTCCTATTGTTAACCAAGACTATTTGTCTGGGAAGATACATGAAACTAAGTTGTCGCATGATAAGGTGCTAGTTTGCAAACATGACGTGCCCAAATACACGGCCGATGACAATCTTGGTAAATATTAAGATACGGACAGTGATGTAATACTTCCGGCAAGAAGATGAAGTGTTGGATGGAGGCGAAGGTCGCCTGATGACTATGTCAAGAGACCCAATACTAAGCAGAGACATTTGTCTCCTTTCAGTCTGTGGTACAAGTTTGCGGTGCAAGGTGCCAGCAGTCGACGCGAGACAACAACCATCAGACGGGTCTTGAAGACGCTCGACTTGGCAACCTAAGCAGTTACCTTGGCATTGCACAAGAGACGTGCCGCTGCCACAATATTTGACACTTGGAGAGAAGTACAGTCCAAGGCACCTGTGGGAATCAACAGCGGCTAAAGCAAACGCCAACCGATCCCACACTGGAACCTAAGTAGCATAACAGCGCAACAATGGACATTTCCAAAATTTTCATAACAGTTGAAATCATCTGATGATAAATATAATAACTTCTTTTTTTTTAATAAAAACACTTTATTTATTTTACATTGCTAACACACAAGTGATTATTAAACTTGTTTATCTGTAACTTTAAAGCTATAGTTGGATTAATCACTCTTGAGTGAACTTAAGTCTGCACCCGTACGAATAATACTGTTTTAAATACATAAACACAGAGAGCTATCAAATTAATAGTTGCTGAATCCACCTTCAGATGGGGGTTTACAAATACGAGCGAAAATATATTACCCCACAGAAAGGGCGGGAGAATACTAAAGTTCATGACAGCTTAGAGGATCTCAGTTGTTATGATGTTTGCTTTTCTTTAAGATCCAGTGAGGCTCCCTTAAAAAGAAGTATCAATCTTCTATTTGAAAGTCTGCCAAGAGTAATCTTGAGCGAAAGTTGATACACTTGAAGTCCCTCGTCATTATACTCTAAGTTTAGCCATTGTTGGACCACTGCTGCGGAGCATGGGAGACAATACCGCCACAGTAATGTACTTTCATGATGTGCTTTCTAAACACGAAGCATTTGATTTCAAAGTAATGGTCTGCAGTTGAAAGCAGAGAGTTATTTATTTCCGTGTTTATCCCATACAAAAACCGTAGCGTTAGGTAACTGCGACAGCAAGATGAGATAAGCAACGCCCGTGTAACATCCGTTTAACAGATGCTTAAACCGTATCTCATTTCAATTAGGGGTGGCTTAATGCGTCGGAGGAGGATTCAATGCCATTCTTGAAACAGTCAGATGGCTTGAGTGATTGTGAGTTTTGATTGATGGTACCGCTAGTGTTGAATAATAGTACTTTTAGAGTTGTTGAATTATGGTACTGTTAGTGTTGAGTAATAGTACTTTTTGGGTTGAGTTGTTAAATGATGGTACTGTTAGTGTTAAACAAAAAAGGAGGGGAACCCAAGGTCTGTAAACAGTAAATGAATAAATAAATAATACACAAAAGGTATGTTTCAGTTGTGCCTAGTTAGCAGAGAGGATAGTAATGATTCGTTCCCGTAGATCGGCGGTAGTGTGGCTCGGAAGGAGTAAGCCTTTCATTTCTGTTGTTTGTCTGTTGTCTAGTATACTACTTCTTTATTTCTCAGGAGTGCCTGAAACATACTTTTGTGTATTATTTATTTACTGTTGGTACTGTTAGTGTCGAGTTGTTGACTGATGGTACTGTTAATGTTGAATGTTGGTATTGTTAGTGTCGAGTTGTTGATTAATGGTACTGTTAGTGTTGAGATGTTGAATGATGGTATTGTTAGTGTCGAGTTGTTGATTAATGGTACTGTTAGTGTTGAGATGTTGAATGATGGTACTGTTAGTGCTGAGTTGTTGATTAATGGTACTGTTAATGTTGAGACGTTGAATGATGGTACTGTTAGTGTTGAGTTGTTGATTAATGGTACTGTTAGTGTTGAGTTGTTGAATGATGGTACTGTTAGTGTCGAGTTGTTGATTAATGGTACTGTTAGTGTTGAGTTGTTGAATGATGGTACTGTTAGTGTTGAGATGTTGAACGATGGTACTGTTAGTGTCGAGTTGTTGATTAATGGTACTGTTAGTGTTGAGATGTTGAATGATGGTACTGTTAGTGCTGAGTTGTTGATTAATGGTACTGTTAGTGTTGAGACGTTGAATGATGGTACTGTTAGTGTTGATAAATGGTACTGTTAGTGTTGAGATGTTGAATGATGGTACTGTTAGTGTTGAGTTGTTGATTAATGGTACTGTTAGCGTTGAGTTGTTGAATGATGGTACTGTTAGTGTTGAGTTGTTGATAAATGGTACTGTTAGTGTTGAGATGTTGAATGATGGTACTGTTAGTGTTGAGCTGTTGATTAATGGTACTGTTAGTGTTGAGATGTTGAATGATGGTACTGTTAGTGTTGAGTTGTTGACTGATGGTACTGTTAGTGTTGAGTTGTTGATTAATGGTACTGTTAGCGTTGAGTTGTTGAATGATGGTACTGTTAGTGTTGAGATGTTGAATGTTGGTGCTGTTAGTGCTGAGTTGTTGATTAATGGTACTGTTAGTGTTGAGATGTTGAATGATGGTACTGCTAGTGTTGAGTTGTTGATTAATGGTACTGTTAGCGTTGAGTTGTTGAATGATGGTACTGTTAGTGTTGAGATGTTGAATGATGGTACTGTTAGTGTGGAGATGTTGAATGATGGTACTGTTAGTGTTGAGTTGTTGATTAATGGTACTGTTAGTGTTGAGATGTTGAATGATGGTACTGTTAGTGTTGAGTTGTTGATTAATGGTACTGTTAGCGTTGAGTTGTTGAATGATGGTACTGTCAGTGTTGAAATGTTGATTGATGGTACTGTTAGTGTTGAAATGTTGAATGATTGTACTGTTAGTGTTGAATTGTCAAATGATGGTACTGTCAGTGTTGAGTTGTTGATTGATGGTGCTGCTAGTGTTAAGTTGTTGATTAATGGTACTGTTAGTGTTGAGTTGTCAAATGATGGTACTGTTAGTGCTGAGTTGTCAAATGATGGTACTATTAGTGTTCAGCTGTCAAATGATGGTACTGTTAGTGTTGAGTTGTTGATTGATGGTACTGTTAGTGTTGCGTTGTTGATTAATGGTACTGTTAGTGTTGAGTTGTCAAATGATGGTACTGTTAGTGTTGAGTTGTCAAATGATGGTACTATTAGTGTTCGGCTGTCAAATGATGGTACTGTTTTGTCCAGTAATATTGTTCCCGTATTTGGAGTGTCCACGAACATAATACTTTCTGGTAGGATAAACATGGGCTACAGTTACTGTGTAACAAGAAAAAAGTCAAAGTTTTGGACATTAGGATGAGTAAAATTCACAGTTATTTAAGACATTATTGTAAGTAGGATTAAGGAGGAGAGAGACGGTAGGAGGGAAGCCTCTTATGACGAGTCTCAATTTCCAGGGTTTGTACGGCTGCATAGGAAAACAAAGTGACGAGGAAGGAAGAGAGGAAAGAAAGGCCTCCGGAAATGGAGAGAACACACTGGAACAAGACCTGTGCCGGTTTAATTATCGGTTGTCGGGCTCGTCTTTGATTTTCAATGCACTTATTACTTCAGTCTTATTCATCTTCCTTATAAAAAGTTATTCATGCATATAAATTGTGCACTCATATGTATAATTTTTGTACTATGCACCTTCCTATGCACCCACCTGATGCCATGAAGCATTTTTTTAAAGTCATACACTCCAGGGTGTACCATGCACCTTTAGTTGACTACTGCTAAGGTAGAGATCGATAACTGAACAGACTGTGATTCTTCGGCCATCTTATCAAAATGCAGTTACGAGTTTTATAAGTCCTCGTAAATCAGGAAAATGGAACACATTTCACAAGTACGTCCTGGCGGCTTTGCCGAGTAGTTGAAATATCCAAAGACAAACGAACACATGCAAAATATTACGTCAAATTTATAAGTGAGCAAGACCAAAGAAATACGGTTTGGGTAAGACATCTTCGTCAGCATACACAATCTAAGAGAAAGAGAAAAAAAAAATAAACAGTGAAAGAAAATCGCTAAAAATTATATCTCTTAAATGATAATGTTGTGTTCATGGACTCTCTAAAGACAAGAAAAACATTACTGAACAAAACACAGACATATGATCACTTAAACCGTTTGTCTGTTTCTAAGACCGAACGTATCCGTGAGTTACCGGGGCCCGAAAGCAGAGCAAAAAATAGTAATACTGTAGCCAACCGGTTAACCATGCATGTCCTAAAAAGTGACTAAGAAGGTTTTGGCGTGAGACCAGCTACTCCCAACCTGTAGGAAAGTTAAAAAAAAAAAATTTAAAAAAAAGTTAACAAAACGATATAGAAGAAAATAAAACTCAGCCATCCAAGAAAGTCATCTGGCAGGGAAGCGCAAAACGTATCGGAGAGAAAGCCGAAAGGAGTCTGGGCTGCTCACTCGCCTTTTTTTTCTTTCTCGGAAAATCTCCAGATTTGGCACCTGGAATGCTCGTACATTGTATTAACAAGGAAAAACTGCACACGTGGCAGTAGAAATGTGATACTACAGGACTGACATCCTGGGACTGTATGAAACACAGGAGGAAGTATAGCATTACCAGCCACTCCTTGTTATGGAGTCCTCAGGAAAAGAGAAGAAGAGGTGGACCGACAAAACAGACTGGAGAAGAGAACTGGAGAAAGTAATGAAAATTATTAGGACAATAAGGAAACATCTTGAGCTGATGACACGTGACAGGGAGACTTGGTATACGTTTGCTCAAGACCTATGCTCCTTGGGGAGCTGAAAGGCTATGAATAAATTAAATCAAGGCCGAACTGCTTTACTTTTCAGATACTTCACCATAATAGGTCCAACAACGAGAGGTGGGGGGGGGGGGGGGGGTCAGTTCTCTTCCTCGCTACCTTTTCCTTTCCTAACTCAAAGTCAGATACCCATTTACAGCTGGGTACCGTGATTCGAAAACGGCATCTTTGCCGCGAGAAACCAGCTTGGCAGTACGTAGTTTTATTTTGTGTTGTTGTGTTCGGAGGCATGGTTTTGTTTCTTTTACTTATTGGCCAGTGCGTGTAGTTTTTGTAAAGTTTTTGGCTGTCAAGGTGACTTTCTACTTTTCTTGTTGGTTCTGTTCCCCGTTTTCTCCATCTTGGCAGCACTAACTTATGTTTTTTTTTTTCCTATGAAATAAAGCGGGGCGGAACTCACACATATTTACCATCAAACCATTTCTAATGTACATACAACTCAAAGGAAAGCCTTATAAGTGTAAACATTACATATCATTCTTATAATTCTATGACCTATTTCCTTCTTATTATTGCTAGAGTCATAGAATACATAGAAGAGTGGACACATGCCCTCATTTTGCTCAAGTGGCTATCTATACGTCGGGCGTATCGCTTGGACTGATTAAAAAATAGACTCCAACGCTAACAATAGCTGTACTGTCAACCCTGTTTCGAGCTTTTTCAAACATACAGTAATAATAACGTCAGGCAAACATTGACGCTGTATGTAAGCTTAAAAAAAAAAAAAAAAACAATTTACAGCCACGAACTCTGCAAATCTATTTAACCAGCGCCGAATTATTCGTTAGGCCCACTAGACACGGGCCTAGCGCCCCAGGCTTACAGCATCACCGCTAAAAAAGCAACGGTGTCATAACGCACCGAGCTCTACAGCAACGGCACGTGCACGTTAGTACGCTCGTGCGTGCAGGGTAATAGTATCTGTACCACAGTTAATTTATCAATTACTTCCACCCCCGCTTTTTTCTTTCTTTTTTATTACATTATCTTTGCAGGGGCCCCATTATCTTTAACAAAATCTAGGGGCTGTAAAGAACACTTTTTTTTTTTTTTTGCCCCAAAATATCGTAATAGTCTAGGGCCTCCGGAGTTCTTAATCCGGCCCTGTGTTTAACTCATCACAAGTAATGTAACAATTAATAAGAAAAAAAAAAGAAAATACTCTATGGAGACACAAACAGCCTGAAGCTGACCACTAGATTCTTTGAAAATGTTCAAGTAGACGTCTGAGAGTGTACGAAGGACAAGAAGAAATATCAGTAAATTCTTACCTTTCTTCGTTTCTCTTCCTGTTGCCTTCTCTCCTCGTCTTGTTTTCTCTTCCTCTCCGCTTCTTGTCTCTGCTTCTCAGCCTGAGCAGCCTCAGCTGCCTCCTCTTCATCTCTTCTTCTTCTCTCTTCCTCCTCTCTGGCACTAGAGTCGTCCTCCGCCGGTGCAGAAGTCTAATAAAACAAGTTATAAATATTCTTTATAACATATCCTACATAGTATCCCGTTAATCATATTTATCCCTAATACCCCTGAATGTATGTGTTTGTTGTATCTATTTCAAAGCGCGTATAATATGAGTGCTGGTTGGCGAATGTCTTTATATATCCACCAATGGGACTGAAGTAATTCAGTCTGCGCAAAATAATTAAAATTGACTTACCCTTTGAGTTCATCGTATTCGGGGACCTTGTAATTTTATATTCACTTTCAAATTTTTTTTCCTTTCTTATAATTTACAAGTTTTAAACAAACCCGTTGTCAGTTTTCTACGTGTGGTTCCCGTGAGTCTTTTATGACACACAAAAAAAAAAAAAAAAGAATTAAGACTTTCGTTCCTTCATGAAAGTCGTACAAGCAGTGGCGTACTAAGGGGCAGTTCGCCCCGGGTGACAGCTAGGAGGGAGGAAGGGTGACATTGGACACTTTTGTGATAGTAGTTACTATTAAAAACATACTTGCAAGTGCGTTTCTTTATAGGGTTGGGGGGGGGGGGGGGGCCAAAGGTAGGATCCGCCCCTGGTGACAAATACTTTAAGCACGCCTCTGCGTACAAGGAGACTAATATGAGGTTGTGCATGAGGCTGGCAAACCTCATCACGTAGAACAAACTGCGACAGAAACTACCGCTGTAAGAGCATGTAAATACTTGATGTAGGCTTCATGTAAGGGAAACAGCTGTAACGGTGGCACCATCCTATATATATATATATATATATATGAATGATGTGCCACCGTTACAGCTGTTTCCCTTACATGAAGCCTACATCAAGTATTTACATGCTCTTACAGCGGTAGTTTCTGTCGCAGTTTTGTTCTACGTGATGAGGTTTGCCAGCCCTCATGCACAACCTCATATTAGTCACCTTATACGCAGAGGCGTGCATTAAAGGATTTTGTCACCAGGGTCGTGATTTCCTACCTGAGAGAAGAAACTTGGGATAAAATACAAGAAAAGGGAAAACAGAAACTAAAAAACTACTAGCAGCAAGTACAAAAAACAACTATATATATCACCATCCCCTACTGCTATGGAAACTAAACCTGTTAAAGGTAAATTAGGGAATTCATTGGTGCTTTTGAATTTACACCATGACACAAAAAAGAAACAAATGAAGATGATTGGGTGAGCACTTCATGGAGGTTATTGCTAAACAGACTGTACCACCAACACGAAGGTAACACCGTGTTTTCCTGTGATCGTTAATAAAATGAAACAATACCATTTTTTTATTTGTTAATATATGTTTTTATCCATTTTACACCAGCCCCCAACCACCTTGATATGATACAATAACTTGCGATGAGCTGGATTGCACGCCACATTTTGTGTATTTATAACTGGACGAGATCAAACAAGTACACCCGTTAAAAGATTAAAAAATAGTTTTTAAAGCTGCTGGAGTTGACGAAGTTTCCATTTCAGGGGAAATGATTAAAGCAGTTAATGACAACAACCTCATGCGTATTTCTTGCATTGAATTTTTTAGATATTATAAATGAAGTATGGAGAGAAGAACAACCACCACAACAATGGAAAGACAGTTCTCCCTTCTCCTGTGTTTTTTTTATTGTCCAGAGCAAAGTTACCAGGATGTGGTGTCCTAACCAGCGCCAGCGTCTTCTTCTCAAGGTGATCCTTCTGTTCCACAGCAACCAATGAAAGTCTGTATCAGACTGTAATAACATTTGGCGAATATTTGTTTGTTTTTTTATATATCATTCTCTATTATCAGTACCTGGAAAACTGTATAGCAAATATCACGCATGTATGCATCATTAATAACATAATTTATGTTAGCCTTACAAACAAAAAAGACTTAAAATCAACTGCATGCTGACGAAAAGAAACTCAGAGAAGAACAAGAATAACAGCGGGTTTAACGCTTCTGCCGAACAGTCACGATCATGTAAAATTGATCAAATGCTTTAATAAAATATGTCGGTAAACAACTAATGATGAAAATGATAAACAATTATAGAAGAATCAGTGTGAGAAGGAAAGGCAATCGCAAAATTCACTTATTATCACGGCCCCTTCGTCGACCTCCTCCATAGTTTCTGGGAAAATTTAGCCTTATTGTGTCCCCCCCCCCCCCCCCAGAATTATGGCATGGATTTCCTGGGGAGGGTGGGGGTCTGTCTGAGAACCACTGAACGAACATTTATTTCCCCATGGATCCATTGTGGAAGCCGGCATCAAATTTTCTATGTACTTGCAGCATCTATTTTATGGTGTATATAATTGCCAGCCTTCCAACAAAATAGAAACTTGCTTTTATAGGGAAAATATAATATTAATCATTAATTAAAGCGAACATATTAAAGAGAATGACACGGGTTTTTATTAAATGCAAGATGTTCAAATATGTTAGAACAATGGACCCAATACCTTAAAAAACTTGCTTATATACCAGAAAAATATAATATATTAAATGGAGGGATAATTACAGTAAAGAAAACAAAAGGGGGTTTTGAAACAAGAAATGGGAAAAAGCTGTATTAATGTGGAACAATCACTTTGCTTAGGAAGGGAAAATCACTACTGGTAAAACCAGGGGGAAATTTTGGAATAGCATTATTGACCACAGGGACAATGGGTTTTATTAATAATTATGGAGAAACACTCTATATACCCAGTGCAATGAGAAAGTAAATTGGGCAAAATTGAAAATACATTAAAAACATTATAACTACAAGCTCCAATGGAAAATACCCTGGGGGACCGAAGTCTGGATTTCAATGCAGATGAAAATGTAGCAATTCTTAATTTAGATCAACACAAGACAATCCCAATTAACTTTGAAAAGCAATAAATATTATATTTGTGTCATCTCTCACCAGAAAAAAAAAATTAGTAATAAAAATTGGTCTCCATGAAAAAGAAAAATAAACGAAGCCTCTAAAACTAAAGCAGAAATGAACTTTTCTAACGCCAGAGACCTTTGATATCATCATTTATTTTTGATCAATAAAACGGGGAAAAATCTACAGAACTAATCATGTTTATATTTTCACACCCACTTGCTGTGAACTCTCGTCAAGTATTTTCCTTTTGTCTTGCATCTAATTAAAGTAGTAAGGTAAAGGTAAAGGATCCCGTTACACGCTCATTGAGGCATTTTGGGAATATGGTGTTAGGCCCATATTTTCTTGACCATTGGCACACTAGGGGTGATGTGATCAGCTTCATGCAGGCCACCTTAATCTTCCAGAGGTGCTCTGGTACTCATTTCATGAGGCTGGGTCGACCCCGGATCGAACCATGGACCACCGAGCCAGGAAGCCAGTGCACTAATCACTGCGCAACCGTGGCTCCATTATAGTAGTAGCACTTCCATAATTAGATGCAAGACAAAATGAAAATATTACTTATAGTATATAATCTATATACAATAGGTATTTCTAATTATTTCCTATAGGTAATGTTGCAAAGTTTCGTTGTGTTTACAATTAAGCACAAACCATGAACAACGTTTTGTAATAGCGCAAAATAAAGCATGTGTACATCGGACTAGCCGCATACTTGTAGTAATTAAACTTAACATTAAGTCCTTAAAAAAAAATATTTGAACTGATTTGAAAAATACATGTATCACTTGTATATAATGTTTCACATTGCGGTTAATCCTCTTACATGAAATGCGAAACCTACGGCGTCCTCAAAGCCAAGTTTACAGTGACTTGTGACATCAGAAGGCAGATTATCTAAGATATCAAGGCAACAGAGGACACAATCCAGTTCTACATTATGGTATGGCAGAGATTGCGAAAGAGCAGTCTAAAATACATAGCAACATCAGGAAAAATGGTCCGCTGGGAGGACTAATCAATAAACAGGTAGACAAGGGTGCGCATTGTTTGGAAATACACCAGTGTACATGTATATGGCCAAGTGTATGTATGTATGTATGTATATATATATAAAGGATCCCGTTACACGCTCATTGAGGCATATTGGGAATATGGTGTTTGGCCCATATTTTCTTGACCATCTGCACACTAGGGGTGATGTGGTCAGCATCACGTCGGCCGCCTTAATATATAAGTGTGTGTATTCGTGTGCACATATTCAGGGATGTATAATTGTAATTGTATATATAAGCGAGCATGTATGTGCGTATGTATGTGCGAATGACTGCCCGTGCAGTTGCCAGGATTTTCTGAGGAGACAAAGAAAGACGAGACCTACTCCTCCCTCAGCCATGTCATATGAGGCGACTAACATGAGACTGGGGGCATAGGGCTGACGACCTCATCATGTAAAACAAATTGCTACAAAAGCTACTGCTGCGAGATCACATAAATGCTTTTGCTGCACGCTTCCTGTGATGGGACCACCTTCAGTGGGGGCTCCATCAGGACCCAACAAGGACAAGAAGAAGAAAAATAATATATGTGTTTATGTGTATGTATGTATTTATGTATGCACGTACGTGTATATATGTGTGTACATGTGTAGCATATAATCTTATATTATACTAAATATCTTTTATGTTCTAATATCCTATATATAATATCCCAGCTTTTTCTGTCAGTACGTAACGCTAAGGGATGCAACTATTGTTGAAAGTTAGACGTTAATTGTATTGTCTTCCTTATATGTACTCTCCCGAAAATGGTAACACTCGACAAAGAAAAGTGCGCAAGTGTTGGTTTGCATGCGCCAATAAAATCTAACTGTGAACACAATTTGCGATAACCATCAACAAATCTCAGGGGGCAAACTTTTGAACATGTTGGAATCTCTTTGAACGAGCCAGTCTTCTCTCATGGACAGCTGTACGTCGTACTCTCTCGATCGAGAAATCCCAACAATGTAAAAGTACAAATTAAAACAACAGAAAATCAATGGGCTCTTTATGATGGGCAATCGAATGTTCACAACTAACATTGTTTTTTTCAAAAGTATCTGAATAATTAAAATTGTAGTTAGGTATTGGTGCTTTTTAATTTAATTCCCGTCTTATGACGGGCTTTTACACTAGTAGATTATATAATCTATATGGTTGTGCAAAGACGAGTTGTGTATAATATTTTATCTATACGCCTACTCGTACGCTCACGTTTGTATGTAAACAGCACATAAACACGTGTATGTATACAGGGAAACAACGAGCACGTGGTCTGTATCTGTACTAAGCTAGCATTCTGACAACTAAGGGAAGCAAGCATGTGTTCTCAAGAACCTGAGGTCACAATTGTGCACAGAAATGATCAGAACAGCGTGCTGTTTCTCTACGACTTCTGAAACAAAGGTGAGACAATTCTCAACAGTATGCTAAATCTAACAAACAGAGCGGGTGCAGCCAACCCACAAACCTCTGGCTCGGGTTCCGGTTCTGGCGCCGATTTTGGAGTTTCGTCCTGTACATTTTGCATCACATAAAAAGGGAACATTTTAAATTTTAGCGAGGGAACTTCTTTCAATGAGGCAAAAGCAATACAGATAAATGTTAAAAATTGACAGCAAATAAAAATGTTAAAATTGTTACCAGTAAAAAAGTTGACTTCTTGATGTGATAAAATCGCCGTGGAGGAATTAACATTTACAACATTTACTGGTTTAGCCAGAGTATGAAAGATAATTTATTAGCGTGCCTTACAAATTTACGATAATCACATGTTTATACATTAGTATAAGTGAGCGTATAAGTGATAATATGTGATTTATTTTAATTGCAATATAAGGTACATTGGTACAATGAGCGTGACATAACTCACATTAGCACAACGATTAAAACATATATAGAAAATCCATATACATATGATTAAATACAGTTTGAGCGTTAGACTGGGTATTGACTCCATCAAGTCTGGTCCTATACGCCAAATATAGAAGCTCAAGATATGTTAAACAATGTGTCTAAGGTAGGGGCGAAATGACTGTGAGCTGGGTCCCCGGGCAATAAGAGTCACTGACCCCTAACCACCCATAGGATTTAGATTACTGGTTTCCTCCACCCCCATCCTATTGCTGTAGACTCTCGGGAATTGCCCGACCGTTCATTCCGCCCCCGGTCTAAGGGAAGGAGACGCACCATCTAAGTTGTTTCGAGCAGTTCAGCCAATCAGAACAGAGAATACATAATGTATTTTACTCCACTTCCTATTTGTATCCTACTATAGTGCGTTTCAAAAAGACCGGTCGACGATTGACTTCAAATTTCTCCATATTCCTTGCACTTATAAACATGATTTTTTGCATGTGGTCTTATATTTTCAATGTCCCAAAGTTTTTATAAAATTCAATGTTGCAGGAAGTGTTCTTGTCTTGCACGGCTAATTCCTTTGTTATTTTTTAACGAAGTAATTATTTTGTCCTGGAAGAAAATAATTTACCGTAAATGACGGAAGTTGCATATTTTCGGCATAGGCGTCTATACAATTCGAATGTTAGAGGGGTTTGTTAACTGATTACTACGTGAGGTCCTTTTTTATTTCTTCGAAATATTTGAGAGAATAATAACGCCTATTCGTTGTAAATGTTACTTTTTATACTAAAACGTGAATGGATGCATGAAGAGGTGAAAGTAATGTGTATGTTAAAGATAGTAGTGAAATCGCGGAGATAAAAAGGAAATGAATTGGTTTACATATACACATAGATGGAGGAGAAAACATATAAAACATATAAGGTATTTACACACTTAGTCTGAGTCAGACGAGTCTAACATATTGATGACTATTCTCGGCTGAACGAACGACAGTCCATCTTTTTTTCCAATAGTCATTTTCCTCTTTTAAGACATGGTCTTCACATTTACACCAATAATCTTTGTCTATCTGCGTGAGGGCGCGGCATATGTTAGTTCTTTCATATTGCATAGTTTGAAAGTTTTATTTTCAGCTGCCACCTGTCCTTTAACTTTTGCCCAAACGAGTTCAATTGAGTTAAAATGTGAATGATAAGGTGGCAGTCTCAAACACATATGACCATGCTGTTGAATCAACTTGTCTATATGGAATATCTTGGTCTTTTGTGATTTCTTAGCAAGGGACAGTAATTCAGGTTTCAGAAACCCCTCGTTAAATGGAATGTCTTCTTTTCTGAGCCAAATCTTTATAGCATCTTTTGTACTCGAAGATGTCGGGATTTTGTCATCTTCTGCCACAGCGTCGTGGTATGATGCGTTGTCCATTATCAGACAGGATGGTCTGTCTAGGGACGGAAGAAGAGTATTTTCAATCCACTCTCTAAATATGTTACCGTTCATCTCGGTATGATAGTCCCGGTTGTCCGTATAATTGGAAGTGAAAATAAGTTCAGAATTTTTCACTAGCCCATTATGTCTGCTGCCTGCATGTGCCATTATCAGACGTTGTCCTTTTCCACTGGGTATACATCTTTTAATCGTTCCATCTGATAACTGCCATTCCTTTTCACTTGTGTGGTGAGCATTAATCCAAGTTTCATCCACATACAAAATATCATAATCTTGATTACGCATTTCCCGTACTTCACGTAAATATTTACTTCTCATAGATACTAAGTGTGGCTTCTCCTAAACGTAAAGCCAATGCATCTAACAGTTCTCCATAATGTTGATTTCGGCACATCAATGTCATTGTGTGTTCTCAGCCGAATTTTCAGTTTTCTTAGTGTCATAGTTTCTTTGGAATTGAACATTCTACAAATCTCTCTGTCATCACATCCCTGTCAAAACTATCTACTACTTCCTTTCTTCCTTGCGTCCTGGTATTGATTGAACTGAAAATTACATTAGCTTTGAGTAATTGATGAAATGAGCGTTTACTTAAACCCAGAGCGTGAATAGTTCTCTTTTCAGGTTTTGAGAGACTCCGATACAGTTTACCACGCTTAACTTCTCTGCAGAAATATTTATACATCTTCACTGCCATTGTATGCAGTGTAAGGAACGTGACTTTCATACCCATTGTATTACAGACCTAGAATACCGCAAGATACGCCTATGCACTGAAATACACAATCAGTAGAACGGTAACTGAACACACCGGAAGGATCAATGTAATGTTCAAAACAGTGCGGTAGTGAGCTGAAACACGGTGAAAATCACGTAAAATGCGTTCAAGATGTGAAATCGAAATAGCTCACAGATATGAAGGGGTAAGCCTTTTAAATACACGGTTGGACTAGGAGGTGGTCGATTTTGTATACTTTAAATAAAGCATATTTAAAACCATAAGTTTGTTAACGAGGAAAAAAATGTCCCCCTCGGGACATAGCGATCATTAGGTCATATGCAAAGTTGCAACAATTACAATCAAGTGGTTGCAGAGATATTGAATTTTAAACAGCGTCAAACATTGTGAAACGCACTATAGCTATAAATACCCGGCGTTGCTCGAGTTTTATAATAACAAATTAACAATGTACGTCAGGTCTATTTGCACAACGTCCTATGCATATCTTATTTAGGCCATTATAGCTATATCAAGACCTGAAGGTCTTTTATATTTGGGCATGCGCCCTAATATAACCGACTAGGTTGAGCGGGACACGCCTCGCCAAAACGAGGCAAAATTTTATTTAAAAAAAAAAATTTAGGCCATTGATATAGCTGGATGTAGAGCAGTTAATAAGTACCTAGTCTCGTCATCTGAATCATAGGGGTTGGACTCTTGTAGGTTAATGTCTCCCCTAGCCCCCTCCCCGTCATTTTTGTCAGTGTTCGGTTTTGCTGTATTTTATTGATCTCGTGTCTTATTGCAATGTTCTTTATACTTGCAGACCCTTTGAGAAAATAGAACGTAGACTTAAATACGTAAGGTAACTATCGTTTCCTTAAAGGTTTATGATTTTGGTGTATTCTGTTTTATAGGCTCAAGTAGGTTATTTTTGTTCGCACTGCCACGAATTTTCGCTGTAGTATAAGATATCGGCAGTGCCAATTATCTTCCACTTCGACAAATAATGATGAAAAGGAAATAAAAAATACAAACAAACATTTTAAAATAACTATACTTTAAAATTACACTCGTCACGAGCCGAATTTTTACTTTTTGCTATGCTAGATCAACTGATCGGCTACTATGTGTTTTCGAAATCCCCGTGTTCGTATATGTGTGTGTGTTTTGTTTTTTTAAATCACGGTACTCTCTGTTCTGATTGGCTGGGCTGCAGGAAACGATTGGATATTGTGTGTAGCTGCTTTCCTAACTGGATGTTAAAAGAAGGAGATTGCACGATGGAGAATGCAAATTGTAAGCGCTTAATTACATACGAGGGAAGGTCAAAAAGTAATGCCTCCTATTTTTTATGTATGTAAATACTCCATCGGTGTGCAATTTGTAAATTTAGCAGGATTCCTCAAACACTCTTCTGCACTGTATAGCATTACCAACCTGTTTCAGTAACAGGTGGCACCACTGTAACAGTTTAAAAATGGCTGCCAAAGACGTTCGGTTAAAACAACGTTATGTCATAGAATTCCTCAATGCTGAAGGCGAGACCCCAATTCGCACCCACGAACGTTTGAAGAATGTTTATCGAGATTCAACAGTGGATGTTAGCACTGTCCGACGTTGGGTACATCGTTGTGACGAAGCTGAAGTAGGTCAATCCTCAATGGCTGACGCAAAGCGGACTGGCCGTCCGTCTACCGCAGTGACTCCACACAACATTCATCGAGTTGATGACATCATTCGTGGTGACCGTAGGGTAACACTGGATGAACTTTCTTCCATGTTGTCCATTAGTAAAGGTAGTGTCCAGAACATCATTAAAGACCTAGGTTATTCAAAAGTTTGTGCACGGTGGGTACCCAGAATGTTGACAGACAGACATAAAGAAAGAAAGAAAACCATAGCCATCAACCTCCTGCACCGTTACGAAACTGAAGGAGAAGTGTTTTTATCGAATATTGTGACAGGTGATGAGACTTGGATTCATTTTTTTGAACCAGAATCCAAGAGACAGTCAATGGAATGGCATCACACAACATCGCCGAGAAGAAAGAAGTTCAAAAGTTCTCCATCTGTAGGGAAAGTTATGACCTCCGTGTTTTGGGATGAGAAGGGTGTGATTCTTCTCGACTTCTTGGAACAGGGAAACACGGTGAATGCAGACCGTTACATTGAAACTTTGAAGACGCTTTGAGGTCGTCTTCGGCGACTTTACCCATTAAAAGATCAGAGAACTGCACTACTGTTGCTCGATAATGCCACGCCACACACCGCTAAACGCATCATTTATGCGATTGCAGAATTTGGCTGGACAATATTACCACATCCCCCTTACAGTCCCGATCTTGCACCTTCTGACTTCCATCTGTTTGGACCACTGAAAGAAGATCTTCGCGGACATCACTTTGAGGACACCGAGACCCTTAAACGCGCCGTACGCCAGTGGTTTAGGAAAAAGGACACACATTTTTACCGTGCGGGGATACATGCCCTTGTGAGAAGATGGACAAAAACTGTAACAAATAACGGAGACTACATTGAGAAATAAATTTTTGAAGTTCAGACTTGGGGCTACATTTCAATGTGAATTTTATCTGTTTTCTTGCCTACTGGATGAAATTAAAAACTACGAGGCATTACTTTTTGACCGTCCCTCGTATAAAACATGACGTTATACTGATTCAACGTGACATTAGCAATGCTAGTAGGTCAATGATGATCCGTATAAGCGCGATCATGTAGCTTTGTGCAAATTAATCTTGGTAATGAACACGTTTAAAGGTTATGTAGCAATTTTGTCAATTATTTAAAATTAAAAAATAAAAACATCAATAGAACAGTACTCAGAAAGTTTCTTTTATACAATTTTCTAACGCAGAGTGTTCACAGATAACAACTCAGGGTAGTCACAGATAACACCTCATGGTATTCACAGATAACAACTCAGTGTAGTCACTGATAACACCTCATGGTATTCACAGATAACAACTCTAGATATGCATAGATAACAACTAAGGGTATTCACAGATAACAAACCAGGATATTGACATATAATAACTCAGGGTAGTCAATAATAATCAATCAGGGTTAAAAAGGGTCACGAATAATAAATCAGGGTAGTCAAAGATAATAAATCAGGGTAGTCAGAGATAATAAATCAGGGTAGTCAGAGATAATACATCAAGGTAGTCACATATAATAAATCAGGGTAGTCACAAACAATAACACATTTTCAAATGACATTAAGAAGGACTACTGAAAATACAATCTTTAGTCACTAAATTTAAAACAGTGGAATGAATGGGGAGGGAAGATGCGAGAATATTAACAACTATAAATAGCTTTATGATGACGAGCTATTCGTCACGGGAAAAAGGGGGGGGGGGGAGGAGAGATGTTAGCAAGTAAACATTCACAGAGGAAAAGACTTAACTACATAAATATGTAAGTAAACATTCAAATAGGAAAAGGTATAACTTAGTAAATTTGTAAAACTATACAAAGTTCGAAAGCGTGCATTAGATCTAGCATTTGATTATTGCCACGACACCAACATGAAGTCATCGATCTAAGAAAAAAATTATGTATATTAGTGACATAAACTAATCATATTTAGATTTATCAGATGTAAACAGCTTAGGAGAATCCGTCAATAAGAATTACATCGTAACGAAAGAGATTAAAAGAATGAACTAATAAGGAGTTATTAGCAGTAAGAATATGAACAGTTTGCGAACTGCTGTATTAGGGACAGAATTCAACAAATTAATTCAGAATGAAGATAGTGGAACACCAAGAATCGTTTCTTGCAGTCACGTGTGGCACAAGAGATCAATCAGTTTTTCTTCTTCTTGTATGGATAGAACAGAGGAATTTCGGGTTTTCACGAAGGGTTAGCTTATCCACCTGTTATACTGGCAGGAAAATATTCTTCAACAGAGATCGACTGCCATTTACGGTTGTCAAATATTACTTTTAAGCACGTGGAAATCGTCCATACTGGATGAAACACGAGGAAACCCACGTGGTCTGGGTACCCCGGTTGAGAACCACAGTGCTAGATAATCAAAGGCATTATATAATTTGATCGCATCTTCCGCGGACTAACGGATTCAGCTTTATATGGTTGGTTGGCCAAGGGGTCAAATTATAAAAAAAGCTTTCAGTGTAAAATCTTCTACTTATTTGCATGAATTTTGTTTATAAATACGTACACGATTATTTATTCAAACTCCGTTTAAGAAAATAAATGTTAAATAATCTCCTGTTTCTATTTTGCCTTCCATCTCCTTTTCGATAGGCAAGGTTATAACATTTTCCCTTTCAACGATGTAATCCAGAACTACGACTCTTACAGTTACAGATAGCGAGTATTCATTTTTCTATCACTATTTTTCTGTCTTTTTCTGCTTCTATAAATAAATTAATTTAAAAAAAACCGTAATGCTCTATTATTATAAACAACGGCCTCTACGTGTGGGGTTGTTAAATTTTACAGTACAGTTAATGAAATACAGTAATAAAGTCTAATAGCTTTGAATAAAAGACAGCTTCTCAAGGGAAAGGGGCTCTGTTAGGGCTACCACCCTATTGTGACTATACACGTTTTTGTTTTAAATTTTATTTTACGCGGTGTCCTCAGAACCTAACCACCACGTAATATGCGATCGAACTGTATATGGAAAGCCAAGAGTTAATATAAAGCGATGTGTAAATATAATGTCCACAATGAGTTTTTAAATACGAGAAACAAAATGTGCATATAAAAATTGACTATATATAAGTTGACATGCCTTCGACGTGAACTCACAAGGTAGGTGAGAATTAGGAGCAGTGGACGAGGAAGCCAAGGTTATGTGGATTTCGTGGGCCGAGCTGAAACAGACGGGCCTAAGGTCTACATGGAACAAGAATGATCTCCACACACACACGCACACGCGCACGCGCACGCACACACACACACACACACACATATATATATATATATATATATATATATATATATATATATATATATATATATATATATATATATATATATATATATATATATATATATATATATATATATATACATATATATATATATATATATATATATATATATATATACGAGGGGGAGTCAAAAAATAACCTTAATATGGCAATAAAAAGTCAAAATCAAGTAGTAGACGGTTGTACTACAGATATGTTATGCCTTCTTGCTTGAGGTACCAGTGCGCGCAGGCCCGTCGTCCTGATGGGAAGTATGACGTCAGCAAACCATAGCCAAGATGGCCGCCCCGTTGGAAGCATGCACGAGAGAAGAGCAGCGTGCAGTTATCTGTTTTTTGGGTAGTGAGTGTGAGAAACCAGCAGACATTCATCGGAGGATGAAGAGGCAGTATGGGGATGCTTGTGTGTCACTTCAGCAGGTTTATGAGTGGCACAGGAAGTTTAAAAGTGGGGTGTCAATTGTGACTGATGCAGCTCGCTCCGGCAGGCCTCACACTGCGACTACGCCTGACGCTTCGCTGCAGTAGAACGAGTGATACGGGAAAACCGGCGGGTAACAATCGACGAGGTGGCTGGAGAATTGAAGATCAGTCGTGGTTCGGCACACCATATCATTCACGACATGCTGCAGTATCACAAAGTCTCCGCTAGGTGGGTATCAAAATAACTCACCCCCGAACTGAAAGAACGTCGTGTGGATGTTTGTGAAACACTTTCACGACGTTATGAAGCTGAAGGAGATGGCTTTCTACACAGTATAGTCACTGGTGACAAATGCTGGGTCAACTACTTCCAGCCAGAGACTAAGCGTGCCAGCATGAAGTGGCGACAGTCATCATCGCCGAAAGCAAAGAAGTTCAGTACAACGCGGTCGGCCGGCAAATTGATGCTCAAACTCTTCTGGGACTGTAAAGGCCCAATCCTGGAACATTAAATTGCCAGGGGACTCACTATCAACAGCGAATTATACTGTGATCTGCTTCAGAACCACTTGAAACCTGCAATCAGGTCAAAACGTCGCGGCTTGCTCAGTTCTGATGTGTTGTTACAGCTTGATAACGCGCGGCCGCACACAGCTCGTGCGACAGTAACGAAAATCACGAATCTGCGTTTGGAGTGTCTTCCACATCCTGCATATTCACCGGACCTCACACCAAGTAATTATCATGTGTTTGGACCCCTCAAGGAGGCACACAGTGGCAAGAAGTTCAGTACGGACGATGAGGCGAAAGAGGCGGTGCATATGTGGCTACGCAGTCAGTCAGAAGAGCTTTTTTCTCGCGGAATCCAGGCATTAGTGAAGCGCTGGCACACCTGCATTGAACGTGGTGGGGACTATGTTGAAAAGTGATTAAGTGCTATCATATTCTGTTAATTAAAAAAATATTAAGGTTACTTTTTGACTCCTCCTCGTATATATACATATATATATACCACCCGCACAGTTACCGGGGGTTTCTGAAAATACAAAGAAAGAATAGGAATACTACACCCTCAGGCATGTCGTACAAGGCAACTAATTTGAGGTTGTGCATGGTGCTAGCAACCAGATCATGTAAAACAAATTGCCACTCAAATCATCGCTGCAGGAGCGTGTGAACACTTGGTGGAGACTGCCCGCAAGTGACCAGCTACAGTGGAGCTCCATGCTCTGTAAGGATTGCACAGAAAAACTACAAACACACACACACACACACACACACACACACACACACACACACACACACACACACACACACACACACACACACACACACACACATATATTAGGGTAAGTGGTAAGACAATATTTGTATGTTATATGTATTTTACATCTCTATATAAAGTGTTAAGGGTAAGCGGTAAGATTATATATATTTATATATCTATATATACGTATAAAGTGTTACGAGTAAGTGGTAAGACTATATATGTATGTTATATGTATTTCACATCTCTATATAAAGTGTTAAGGGTAAGCGGTAAGACTATATATATTTATATATCTATATATATATATATATATATATATATATATATATATATATATATATATATATATATATATATATATATATATATATATATATATATATATATATATATATATATATATATATATATATATATATATATATATATATATATACAGTACTTTGCAAAAAAAATGGCAGTCATATTTTCGCAACGCAGCACACTCATAGAAGCAAATAATAATAAAAACTGTATGTCCAGAGGAAGATTGGTATCTCCCCTATCTATTAACAGTGGTTTCAGTACAATATAATGTTGCCTTCTCCAGCAAGGCAAGCCTGGATGCGGCGAGGCATACTTCCCACAAATGTTTGTAGGTAATTGAGAGTCAGACTGTCCCAGTATTTTTCAGCTACCTTCTTCAATTGTTCAACGTCTCTGAGTCCACTCTTTTTTAAATGATTCTTGAGTAGTGCCCAAACGTTTTCAATTGGGTTTTGATCGGGACTGTTGCTGGGCCACTTCAACACTATCACATTCTTCTCTTGCAGCCATGCTTTGGGGGTATGAGCTGTATGATTTGGGTCATTGTCATGTTGAAATGTGCACCCATCGGGGTACATGACCTGCATAAATGGCAGAAGGTGTCCCTCTAGTATGTCGATGTACCTTTCTTTCGTGAGAATTCCTGTGAAAACACACAGTGGGGTGGCACCTCTTGCTGACACCCCTCCCCAAAGATGGAATTTCTAGGTATGTTTCGGTCGCTGGTACACAGGCGTTACAGAGCCTTTCGTCCAAATATTTATTTGAGCAGGATAAGACCAAAGAGAACATTCATCTGAAAAAATCACATATTGTCCCATGACAAATTTTGGTGTTCGTGGCACCAGTTCAAGCGCATCTGTTTGTGAGTCTCTGTGAGCAATGGTGACGAAATTACCCGCTTTTTTGTGTAATTCATCCTGTGTAGCTCCCGGTTGACAATAGCATTAGATACCTCTGGGCTTCCCAACTCGATCATGCGCTGCCGTATGTTTTCTACACTCTTCATTGGCCCAGCCCGAACGATTTGGGCGAGACACCGATGGTCCTTTGTGACCAAAATTCTTGGCCCCCCCCACTACCTTCTTTTCGCTCGATTCCATTACCTGCTTTTAATTTACTCACAACTCTGTAGACAGTCCGCTCAGGAATGTTCAAGGTTTTAGAAATGTTGGAACATGTTTGATTTCCTTCATTCCAAAGCTGTGAAATTTACATACACTTTGACTTTGTATCCATTTTCTGCCACTAGCATTAGAAATTGTCGTCTGCTCTATTATCAAGGGACGTTACTCTACGCTAATTTTTTTTTTTACTTTTGGTAGTGTTTGCTCAATTAAGTGGAGTGCAAATTTGGGGCAGAACATGCATATTTAATTAGATTTCAGCTTATTTAGCTGAGCAATATGACTGCCATTTTTTTTGCAAAGTACTATATATATATATATATATATATATATATATATATATATATATATATATATATATATATATATATATATACATAAATATATTTATGTATTTATATATCTATATATACGTATAAAGTGTTACGGGTAAGTGGTAAGACAATATTTATATGTATGGTGTTAAGAATAAGATTGACAACATCGAGGCGTTCTAAATAAAGAACGGGTGAATACCTCCTCCTCATCTCCACCTCTTCGTCGCCGACTTCTAACACTTGATGTCTCCTGTAATTTGAATCACCACTCAGAATGGTAACAATGTCAAACAATTCACACACAAAAAAACGATAGTATTAACAATAACAATAAAAATACATCATTTTTGGTTGACAGCAACGTGGTTTCCATCAAGGTCACTGTATATAGTCCAGTGCAATATTTTGGACAGGCTTTACGATCTTTGAATAACTAATGCCAATTGAAGAAAAATAAAACGCTGGGGGTAAATTGTTACAGAAAACCAAGCCATACAATGAACAAGAATATTCTTATATGGGCTGGGAAAAAGAAATTCCTGACATATCTAGTTTATGATGAAATGTGAGAAGATTTAAACAACAGAAAATTCAAAAACAAATATTAGCACAGCAAAAACAAGTGGATGTAAGCGTCACTCAAAACTGATAATATTTAAAACAAAGAAAATAATACAATAAAAAAAGAGTAAACAAAGAAAGAAAATGCAAAAATTAATGTCACACATTATTAGTTGAAGTTGAAAAACAAAATTTATATAACTATAAAATTATGATTAAATTTAGTTAGCGCTCTGGGATGTCAGATGCTAACACAGTTCTGCGTGTTTGTTGTAAATATACATTGCATAAAAGTTGAGGATATTTGATGCTAAAAACACAGTTCTATCGACAGTTTGTCGTAAATATTCATTCTATAAAATTTGTAGATATTTGTTGTTGTGGTTTAACTAGGGCTGCTGAGCTTCTCGTTCTTTTGCAGCCATTACCAAGTTGAAGACTCCTTGGTATTATCTACACTGTAGATCTAGGCTTTTCATGTGGCTTTTCTGCCATTCCGAAACGTGTTGAGTTGAAGTCATGAGCTCCAGTTTCTCCAGCTTGGCTTCTATTTAAAAGATCGTCACATTTGGTCCCAAGCTAGGAATAAGAAGCGCGTGGCATACTGTGCATCCCCAGCCATTCAAGGGGGCTAAAATACTGTGCCCTGGTTCTGGGCTCTCCCAAGGAATTGTCACGTCCTGCACATAGCTACTTCTCGGCTCTTCCTGCCTATAACTGGGTCCACAGTGGGATCCTCCTGCCTGCAGTCAACCAGGTCAAAGCCAAAGAATCCCATATGGGCCTCTAATGACTTCTCCAAGCTTAGTGCGTGCGCAATGCTGGGTTCTCAACAAGTTTCACCACAGGGAAAATCCCTGGAAGTGTGTGGATTATTTCAAGAGTCAAAGAGGGTGTAATTAGCCTCACAGACAGAGGCTCACTTCCACATATGTATATTGGAACATTGCGCATAGATGGTGGTCATATAAAGATGACTCCAGATATGCCTTCATGCATCAGTTGAAGATATCAGATGCTAACAACACGGTTCTGCGTGTTTGTCGTAGATATTAGATGCTAGCGATATAGTTCTATAGCAGATAGCGCCGTAGGGAGTGAGCTGTTAGAGACCACTGTACTAGTCTAGCTTTATGAGGTAAGGTGCCCATTATCCGTCCTCGCTGCCTTTGTCTTCCCTAACTCAAGGGCACAGTCACATACCCATTTATAGCTGGGTAGACTGACGCGTGACGATAGCTGGTTTTGAAGGTGGAATGTGATCTAAGACGCGTCAACAGTGAGGAATGCAGTTAGCGACCCATAGCTTGACTGCCTGCGTCAGGGTCAGCGAACCAGAGCTGACCAAGACCCTACTCCACCTCCAAATGGTGGTCCTGGAAACAGGCTGCATCACTGCAATCTGGCTGAGTGAGTAGGGATCGAAGTGGGAAGGCTAACCCGGTCCCAAAAATGCAGTGCTGAAGTCGGATGTATCGGCCGAAAGGCACAAATATCGCAGCTCCGCTGTAAACGGACACAACGCAACCAACGTCCTTTTCAGGACGAACGAAGAAGAAGAAGAACATGGAACCAGATAACTTTGCCGCAAAAGGCTATCGCTCTGCCCACTCTGCCAATCAGACGTTCCTCGTAAATCTCCTTCTTCTTCAAGTACCATGCCTGGTGGCATAAGCGATCATGTCTCACCCACAACTGTCTACAATACTATTTATCAATTCTGTTGTTGACTTATTTCCGTGCCATGATGTGAAACTGTTCCTTGTAAATATACATTCTATAAACGTCGAAGATATCAAATGCTAACTTCACAGTTATACAATGTGTCTGATAAATATACATAATATACAATTTTACCGAATGACCTGATTAGCTGTTTGAATGTTTTCCTACAGACAACCAGATAACAGTCTGACTGTCAAAGGACATTGACAAAGGAAAATATAATAACCTTTTAAAAAAAAAAATAAGGGCCCCTGTGTAAGTTCTTTGTGGTCTCTGTAGAGACAGATACAGAACATGACTACGGCATCCTGAGGTATGTCAAGCATGTCGTACAAGGCGGCTATTGTGAGGTTGTGCATTGGGCTGGCAACCATATCATGTGAGACAAACTGCCACAGAAATCACCGCAACAACAGCATGCACATTTTTGGTGCAGGCTTCGTGTTGGGGACCAGCTGTAGTGGTGGTGGCTCTATGCTCTCTTAGGAACGCAATGGAAAATGATGATGATAAGCTTATATAATTTTGTAGTTAACTGTAAGAAAAAATATAGCAACCTTATTGCATTATGTAATTTTGTAGTTAACTGTAAGTAAAATATATAGCAACCTTATTGCATTATGTAATTTTGTAGTTAACTGTAAGAAAAAATGCAACCTTATTGCATTATGTAATTTTGTAGTTAACTGTAAGTAAAATATATAGCAACCTTATAGCATCATGTAATTTTGTAGTTATCTGTAAGAAAAAATATAGCAACCTTATTGCATTATGTAATTTTGTAGTTAACTGTAAGAAAAAATATAGCAACCTTATAGCATCATGTAATTTTGTAGTTAACTGTAAGAAAAAATATGAATGTAATTTTGTTATTTAATTTTAGAAAACAAAATAGCAGCTGTATAGCTTTATATAAATTTATAGTTAACTGTAAATATTATATCAGCAGGATATGTTTATGTAATTTTGTTAAATTTAAGAAAACAAAGTAGTAGCCTCTATGTAATGCAGTTAACTGTAAAAAACACTGAAGCAGCAGGATATGTTTATGTAATTTTGTTGCTAACTTTAAGAAAAACAAAGTAGCAGCCATATAGCTATATGTAATTTTGTAGTGAACTATAAGAAATCATTATAACAGCTGTATAGCTTTATGTAATTTGGTAGTTACATGTAAGAAAATATCATAGCAGTTAAAAGGGCATATATAATTTTGTAGTTAACTATAAGAAAACAATATAGCAGCTGTATAGTTTTATGTAATTTTGTAGTTAACTGTAAGAGAACAGTGCAGCAGCTGAATATGTTTATGTAATTTTGTAGAAGGACAATGTGAATAGATCGATAATAAACTAAACCAAGGTGAAAGCGAGAGAATAATAAATAAATATTAAAAGAAGCAGCGAAACAAATTTGAATATGTAAGATGTAAAGAAATGATTACAAAACCAAGAAAATTTAAAACTTAAAACAATGCTGTAGAAAACGAATAAATTTCAAATTTTAATACAAGTAAACAAACAATATCATACCTCGGCGGCGTTTTCGTCCTCTGTTCCTCGTCTTCTGCCTCTTCTGCTGCTAGTGTCCTCCTCAGCTGGAGCGTCTCTGTGGATTGAGATCGGTAACAGTGTTCTGTGATTCGTGTTATCGGAGAATGGTACAAGGTATGTGTAGAGACACTATCATTTTAACAAGAATAGATCCGTTTTATCGTGAAACGCGATTAATCATCAAACAGAAAGTTAAACTATGTCGCGTAACGTGATTAACTGAACAAGGAACATTATCGTGTAATGTGATTAATTGAAAATAAATATTTAAAAAATAAATAAAATAAACACCCAGCTATGTCGCGTAATTTGATTAATTGAAAAAAAAACCCACCCATCTACGTTGTGTAATATGATTAATTGAAAAAGAACACCCATCTATATCGTGTAATGCGATTAAAGAAAGAAAGAACACTCATCTATGTCATGTAATGTGATTATTGAAAAAATAATACTCATCTATCCCGTGTAAAGTGATTAATTGAAAAAAGAACACCCAATTATGTCGCGTAAAGTGATTAATTAAAAAAAACCAACCAAATATATCGTGTAATGTGATTCACTGAAAAAAAACAAAAACACCCAACTAATTCGTTTAATGTGATAAATGAAGAAAAACGAACACCCATCTATATCGTGTAATATAATAAAGTGGAAAAGAACTCCATCTAAGTCATGTAATTAGATTAATTGAAAAAGAACCTCAACTATGTCATGTACGGTGATCACTTTAAAAAAAAAAGAACACCCAGCTATACCGTGTACTTTTATCAATTGAAAAAAGAAGATCCGGTTATATCGTGCAATAAGATTAATTGAGAAATAAACACCCGGCTATATCGTGTAATAGATTAATTAAAAAAAAGAACACCCAGCTGTCACGTGTAATAAAAATAATCCAGGGAAAAAAAATACTCACAACTACATTGTGTAATAAGATGAACTAAAAAAAGAATACCCAGTTGTGAGGTGTAATGTGATTTTAAAAAATGAATACCAAGTTATATCGTGTAATGTGATTAATTGAAAAAAAGAACACCCAGCTATATTCTTTAATGTAATCAATTGAAATAGAACACCAAGAAATAAAAAAGACCCAACTTTAGCGTTTAATGCGAATTATTGAAAAGAAGCACACCCAAGATATATTGTTTAATTAAGTGAATTAAGAAAAAACACCCAGATATATCGTGTAATATGATTAATTATTAAACAGGAACAAATGGGAAGCAGAACATCCAGACCACACAAAAAAATGATGCATATTACCAGCTCAACAGAAGAGAACAAGTGGTAATCTTCAGACTCCGCACTGGCCACAACAGATTGAGATACCATCTATTCAACAAATTAAAGATAGGAACTACCGATGAGTGTAACTGTGGCACCGATGCAATGACTGCTGAACATCTGCTTCAAAGTTGCCTAACATATGTGAAAGAAAGAAAGCACACATGGCCATCACCAGTACCATTACTGGAAAAGCTCTATGAAGATAAAAATAGCCTCAAAGCTGACCGCTGTTTTCTTTGAACATATTCAATTGGACGTCTGAGAGTGTACGAAGAAGAAGAACAAACAGAACCGTCCGCTATACTGTGCAGCTGTGTGACTACTTAAGAGACTATCCAGCTTTATCTCGGGGAAAAAAAGAAAGAAAAGAAACAAAAAGGACTTAACCGATTTACTACTCTAAGCCAAAGATGTTCTTTAACATTAACTCAAATACAGTGCAGTCCGGATAAGCGGAACTCGCTTAAGCCGAATTTCTGTTACGTAGAAGCAATTTTACAGGCCCCGGCCAGAACGTCTTCTTTGGTAGAAGCAGAATTTCGGATAAGCTGAAGTATTTTAGATGGCCCAAGCGGCTTCCGTTTATCCAGACTGCACTGTATTAACATCAAGAACAATACTGCAAAAGGGGTGCTCATGCCACACGCTACGAGTTCTAGTAAGCCTACATCACTTTAGCAGGAAACAGTAACTGTCACTCAAGCGGGTAACTGATTTTTTTTTAAAGCGTCAGATATCTTTATTTAACCTGCTGCTGACGAAGAATATCAAATACGAGCAAGTAACCCGCCAAAGCATGAAGGACAACAACAACAACAACAAAAAAAGGGGGGGGGGAAGAAATAATTACGTTGTGCACTATGTAGTGCCTGCATGTCCTGATTACGGCTCTGATTCTCCTGTTGCCAGTTCCTTCCTTTCCATTCCATGTCAACTTCATTGGATCTTTGTAGTCAAACTTATCATGAGTTGTGGTCAAAGGTCAATGCGCCATGACAGCAACAAAATTGAAAGGCCTGCATGTTTTGTTTAATGGGTGGGTTTGAAAAAAAATCGAAAAAAAAGTGATTCGTCTTACGAGGACAAAAGACAAAGAAAGTAGTCTACGTTACGGCCACAAGGCCTTCGTCAGGAAAAGAAAGAAAGTGAAGGCTAGATAGGAGACATAAGAACTTAAAGAAATATAAAAATAAAAATAAATATAAATGAAACCTAAGTACTTCCCTGAAGGCGAAGCATGGCTGAAAAGGAAGTGACTTCTGACCCCGGATGTACACAATACATACTAAGAAACTAAAAACCGAAACTGAACAAAAACAGCCGGTCTCAACACTTTCCACACCTTTGTCTGAGGTCACCCTTTCCTCTCTTGCTCTATTTGGACTCTTTCCACTCTTATCCTATTCTTCTATTTTTATGCCATCCTCCATAATATGTATGGATGTACACGTTTTCTAATTTGTCTTGATTTTTTATTTCATATTCATTTATCTCCTACTTATTCTGTCCTCTTCTATTTCCAGTCCCCACTTTTATTATATTTGGGTAGTTTTTTGTTCAGTTTCGTTTTTTAGTTTTTAGTTTCTTAGTATGTATTGTGTACATCCGGGGTCAGAAGTCACTTCCTTTTCAGCCATGCTTCGCCTTCAGGGAAGTACCTAGGTTTCATTTATATTTATTTTTATATTTCTTTAAGTTCTTATGTCTCCTATCTAGCCTTCACTTTCTTTCTTTTCCTGACGAAGGCCTTGTGGCCGTAACGTAGACTACTTTCTTTGTCTTTTGTCCTCGTAAGACGAATCACCTTTTTTCGATTTTTTTTTTCAAACCCACCCATTGTACTCCACGTCTTACCGCAGTTCCCCTCAACTTCCTCGATGCTTTGTTTAATCGGTGTTCAATTTAGCTTTCACGATGCAATGCGCGCATTTTCCGTATGTCCCCCCCCCCCCTCCAAAAAAAAAAAATGAAGGATTTGTTTCATTGTTCGTACAAAACGTTTCTCTGAGACCAGGGTTTCTTAATCTGTGGTCCACGGACCCCTTGTGAATACATGAATGGATTCTAGGGGGTCCGTGCACATAACCTAAAATTAAAAATGTTTAAATTATACTTTTGTGTACATTTTTTTTCCAGAATTGGTACATAGCGTTCATCTGACAATCAAAGAGGCCCTTTTACTTCATTGGACAATCAAAGGGGCCCTTTGCCTTCATCAAACAATCAAAGGTGTCCTTTGCCTTCATCGGACAATCAAAGATACCCTTTTACTTCATTGGACAATCAAAGGGGCCCTTTGCCTTCATCAGACAATCAAAGGGGTCCTTTGCCTTCACCAGGCAATCAAAGGGGTCCTTTGCCTTCACCAATTAAAGGGGTCCTTTGCCTTCACCAGACAATGAAAGGGATCCTTTGCCTTCACCAGACAATCAAAGGGGTCCTTTGCCTTCACCAAAGGGGTCCTTTGCCTTCACCAGACAATGAAAAGGGCCCTTTGCCTTCACAAGACAATCAAAGGGGTCCTTTGCCTTCACCAGACAATCAAAGGGGTCCTTTGCCTTCACCAGACAATCAAAGGGGTCCTTTGCCTTCACCAATCAAAGGGGTCTTTTGCCTTCACCAGACAATGAAAGGGGTCCTTTGCCTTCACCAGACAATGAAAGGGGTCCTTTGCCTTCATCAGACAATCAAAAAGGTTCTTTGCCTTCACCAGAGAATCAAAGGTGTCCTTTGCCTTTATTGGACAATCAAACGGGGCCTTTGCCTTCATCTGACATTCACAGGGGTCCTTTGCCTTCATCGGACAATCAAACGGGGCCTTTGCCTTTATCGGACAATCAAAGGGGTCCTTTGCCTTCATCGGACAATCAAACGGGGCCTTTGCCTTCATCAGACAGTCAAAGGGGTCCATAGAACACAAAAGAAATAAGAAACCCTGTCTAAGACAATTAGAATACAGGGGATATGTCATATCTACATCTATTTTTATTAAACGAAAGAAATGAAAGTATAGTACTGAAATGCCTTGCTTACCTTCAAGATAATCAGTTTTACGGTAAGATAGATTCTTTTTTTCCCTTTGCTAATGGATACCAATAATTATTGACGTCGCTAAAGCATATTTTTAAATTAACATGTACGGAAGAATTATTAAGTGTTCCCGCGGCCACTGAGGAGGGGTGGGCATAGGGCTGGCTTCCATATCCTATAGAAACGTTAAGCTAAAAAAAAAAAAAGAGTTCAACAGCGACCTGGATTAGAGGTGAGAAGATTACGTAATCATTGGATGGGAAGTACGTTAAGGAAACCTGTTGTAGCATTATAATGCAGTCCTTGTTCTGGAATCCACACGGTAAGAGATGTGTTTCATAGGAAACATGAAAAACACTGAACAGATGGCACATGACAGAAAGACTTGGCATATATTTATTAAACACCTATGCTCCTTAGGGGGCCTGCGGGTAGTGATGATGATTATAGTATTAAAGTCAATAACTCCAAATGGAGTCCCTTACATTTCTGTTCCGTTGACTCCAAATGGAGTCCCTTACATTTCTGTTCCGTTGACTCCAAATGGAGTCACTTACATTTTTGTTCCGTTGACTCCACAATGGAATCTAGCCCACACACAGCAGCAATACTTTTTTAAAAATTAAAATAGTCAAATTTTTTTTCTTCAGAATGTGTATTTTGTTTCATTAAAGACAAATACAATTTTTAAATCAACAAAAGATATCAATGATAGTATGAGAAAAATCTACACCCCCTTTATGAAACCGGTACTTTGTCAACTTTTATAACACATAAGGAAGGGAAACCTTTTAAAGTGTGTCCTGCTTATTGTAATTATTTTAAAAAAGATTAATACTGCACATTTTTCACCCCTCGTCAAAAAGCTGAGAACTAGTTTAATAAAGCTTCTACCACTTCACTTTTCTACACCAGTATCTGGATATATGTATTACCTTTACTTTACATTCACATTTTAGCCCTGTCTTCCGTGACTCGACATACAAGGGAAGGTAATGTTGAAAAACGGTATCCTTTATTCTAGTCTTCAAACAGAATTAATTCCCTTAGTACGAAAACCAAAATGTTTAGTGTGCACAGTGTAGCTGGCTATTAATATCCCTATACTCATAAACTGTATACTAATTGTCTTACTGAAACAACAATGGGAAATCCCCCCACCACCTTTCCGCGCATTGCACAGTGAAAACTAAATTGAACACCAATTAAATGATCACGAATCCCGTTCATTTATTCTTTGGGTCATGGTCCATTGATCATTGACCGTAACTCATGATAAGTTTGACTACAACGATCTAATGAATTTGAAGTGGAACGGAAAGAAGTAAAATGATCACAGGAGATTAAGTCCCGCCATCAGGACATGCAGCAAAAAGAGCACAGCATAACTATTTTCGCCATGTTTTGACAGGCAATTTTACTCGTTTATACATAATTGTGATATTAAAGTGATAAGCAACCTTGTATTTTCGAGTCTGAACCTTTGTGTCAAGTGTTCTGTTTTCATCACATTATTTCATTACACAGAAGGCTACGTACAGCAACATAAGGTTGGAAGAAGTAATCTCATAACTCTTTAACATATTGGCTTATAACTCATTACCAATCTGTATTATAACTCTTGCAACAAACGGTCTTATAACTCTTGCAACAAACGGTCTTATAACTCTTGCAACAAACTGTCTTATAACTCTTGCAACAAACTGTCTTATAACTCTTGCAACAAACTGTCTTATAACTCTTGCAACAAACGGTCTTATAATTCTTGCAACAAACTGTCTTATAACTCTTGCAACAAACGGTCTAATAACTCTTGCAACAAACTGTCTTATAACTCTTGCAACAAACGGTCTTATAATAACTCTTGCAACAAACTGTATAATAACTCTTGCAACAAACTGTCTTATAACTCTTGCAACAAACTGTCTCATAACTCTTGCAACAAACGGTCTTATAACTCTTGCAACAAACGGTCTTATAACTCTTGCAACAAACGGTCTTATAACTCTTGCAACAAACTGTATAATAACTCTTGCAACAAACGGTCTTATAACTCTTGCAACAAACTGTCTAATAACTCTTGCAACAAACTGTCTTATAACTCATTAACAATCTGTATTATAACTCTTGCAACAATCTGTATTATAACTCTTGCAACAAACTGTCTTATAACTCTTGCAACAAACTGTCTTATAACTCTTGCAACAAACTGTCTTATAACTCTTGCAACAAACTGTCTTATAACTCTTGCCATAAACGGTCTTACAACTCTTGCAACAAACGGTCTTATAACTCTTGCAACAAACTGTCTAATTACTCTTGCAACAAACGGTCTTATAACTCTTGCAACAAACGATCTTTTAACTTTTGCAACAAACTGTCTAATAACTCTTGCATCAAACTGTCTTGTAACTCTTGCAACAAACTGTCTTATAACTCTTGCAACAAACTGTCTAATAACTCTTGCAACAAACGGTCTTATAACTCTTTTAAATAACTGTCTTATATATCTCCTAAACAAACTGTCTAATAACTCTTGCACCAAACTGTCTTAATTACTCCACAACAAACTGTCTTATAATTCTTTAACAAATGTCTTAGAGCTCGTTAACAAACTGCATTATAACTATTGCAACAAACTGACTCATAACTCTTTTAACAAACTGTCTTAAAACTCTTAATCAAACTGTCTTATAACTCTTTAACAAGCTGTCTTAAACTCTTTAATTGTCTTAGAACTCTTTAACAAATTATTTTATACCTCTATAACAATATGACATATAGTCTAACTCTTTTAACAAACTGTTATATACACAGAATCACCAGCGGGTTGATAATGTGATCACTGTATCCTTGCCTTAATCTGGCCTCTCTTCTCTCCCGGCGTCGCCTCTCAGCGTCGTCCTCACCGTTGTGGCTAGGTTGCGAAGATCTATACAAATAACATCGAGGGAAGGGAGCACACACATTAGTAGAGGGTTTACGGTAAGTTACAGCTTATTATAAGCACACACAAACACACACACAAATCGCACACACACACCTACGCGTAAAAAAATGGCATTGTAAAATAATGAACACGAAAAGGAATGAATATTTTGCCGCGGTAGCGCAGTGGTTAGTGCACTTGCTTCCTAACTCGGTGGTCCATGATTCAATCCATCTGTTGAGGTGGGATTTTGTCGACCACAAACGGCTCCGGGGTCGACCCAACCTGAGGAGATGGGTACCAGAGCAACTCTGGGAAGGTTAAAGGCGGCCGGCGTGATGCTGACCACATCACCCCTAGTGTGCCGATGATCAAGAAAATATGGGCCTAACACGGTATTCCCAATATGCCTCAATGGGCGTGTAACGGGATCCTTTACTTTTACCTTATTTATTATTTAACATGTTTTTTGTGTGGTCTCCGTCTGTTGATAATAGGGCGTAAAACATTCTGATCACGATATGCTAATGTTCAATGTACAAGGTATAGTTCCCCCGGGGACGGGGGTGTTGGGGGTCTGTGGGGGAGACAAAGCAAGACTAGGGGTGCAGCCACCTCAGGCTATTCGTATGAGGCTACTACTAAAATGAGGTTGCGCATGCAGCTAGCAACCTCATCATGTAAAATAAATAGCTACAGACTTCACTGCTGCTTTGGAGCAGGCTTCCTGCTAGAAGGCTAGCTGTAAATGTGGCTCCATGCTCTACAGGGAACAAGAATCCGAAATGATCAGGATCAAGATATGCCAGTGTACATCTCTCAACGCTCTGCTGAATACTACTATGAGTAATGAGCGTCCTTTGGTAGAGTGATTAGAGCGCTCTGCGTCTCGAAGCAAGGCTACCAGGTTCGAAGCCAAGTAGCGTCACGCTGGAGTATACCCAGCTGTAAAGGGGTGCCGGTCTCTGCTTTTGAGTTAGGGAAGGCAAAAGCAGCGAGGACGAAAACCGTTGATCCCACCTCATAAAGTTGAGACCTGGCATAGTGAAGTCTTTATCACGCCACGCCACTACGGCAGTACGTGCCACGGGACTACCTGTAAGTTTACTCTAATCAGGTATTGACAGGTAAAATGACAGGCTTGTCGTTACAATCATTATCTTACAATGCCAGCAAGAGAAAACTAGGGGGCCCAAACAAACGAAATAACACGCTGCAAGAACTCACAAATAGTTACAACCCACAAATAGTGATAAAGAAGAAATGTTAGTATCTGGTTAATATAAATGGAAAGAAGAAGATAAAAGTGAAACCAGTTATAACGGTCAAGCAAATGTTTGCCACGAACATGCAAGTTCATACCTGGAACAATTAGTCTGAATATTAGCAAGCAGAGTCAAGCAGCCATCTTGATTAATACAGGCGGGGAGAGTTATTTAATTCATTCAGCCAATCAGAATTCTTGGTCGCAGTGATTGCGTGTTTTAATTCCTTACTTTCTCTGCCATTCTCTCCATCTGTATATTATCTCTCTTTCTTTCTCTTTCTCTCACTCGCTCGCTCTGTTGGTCTATATTCATTCTTTATGTCTGTCACTTTGTCTTTTTCATTTTTCATGTGTGTGTGTAAGTGTGTGTGTTAAAGTTAGTTGCTTATCCTTTACAGGACGAGGCAATCAACCCCAGCTTTTATTGGCTGTTTGTGATTTTTCTAGGCAATTTTTTCATTCAGTAGTTTGCCATTGATTTCTGAACGGTACGGCGCTTATACCATTGTTAAAAATCCACACAAAGCGATCTGCTACCAAACCGCCTGCAGCAGGTTTCGAACCTGGTATATCTGGATTATGAAACTGCGTTCATATCCATTAGGCCACAGACGCCGACAGTGTGTGTGTGTGTGTAAGTATATATTCATATTCCTTTTCGCTCCGCATGGAGCTTGGAACTAGAACTGCAGTCTGCGTAGATTCCTTATATACACACAATGGGATTCTCGCCGGTGCTACGGAGTTTGTGCACTGTGCTGAGATCCTCCTTGTGTGATCTAAAGGAGGAGATCGTGTGCTACGATGATAGTCCTTAAAACCAAACCTAACTAAACAACTGTAGCCGGCTCCATTGCAGAAAACCTGCACCAAATATTCCTGAGCTCATGTTGTGGCGAGTTGTGTAGCAATTAGCATTCCATGATGAGGCTGCTGGCTATATTAGTAGCCTTGTACGACATGCCTGAGGGAGCAATAACCTTATTCTGTGTTTGTCTTCTCAGAGAGACCCCGGGGTGACTAGGTGGGGCATATATATATACACACACACACACACACGCACAGTCGACTATATATAGCCTACACAAACACATATTATATATGTTATAATATATATATATATATATATATATATATATATATATATATATATATATATATAGATATATATACATATATATATATACACATACACACACACATATATATAAATGATTTAGCTGACACGTGGAAGCAGTCTCAAGATATTTGTCTACCACAGGGGTTCTCAACGTGGACCATATGCCCCCTCTCCCCCCCCCCCCTCCCGGGTCATGCCAAATTTCTAGGGGGCGACAGTGAGATGGTAAAGTACCTTCTCCAGCTAACAGCAATTATGAAAGGGGGGGGGGGAAGAGGCAGAGGTAAATGAGGCTCAGAAGTGGGTTATTAGCTAAAAAAGGTTGAGAACCCCTGGTCTATTATCATATGCTGGCAAGGATGGAGATGATGACCTTTATGCCTCTCCCTAGGAACTTTATGCAGGAGGTTTTCACGCTAGCTTGTCACCAGGCTTCCAAACAACCACTCGTATAAGAAAACAAACAGAAATGCAGACAGCAAAATAACACCGCACAGTCAAACACTTGAGCAATCTGGCAATAAGATATAATATGTACGCACAGATAAGATATAATAGGTAGGCACAGATAAGATATAATAGGTAGGCACAGATAAGATATAATAGGTAGGCACAGATAAGATATAATAGGTAGGCACAGATAAGATATAATAGGTAGGCACAGATAAGATATAATAGGTAGGCACAGATAAGATATAATAGGTAGGCACAGATAAGATATAATAGGTAGGCACAGATAAGATATAATAGGTAGGCACAGATAAGATATAATAGGTAGGCACAGATAAGATATAATAGGTAGGCACAGATAAGATATAAATAGGTAGGCACAGATAAGATATGAAAATAGGTAGGCACAGATAAGATATAATAGGTAGCACAGATACCCCTGATATAATAGGTGGGCACAGGATAAGATATAATAGGTAGGCACAGACTTTAAGATAGGTTTAATAGGTAGGCACAGATAAAACAACCATAGGTAGGCACAGAAATGCAGATAAAATAGGTAGGCACAGATAAGATATAATAGGTAGGCAATAAGATATAATAGGTAGGCACAGATAAGATATAATAGGTAGGCACAGATAAGATATAATAGGTAGGCACAGATAAGATATAATAGGTAGGCACAGATAAGATATAATAGGTAGGCACAGATAAGATATAATAGGTAGGCACAGATAAGATATAATAGGTAGGCACAGAATATACAAATCTGCATTTGAGATGTGAGTTGCGGGACACGTATAATATGAGCAATATTTTCGAGATTCCTTTAACTTGGAGATTTGATATATGCAATAAGCAGAGGCGGCTCTTGGACGGTGCGAGTGGCACGGTCTCACCGGGCACCGACATGGGAGAGGCGACGAAATGCATTAAAGAAACATTAAAAAAAAAAATAAATAAATAAAACTTTAAAATGACTACAAGCCACAAAAGCCACATCCAAACCTCAGAAATGAGGTATCTGAGGAAAGTGGTTGAAGTAACGAGAAGAGACATTGTCCGTAACCAGACTATACGTCATGGCCTCAAGATCCCGCCCTTGCAGACCCAAATGGAACAGTCCCAATTTCGATGATTTGGCCATGTCTACAGAATGAGAGAAGATCGGCTACCACGACAAGTATAGGAAACTAAGAGACAAGGATCCAGACCTCCAGGACGACCCAGAGTCCGCTGGGAGGACAACATTAGACAATCTCTGAAGGACCGAGGACTAGATTGAAACCAGGCGAGGAGGTAGACAGCTGATAGGATAGTATGGCACTCTCTCTGGCAAACCACTACACCCCCAATGTAAAAGAGGAACGACTAAGTAAGTAACATTCTAAAAATACAAGAAAGATTAAACATAAAATATCACAGTAAATAATTATCTGCTTATATGAAAGTGGGCCATCACAAGATCTCGCACTGACCTGAAAAATCCACAGGGCCAGTTCTGACAGTAAGTAATTGCCTTCAAATATAGCTGGCTCTACATTTATTGCAACCGGTGTTCGCTGAACGCTGAGGAGGCAGCGTTTGCGTAGATGTCAGGACAAGTTCTTGTCAGGGCTTCATTATGCTAGCAGATAGATAATGTTAGTCCTTTTCAGAACTTAGTATCTGTCAAAGCTGGTCGGGCTAGCAGTCCTTTTCATGACTAGTCCTTTTCAGGACTACTTCATGGGAGCAGATAGATGCTAGTAGTCCTTTTCAGGGCTTAGATTTTATCAACACAGCGCTTCAGTTAACAGAGTTCACTTGTTTTGTAAAGGCAAATTGCGCTCCGATATAACCAACGGACTTTAGTCTAGATTGAAAGGAAACTGCCTCGCCATAAGAAGGCAACACCTTTAACAACGACAACAACTGGCAGTAAGTACGTGTCGTCAATGGGCACAACAGTTTCCACCCGCAAGGAAAGAGAAAAAGGGGAATATTCAAGCACACGAGTAGAAGACACAACGACAGAAATGAAGAGTTAGAAGATATGACTGGAAAGACATGAAGTAGCTGACAACCAAACGAGGTGAATGGACGCATGCTGTTACCTGAGTCTCCAGGGGAGACGAGGGTCATCAGCGTCATATTCATTTGCGCTTCTTACGGCGCCTGGAACCTTCACTGTAACTGGCTCCCTTGCAGGAAGCCTGCACCATTTAGTCACATGCTCTTGCGGCGGTGGTATTTGTAGCAATCTATTTTACATAATAAGGTTGCCAGCCGCATATTAACCGCCATGTACGACATGCCCGAGGGTGATGTTGTTGTATTCTCCCTTTACTTCTTCAGAGCGCCCCCCCCCCCAACAATACGGGGCAAAGACTAGGATACACTGACCGATTAATTGATGAATATGCGTAATAGTTAGGTATGACGTCATTGCAACATGCAGATGCCCATATATGAGTGTTTCTCAAAGTGTGGTACACACAACCCTGGGGGATACACGTAAAGAGTATTTTTTTTTTAAAATTTGACTTTATCATACTTTTTCTTTACGGACAGAAAACCATTAATGGAAATTTAACACATCAATCAATTAGTACCCATTTAGCTCACAAAGGAGCATAGGCCTTCAAGAAACACAAGCCAAGTCCTCCTGTCAAGTTCTCTCCACGTGATCCTCATCATTTTCACTTCTGACTCTAGTTCTCTTCTCGATGTGTTATTTGGTCTACCTCCGCCTCTCTTTCCCTGGAGATTCCTGAACACGAACTGCCTTGTAATACTACGATCATCAGGTTTCCTCAATGTGTGTCCTATCCATCGCCAGATACAGAAGAACTTTTATTATATGTATTAATAAATCAATAACATATATTATATTTGCGTTAGTGTCGAGAAATTCTATTTATTACAACTACCCTCCAAATCCTCCTCGCTGGAGTTGGGTATTAAAAGGGCGTATCTAAAGGTGAAGGTCCCTTCCGACCAATACTTTCCGGTGCACGATATTTTAAAAAAGAGGAGGAGGGTAAACAGTCTCACTCCTGTATCAAATATATATTTTTCAAATTTATAATTTTTAAATATAGAAATAATTATTTTAAGACAAATTTCGCCGTTATGGTAAAGTGTTCCGGGTTGTTTTTTCTTTCAAATATCGGGTTACCCTACAGTAGGCCGATCTAGCTGGCCGTGAATTTAAAGGTGGTCAGTACCGAGTACATGCCAGATTGTGCACATGGTAAAACACAAAGATTAACTCTAATCGTGGTTAGTCCAAGTGATGCCAGAATGTTTCCATATTGACACACAATGGTTTATCTAAGGGGAGGTAATAAGCCAGAATGTTCGCATACTGACACCAAATGATTACTCTAAAAGTAGGTAAATGCCAGCCTGTTCACATATTGGCACCTAATATTTACTCTAAGGGGAGGTAAATGCCAGACTGTTCACATATTGGCACCCAATAATTACTATAAGGGGAGGTAATAAGCCATAATTTTCCCATTGGCACCCAATGATTATTCTGAAAGAAGGTAATAAGCCAGAATGTTTGCAATGATTACTCAAAGGGGAGGCAGTACGGCAGAATTGTCACATATCGGCACCTAATAACTGCTCTAAAGATAGGTATAAGCCAGAATGTTCACATACTGACACCGAATAATTACTCTAACAGGAGGTAATAATCCAGAATGTTCATACATTGACACCCAATAATTACTCTAAGGGTAGGTAGCTACCAGAATGTTCATATATTGTCACCCTGTGATTACTCTAAGTGTTGGTATATGTCAGCATGTTCACATACTGACACCCAATGGTTAATACAAGGGTAGGTAAATGCCAGAACGTTCACATATTGACACTCAAAGATTACTCTAAGGGGAAGTAAAAAGCCAGAATGTTCCCATATTGACACCCGATGATTACTCTAAGGTAGATAAACGCTAGAATAGTCACATAATGACACCTAATGATTACTCTAAGGGGGAGTAATACGCCAGAATGTTCCTATATTGACAAACAATGATTACTCTAAGGGTAGATACGTACCAGAATGTTCCCATACTGACACCCAATGATTACTATAATCGTGGTTATTCCATGTAATTTCAAAATGTGCATATATTGGAACAAATGATTAATCTAAAGGTGGTTAATACCAGGTACAAGCAACATTTTTCTCAGTAAATAAATATTAGACAAACATAAAGGTATGTTTTCAGGCACTCGTAAGAAATAAAGAAGTAGAACACTAGACAACAGAAAAACAACAGACGTGAGTGGCTTACCCAGGATTCGAACCCCGGACCTTCCGTACGACAACACCGCCTAGCTATACAAGCGAATCACACTATCCTCACGGCCAGCTAGGCATCCCCCCCCAAAAAAAAAATATGCTTTACTGACCGGTCATTAGTGCGAAACACAAGACAACACCGGAAGTTTACAATGGGCAGCTTAGCCTTATTAATGACGCAATCACTTCTGTCGTTCCCCTATTATGCAGTACATGTCAGTCCACACAAGACAAAGACCTTGATACTGTGTCTAGTAAATGATAGAAGACTTAAGAACAGTAGTATAGAACAGAGGGTAGGTTTCTGGTATTGTACATTTATAATATACTACTGTTCTTAAGTCTTCTATCATTTACTAGACACAGTATCAAGGTCTTTGTCTTGTGTGGACTGACATATACTGTATAATAGGGGAACGACAGAAGTGATTGCGTCATTAATAAGGCTAAGCTGCCCATTGTAAACTTCCGGTGTTGTCTTGTGTTTCGCACTAATGACCGGTCAGTAAAGCATATTTTTGGGGGGGGATGCCTAGCTGGCCGTGAGGATAGTGTGATTCGCTTGTATAGCTAGGCGGTGTTGTCGTACGGAAGGTCCGGGGTTCGAATCCTGGGTAAGCCACTCACGTCTGTTGTTTTTCTGTTGTCTAGAGTTCTACTTCTTTATTTCTTACGAGTGCCTGAAAACATACCTTTATGTTTGTCTAATATTTATCTACTGTTTACAGGCCTGGGGTTTCCCTTCCTTATATGTTATAAACATTTTTCTCATATTAGCATCCAGTGATTACTCTAAGGGTGGTTATTACCAGGTACATGCCAGAATTTTCCCATCTTAGCATCCAAAGAACAGATCGCAAATGGGTTAATGACATCAAGCTAGAAAACTGTTACATAAAACATTAAAAATAAACAAGCATAGACTTGCTAGAAAACTGATACATTATACACTAAAAATAAACAAGCATAGACTTAACTAACACACACAAGTACAAGCTTAACATATGTAAAACAATGCAAGAAAATTAAAACAAACGTTAACTCACCCAAACTCACATTCTAATAATACGCACATCAAGCAATCAGGGTAATTTCTCACGTGGGAGCACATAAAATGTGAAAAAAAGCTTTCATTAGGAGAAAAGTGTACAAACATGAAAAAGATATATTTAAAAAAGCAGGTAGAAAACAAAATTGCTGGGGTGAAAGAAAACAAAAGGGAAGAACTAAAATCAAAGAAAAGCCCAAAATGTCATTCATAAAATGTAGCTCACTCAGCATCGTCTCCACGACGGCGACGGCGGGCCTCTCTGCGTTCTTCTATGGAGCTCATGATTGGTCAGACTTGGTCACGTGCGAAATACTGAAATTGAGAGAAAACAAGAGAAAATTAGCGCAACAGATGATACAGAGATTATTTCTTCTTCTTCTTCTACTACTACTCCGTCTTCTCAGATGTCTACTTGAATATTTTCCCAGAAAGCAGTGGTCAGTTTCAGGCTATTTGCATCTTCGTAGTGTTTTTCCAGGAATGGTCCGGGTGACGGCCATTTGTACTTTCTCGTTCCTCGTATATTAGGCATCTTTGAAGCAGATGTTCAGCAATCATTTTATCAGAGCCACAATCACACTCTTCGATATTTCCTATCTTTAGCTTGTTGAATAGATTGTATCCCAATCTGTTGTGGCCCGTGCGGAGTCAGACAATTACCACTTGTTCTCTTTTGCTGAGCTGGTAAAATGCATCATTTTGTGTGTGGCTTGGATACTCTGCATCTCATTTGGCCATTTTAAGTTTTCTGCTAGCAGCAGGATGCGGTTTGGTGCAAGCTTCCTGCATGAAGGCGAACAGAAATGACCGCCCCATGCTCTTTAAGGGGCGTAGGTAGGGTAGGGGGAGAATGCTGGCTTTTTTCATTGCTTGGTGGATACAGATTGACAGAAGTGGAGTTTGTTTTTCATTTAGTTTTCATCTCCTGTTACGCTGCATGTATCATCTGCATGGGGGTTACCAATGTAGCCGATCATCTTGCAAGAAGCCTTAATTAAATCACAAGCTTCTGTAACAGTGTTTTCTGTATCATTGTGTTGTACATGATGAGGTTGCCATCCCCAAACACAACCTCACGCCTTTTACGACCTGTCTGAGACAGCAATCGTCCTATGGTTTCTTTGTCTCCTGACAGACCTTCGTGAACTACACAGAGTTTTTTTTTAAAAATATTTTTACACGAACTCAACGAAGTGTGAACAAAGGTACTAATCATTTGAACCTTCAACACTTCTTTACCTTATCGTCTTCTTTGTCCAGTATTGAGTGGTAAATTTACCAGTTTTGATTAGGAAATGTAATAGTTTGGAAATGCAATAGTTTGGAAATGTACTGGTTTGGAAATGTAATAGTTTGTAAATGTACTGGTTTGGAAATATACTGGTTTGGAAATGTAATAGTTTTAATTGGTAAATTTTATTTATTAGTTTTGATTGGGAGATACTAGCTGAATTGGAAAATATTCTAGTTTAGATTGGAAATATACAAGTTTAGATTGGAAAGTGTACCTGTTTAACTGTGCTTTACTGATTGGTAGAAACTAATGAGTTATATTTTAGCTGGTACTCTGAATGTCTGGGTGTTTCGTTAAAAAGTAGCAAATATTATATTACGACGGCAAACACAAAAATTGCTCTCGCACCACTTGACACCATCACACGCAATACACTTTTGGAAACACTGGACTAATTCTAAATGCTCGGTTAAAGATAGATGTGAGTCAATGGAGCAGTAAAAGGACAATCTGATCATCAGACGTCGTCCGCCTGCTTCTGGATAGACTATTGTTTCGGTCCTTTTATCTTATGTATACTCTTTGGGGTAGAGGCGGGTCAGCATCCTGTTAATATTTCCGCATACGCTGGGAATTGAACCCGCTCCACCTTGGTTGTAACTTCCAGACTCACTCCTGGTTTTAACCATTTTGCCAACTTGAAACAGTTGCGAGAGCAACATTTTTGTTGTACATAAATTACTGTCCTGAATTTCATAACCCGCGTGTGAGTCAATGCAGACATTATTTGATAATAAAGTTAATTGATCATTACATGCTCTGGTGTATAACAATTAATAAATAAAAATGCCCCCGAGAAGAGCCCATAGGAGACGAGGGGATTGGGGAATGAGAATTAGGAATCCTAAGCTGCAGTAAAAGGATCCCGTTACACGCCCATTGAGGCATATTGGGAATATGGTGTTAGGCCCATATTTTCTTGATCATCGGCACACTAGGGATGATGTGGTCAGCATCACGCCGGCCGCATAAACCTTCCCAGACGTTGCTCTGGTACCCAATTCATGCGGTCCCAACCAAAAAAATTCCACCTCATCTAGGGATCGAACCACGGACCACTGAGTTAGGAAGCGAGTGCACTAACCACTGCGCTACCGCAGTAACCCCAAGGACAAACTTGAAGAAGATGGGCCAAAACAGAAAACGGCAGGGAACAAGAACAGCGTCCTTACCGCTCCACGGGGAATGAACAAAACGGATGCGATTTGATTATCTCTGATGCACGTACGCTATATTAATGCCAACTGATCCTATTAGATTTGTTTTGCCAGCCCCATGCATACACGTATGTTTGTTGTCTCATTCGACATGGCTGGGAGAGTAGAGGTTCTGTTCTTCCTTCAACTCCACAGATACGACTGGAAACTACAAGAGGTGTCATTCCTACAAGTCTAGTGACACAGAACAAAAGCATTGACTTTCACGGATAAAACTACTCTTCAAAGTGACCATAATGAGCATTATCATTATCACTGTCATTATCAAGAACTGCATCACAAAAAGGACAAGCTAACAAACTGAAAACCAAAGTCTGCAATACTTCACAATCTCCTAACAAGATACAAACATAAATAACACATAAGGAAGGGAAACCCGAGGCCTGTAAACAGTAAATTAATATTAGACAAACATAAAGGTATGTTTTCAGGCACTCGTAAGAAATAAAGAAGTAGAACACTTGGACAACAAAAAAAAACAACAGACGTGAGTGGCTTACCCAGGGTTCGAACCCCGTACCTTCCGTACGACAACTCCGCCTAGCTATCAAGCGAATCACACTGACCCCACGGCCAGCTAGGCATCCCCAAAAAAGGATGCTTTGCTGACTATTTATCAGTACGAAACACACAAGATAACACCGGAAGTATACAGTGGGCAACTCAGCCCTTTAATGACGCAATCACTTCTGTTGTTCCTCTATTAACAGTATGTATCAGTCCAAACAAGACAAAGACCTCGATACTGGGTCCAGTAAATAGTAGAAGACTTAAGGACAGTAGTATAGAATAGAGGGTAGGTTTCTAGCTAGGCGGAGTTGTCGTACGGAAGGTACGGGGTTCGAACCCTGGGTAAGCCACTCACGTCTGTTGTTTTTCTGTTGTCCAAGTGTTCTACTTCTTTATTTCTTACGAGTGCCTGAAAACATACCTTTATGTTTGTCTAATATTAATTTACTGTTTACAGGCCTCGGGTTTCCCTTCCTTATGTGTTATTTATGTTTATACAATACCAGAAACCTACCCTCTATTCTATACTACTGTCCTTAAGTCTTCTACTATTTACTGGACCCAGTATCGAGGTCTTTGTCTTGTTTGGACTGACACATACTGTTAATAGAGGAACAACAGAAGTGATTGCGTCATTAAAGGGCTGAGTTGCCCACTGTATACTTCCGGTGTTATCTTGTGTGTTTCGTACTGATAAATAGTCAGCAAAGCATCCTTTTTTTGGGGATGCCTAGCTGGCCGTGGGGTCAGTGTGATTCGCTTGATAGCTAGGCGGAGTTGTCGTACGGAAGGTACGGGGTTCGAACCCTGGGTAAGCCACTCACGTCTGTTGTTTTTCTGTTGTCCAAGTGTTCTACTTCTTTATTTCTTACGAGTGCCTGAAAACATACCTTTATGTTTGTCTAATATTAATTAACAAGATACAACTTTCTTTTATACGCTCGCAATAAGATACAACTTTCTTTCACAAGTTTGAAACAAGATACAACTTTCTTTCACACGCTCGTAATAAGATACAACTTTCTTTCACAAGTTTGAAACAATTTACAACTTTCTTTCACACGCTCGTAATAAGATACAACTTTCTTTCACACGTTTGAAACAAGATACAACTTTCTTTCACAAGCTAGAACAACACACAACTTTTTTTTCACAAGCTCGTAACAACATATAACTTTCTTTCAAACGCTCGTAACAAGAAACAACTGTCTTTCACAAGTTCGAAATAAGAAACAACTTTCTTTAACAAGCTCGTAACAAGAAACAACTTTCTTTCACGAACTAGTAAAAAAGATTCACCTTTCTTTCACAAACTCGTAAAAAAAAACAACTTTCTTTCACAAGCTCGTAACAAGAAATAACTTTCTTCCACAAGCTCGTAACAAGAAACAACTTTCTTTCACACGCTCGTAACCCGATACAACTTTCTTTCCCAAGCTCGTAACAAGATATATTTTTCTTTCACAAGTTCGTAACAAGATACATCTTTCTTTCACAAGCTCGTAACAAAAACCAAAAAAAAAAAAACTTATTGCCGGTGCCTCTGAACATTTTCTTCTTCAACATTCACGGTTCTGGGTTGTCGGTTGCTGGTTGTCATGTAGTTATGAAATAGGGCAGCTGTCTTTCAAATACTATATCAGACAGTGCTATTTTAAGCTCTCGCAATCTCACTAGTGCCTCAACAGGCTGCTCGTAGATAGGCTGCTCGAAAGAAGAGATGCATATAGAAACAAGAAGGTAGGAGAAATACAGGGTGACCATAAAAGATTGTACCATTTTCAAAAAAATTATTCTCGGTCCCATGACGTGGTACGAGAATGCTTTCTATCACAAAAGTAAGATAATCTCTGCAAGTTTTTAAGCATACCTTTCAAAGACTCAATATGTGCACCCTTCGTGACGCGACATATACGTAGTCGATAGTCCATTTCTTCCCACACTCGAATCAGCATGTCTCCTGTAACAGCAGCAAAGGCTGCAATGATCCGCTCTCTCAGCTCCACCAGATCTCGAGGCAACGGTGGGACAAAGACTCTGTCCTTGATGAAGCCCCACAAAAATAAATCACACGGTGTCATGTCTGGGGACCTCGGGGGCCATCTCAGCAACACTGCATCGTCAGGACTACTGCGACCGATCCACCGTTGTGGGAGATGCTCATTGAGGTACCCTCTCACTGCTCCATGGTAGTGGGGTGGAGCTCCATCTTGTTGGAAAACGAAATCCCGTGAGTCCTCTGCAAATTGGGGCATCATCCAATTGTCGAGCATGTTATCAGGTGGATCAACTCCAAACTGTGGCCGAAAATTGCGTTGAACTGCGATAACAGACGCAGTGTTCGCATATTCTACCACTGTGGTAAAATGGGATGTTATAAATATTTATAGGGGACTTAGTGTACTGACTGAGATCAGCTGTGAAGGTATCTGTATCTAATAGGTGTAGTGTTTTACAGATAACCTTACTTGCTACCACATTTATACCTCAGTCAGAATTATTCTGGAATATTGTGATGACTACGTTAAATGTCTAGGGTTATGAAAATGATGAAGTGTAAGTCACAACAACAACAGACAGATAAACCATTTAATTATTCCACAACACTTTACACCACTGTGACTCTCACATACATATAACACTCTATAAGATTATTTTAAATGAGGCAAGTGTTAAAGGTTAAAAATATATGTATTAAGTTCTTTCAATAATAAAGATCCTGATTCAACTACACAGTGAACCAGGAAACATAATAAAATGTAATTACAAGTATTATGTACACAGTTTATAGATATGATCTTTGTATTGACATATATTATTATTAGTATTCTATGTGTGTGAGTTGTGATGTGGTACTAGGAGGTAATACTGGCTGTTCAAGCTATGTTGTTGATTGTCATCACGACTTCAAGTGTTTGTTTCTGTTGGAACTAGTATTGGAGATGTTCTCAGTTCCTGGCATTAAAACAATTACTTGCCCCTCTTTATTTATTACAATGTCAATTTTAGAGGGGGGTACATAATGTTGAGCTCCTCTGGCCACAGAAGCTTATCTTTCGTGATGGCGGCAGGAAAAGACTCCTCTGCTCAATTGCTTCACTGTGTTCTGGAGACACCTCACTGGTTGCTATCTGGACCAAGGAGTATGCTGTCAGCCTCTGGATTCAGCAAAACCCAGACCAGGTGCTGCTTCAATAACTAGGACCACAGTCCCTGAAACAAGAAGGTCGTACCTCCTACTTCAGAACTAATTTATACTCTATTTCCACACTGAGCACAATACATAACAAACACTGAGTTCAGAGCGGTAGGCCAACTGCTATCTTCATCTGAAACAATTTACACCAGTATTCTCCTCCCTAATGGTTACTACGCCTCTGCAATTTCAGCTGTATGTCCTTCTATACAATAAGATAGGTGTCAGTGTACTATTTGGTAATTCCATGTAGGCCTAGGCAGTTAAACTCCTCTCCGACAAGTTTGGTTCAGGTTGGAGCAATATCTAGGCTTGGCCTCATGTTCGCTACTGAACCACACACATATGCAGACATAAATTATCAATTTACATTCAATTTTCATTAAAAAGATATTGAATATATCAAGCTTACCACAATTCATGGAAATATTACACAGATACGTTGACTAGCGATGAATAATGGCACAAATTATGGCACCAATTCCGATCCGCCTCTGTCCCAGGCTTGTATTTAGAAAAATATGAGCTGGATCTCAACGCACTGTTCCTTTAGTAAGTTTATTTTAAAATGTGGCACTGAACTGACGCTTCTAATTGACTATATTGGCGGGTCTAACCAATCGAGCCATGTTTACCCAAGCGTTTGAAAAAAGTACCCTTCCTGCCATCTCCCCTAACAACAAAAAATAGTATTTATAGTCCGATTAATCGTGTTTAGCCTTACATTTATTTCTATCCAATCAAATAGGATTTAACATGGGGACCTATTTCCCGTACAATGGTGGTTTCAAAATCTGCCACTGAGCGATTCTGATTTTGGTGTTGTCTGACAGCACCACCATTTTATTTTGGCTATAACTTGTTAATTCCTAGACTATTTGCGTAACACTTAACATATTCTTTGTCAGCAAGTCCTAAGGAACCCAACTATATAAATTTAAGGGAGCTAGGTGGCTGCGTTCAAAATATGTATTTTCTAGGATAGTCGTGTATTTGTTTTTTTTTATTTTTTATGTTTAGAACCGCCACCTGTCCTGCTGTACTGTCAGACTAATGTCAGGATTTTAGACATAAAACAGTAGAATGTCATGTTTCCTAATAAGCGTTTTGTAAGTTTTTTAAACCTAACTCTCGTATGGGTAGTGTTTTTTTATCACTGTCGATTTGAAAAAAGTTAGTGATTCTGGCCTTACGCTTGTTGGGGGTGGCATTAATATCGCGAGACTGTGGTACATCGCTCTCTCTCTCTCTCTCTCTCTCTTTCTATCCTAAGTTCATCTGTCTTTCCGTTTATGTTAACGTAGTGTAATTAATGTTAGTATTAATTTAGGTCATTAATCAGCTTGCGTATCTCAAGGTTTTCTTAGAAATGCAGTACACGTTTTAGTGTGTTGTGGAAACGCGTGTATGCTGCTATAGGCTTTACTATTAGCGTGGAAACGTTACAATTTGCAGACGAAGTAGAAAACAAGGGGGATTTCGAGTACAGTCATTGTGACAGCACTGTTCTTTACCATTCTTCTTTCCTTTTATTGAATTTATTTGTTAGGCTTTACATTTACCTTTTAATTTATATATGTGGATTTAGAATGTTTCACGACAAATTCTCCCCTCTTAAAACAGACGTTATATGTCAGTCTATAATTCTATATACACATAGAGAAATTTATTATTATTTCTGGGGCTTACAGTGAGTCTCATCACACGGATGGCGGCTTAAAAAATCCGCTCCCAGATTTTTCTTTCCAGATATATACTCTATGCAAAACTCATATGGCTGCATCAGTAATGACCAACGGAGTAATCTAGAATTTTCATGTCTAGCCTGCGCTAGAAATGACAAGGGTTTGTGATCCGTTTGCAACTTAAATGCCTTCCCATACAGATAAATATTGAATTTCTTTATCGCCCATATTACTGCAAGACATTCTTTTTCGCTAGTTGAGTAATTGGTTTCAGCTTTATTCAACTTTCTGCTAACATATGCCACTGGGCTTAATTTCCCATCCAATGAATCTGATTTCTGTAGCAGTGTTGCACCTAACCCAATATTACTGGCATCTGTCCTTACAATAAATTCTTGACTTAAGTCAGGTAGTTTCAAAATAGGTTTGCTTGTAAGCTTTTCTTTCAATTCCTGGTAAGCCAATTCACATTGTGGTGTCCATGTAATTCGATCTGGATTTCCTTTACGTGTCAAATCAGTTAACGGTGCACATATGGAATTAAAGTTTTTGATATACTTTTGGTAGAAACCACATAATGAGACAAAGGATCTCACGTCTTTCTTGGTTTGTGGTCTCGGGGCTTTCTTTAGTTTCTCTAAATTCTTGGGGTCAGGGGTCATGTTTCCCTGATAGACTGTGTGTCCCAAGAATTCTAATTCTTTACATCCAACGCAACATTTGGTTGGTCGGGCTGTTAAATTCGCTTCTCTAAGTCGATTAAACAGCATATTCAGAGAGTCAATGTGTTCCTCAAATGTTTCTGTTGCTATAAGGATATCATCCATGAAATTTGTGATGCATGGATTATTCAGAGGGTCCAACAATTTTCTCATCATTCTAGAGAAGACACTAGGTGCATTCTTCAATCCAAATGGCAATCTGTTAAACTCATAGTGTCCCTCTGAGGTACTAAAAGCTAGGTATGGTCTAACCTCAGGCTTTACTGGAATCTGATAGTATCCTTTACTCAGATCCACATTTGAGAAATATTTAGCTTTATTTAGCCTGGCAAACAACTGATTTGTATCCGGCAATGGATACACCTGTCCTTCTGTAATAGCATTCAGTCTCCTGCAATCTATACAGAGTCTATATTCTCCAGAGGGTTTCCTTAGGAGTACCACACTGGAACTATACGAAGATTCACTGTGTGAAATAATTCCTTCCTTCAACAAATAGTCTATCTCTTCCTTCAAAGCTTTCTCCTTAGCAAAAGGAATCGAATAGGGTTTCATACAGACAGGTGTAGGGTCTATCAGCTTCATATCATATTCCAATAGGTTTGTATGCCCCGGTCGGTCCGTTAACACCTCTGTATGATTATCTAGAACCTGTTGCACTCTCTCTTTCTGATCTTTCGTTAAATGTGTACTGATTTTCACCTGTGCCGCTGTCTCACAGGGGTGTAATGGATATTCAAATGATGAAAGTGGTTCCTTTTTCATCTCCATTGCAATGGACAAGGTCAACAAGTGTGTCTCTTCCTGATGTTCTCTTTCCAAACATTTCTTCAGGAGATTCACATGATAGATTTTTTCTTTCCCCTTCTTATCTATCTTATAATTTGTTCTAGACACCTTCTCTAGAACTGTATATGGACCTTGCCATCTAATTTGTAACTTATTCTGACTACCGGGGAGAAAAAGCAGTACCTTCTCTCCCACAGCCAAATCTCTGTCTTTAGCTTTCCTGTTATAATAGGCAGCATGTTTCTTCCTGGCTTGTCTCAAATTTTCATTGGCAAGTTTCCAGCCAGTTTTTAAACGAGTGGTCAGCTCATTCACATATTGGTATGAGGATGTAATATTTTCCTCTGCCTTTTCATCAGTCCACGTTCTTAACAGAGCTACATATGGACCTTTAATTTTGTGGACCTCTTTGTCCATGCACCGGTATGGTCTCTTCCACTCGAAGCTCTATAGTGATGATTTTTCTTCCCAGAATTATCATGCACAAAACGACCGCTACCAATTCTTTTCTTGGGGCTTTCTCCCCACTTAAAATTCTTGATGAGAGATTTCCTCTCTACATCCTCTTCCTCCAGTTTGTTTAAGTCCGATTGAGGGATTTTCGGCTTATCCTGGGGTAAGACATCTTTTTGCACTCTCTGCATAGTGGCCATTGTAAAACAGTTAATTGAAGCTTGTCCGTGAAAAGGGGCTTCCCATTTCATTTGGTCCACTTTATTTAATTTATTTTTCTTTGTATTGTCAGGCCTAAGTTTGCCCTTTGGCGTGTTCAGGTCCTGATCAATGTTCCCACTTGTGGGTGTTCCCTCATGTGCTATGCTACACCTTTCTACAAAATTCTCAATGTCCCATCTTGCCTTGGGCCAATAATAATTGTGAGCCACCTTTTGGATGATGGTACCAATTTTCTCATGGTCCCCATCTTGTTTCACATGTAGGCTCCTTATTAAGTCTGCCCTATATGCCTTTGGAAGAACCAACTGTCCGTGACCATGGGATCTAGTTCCGGCCTTCCTGTACATCAACTTGTTTTTCATATAAAAATCTCCCTTGCCTGGAGTAGTATGACAAGTTGACAATTTCCTGAAACAAGGCTTGAGGGTCTTATCCCCAGCCTGTGCCTTCCTCATCTCTTCTGGAGTGGTATCTAACATAATATCCTCCTCCTGTCTTGAGGTTGACCTGACCTGAAGGGTGGCCATAACTATAGGGTTCCTTCTGCAACGGTCAGTGTCATGATTGTTCATCTTACAATTTTTACACCATCTCTTTCCTTGGTTGAAAGATTTTCTTTCATCATATTTCCTTTCATCGAATTGTGGGGTTTTATTTTTATTGTCATACCGTGGCCTATCAAACTGGTGCTTACCTTTGTTTTGATCTCTAGGATCAAATTTATTAAAGTTCTGTGGTGCCTTAAAATTATCTACCTGTTTCTTCTTATTACCTTTTACCTCTGCCTGAGCTGCTTGATACCTTTCAGCAACATTTAGCAACTCACCCAGCCTCTCTGCACCTTGTTCCATGAGAAACTTTCTCAGGTCTGGAGCCATGGACTCTCTTAATTGTTCTATAAGGACCATTTCCTTAAGATCTTGGGTTTTCCCCAGAGAAGTCCATTTCTCCAAGTATGTCTCTAACCGTGCAGAGAACTGGTGATAGGTTTCACCTGACAGTAGTTTAGCATTCCTAAATTTTTTTCTATAAAATTCTGCGTTCTTTTCGTATCTTAACAAAAGAGCCTGCTTTAGCATGTCATAATTTTCTTGATCACTTCTGTTCATTTTGGCAAAAACTTCATAAGCTGCCCCACGAAGACCTTGAGATAACTTTCTCTCTCTAACCCATACGTGGTAGCTAATAGTTCATATCTATTTAGATAGCTCTCAATATCATCTTCTTTCTCAACAAAATGATCTAAATGAAAATTCATAGCTGAGGTTGAGGCTCCCTGACTAGCAGTGGCATCAGAGGTAAAGGGACAGGCACCATTTTCAGGAGCATGGCCTTGAAACTCAAACTCCCTTAGTCGTAACTCATGTTCCCTTTGTAATCTCTTCTCCTCCTTTTCTGCTTCCCTCTCTGCAGCTAATCTTCTTTCCTCGGCTTCCCTCTCTGCAGCTAATCTCTTGTCTTCCCTTTCTGCAGTCAATCTTCTTTCCTCTGCTTCCAATTTCTTAGCCTCAGCCTCAATCTGCAACCTCTTAATTTCTTTTTCAGCCTCTAACTTTCTTTCAGCCTCTTTTTCTAATCTTCTTTCTTCACGTTCAATATATTTGTCACATTCAGCAGTGACATAAGCAATCATAATTTGCCCGTCCATTCCTAACTCTTTTGCAGTCTGCACAGCAGCAGATCGAAATTTGGCCAGGTCCGCCATTTTCTAACAGGTAAATGTATATAATGTCTAACTAAACAATACAATTTCTAACTAAATAGCCAATAACCACCACAGGCACTGAGAGCTCAACGTTATTTATTTTCACCCAAGGATACCTTTTTAATTTTTATTATTCCCTGAAGTGAATTACCCCCAATATTTATAATAGGGAAAGATTCAAAATCCCGGACAGGACCCCAATATATGTGGTAAAATGGGATGTTATAAATATTTATAGGGGACTTAGTGTACTGACTGAGATCAGCTGTGAAGGTATCTGTATCTAATAGGTGTAGTGTTTTACAGATAACCTTACTTGCTACCACATTTATACCTCAGTCAGAATTATTCTGGAATATTGTGATGACTACGTTAAATGTCTAGGGTTATGAAAATGATGAAGTGTAAGTCACAACAACAACAGACAGATAAACCATTTAATTATTCCACAACACTTTACACCACTGTGACTCTCACATACATATAACTCTCTATAAGATTATTTTAAATGAGGCAAGTGTTAAAGGTTAAAAATATATGTATTAAGTTCTTTCAATAATAAAGATCCTGATTCAACTACACAGTGAACCAGGAAACATAATAAAATGTAATTACAAGTATTATGTACACAGTTTATAGATATGATCTTTGTATTGACATATATTATTATTAGTATTCTATGTGTGTGAGTTGTGATGTGGTACTAGGAGGTAATACTGGCTGTTCAAGCTATGTTGTTGATTGTCATCACGACTTCAAGTGTTTGTTTCTGTTGGAACTAGTATTGGAGATGTTCTCAGTTCCTGGCATTAAAACAATTACTTGCCCCTCTTTATTTATTACAATGTCAATTTTAGAGGGGGGTACATAATGTTGAGCTCCTCTGGCCACAGAAGTTTATCTTTCGTGATGGCGGCAGGAAAAGACTCCTCTGCTCAATTGCTTCACTGTGTTCTGGAGACACCTCACTGGTTGCTATCTGGACCAAGGAGTATGCTGTCAGCCTCTGGATTCAGCAAAACCCAGAACAGGTGCTGCTTCAATAACTAGGACCACAGTCCCTGAAACAAGAAGGTTGTACCTCCTACTTCAGAACTAATTTATACTCTATTTCCACACTGAGCACAATACATAACAAACACTGAGTTCAGAGCGGTAGGCCAACTGCTATCTTCATCTGAAACAATTTACACCAGTATTCTCCTCCCTAATGGTTACTACGCCTCTGCAATTTCAGCTGTAAGTCCTTCTATACAATAAGATAGGTGTCAGTGTACTATTTGGTAATTCCATGTAGGCCTAGGCAGTTAAACTCCTCTCCGACAAGTTTGGTTCAGGTTGGAGCAATATCTAGGCTTGGCCTCATGTTCGCTACTGAACCACACACATATGCAGACATAAATTATCAATTTACATTCAATTTTCATTAAAAAGATATTGAATATATCAAGCTTACCACAATTCATGGAAATATTACACAGATACGTTGACTAGCGATGAATAATGGCACAAATTATTGCACAAATTCCGATCCACCTCTGTCCCAGGCTTGTGTTTAGAAAAATATGAGCTGGATCTCAACGCACTGTTCCTTTAGTAAGTTTATTTTAAAATGTGGCACTGAACTGACGCTTCTAATTGATTATATTGGCGGATCTAACCAATCGAGCCATGTTTACCCAAGCGTTTGAAAAAAAGTACCCTTCCTTCCGTCTCCCCTAACAACAAAAAATAGTATTTATAGTCAGATTAATCGTGTTTAGCCTTACATTTATTTCTATCCAATCAAATAGGATTTAACATGGGGACCTATTTCCCGTACAATGGTGGTTTCAAAATCTGCCACTGAGCGATTCTGATTTTGGTGTTGTCTGACAGCACCACCATTTTATTTTGGCTATAACTTGTTAATTCCTAGACTATTTGCGTAACACTTAACATATTCTTTGTCAGCAAGTCCTAAGGAACCCAACTATATAAATTTAAGGGAGCTAGGTGGCTGCGTTCAAAATATGTATTTTCTAGGATAGTCGTGTATTTGTTTTTTTTATTTTTTATGTTTAGAACCGCCACCTGTCCTGCTGTACTGTCAGACTAATGTCAGGATTTTAGACATAAAACAGTAGAATGTCATGTTTCCTAATAAGCGTTTTGTAAGTTTTTAAACCTAACTCTCGTATGGGTAGTGTTTTTTATCACTGTCGATTTGAAAAAAGTTAGTGATTCTGGCCTTACGCTTGTTGGGGGTGGCATTAATATCGCGAGACTGTGGTACATCGCTCTCTCTCTCTCTCTCTCTCTCTTTCTATCCTAAGTTCATCTGTCTTTCCGTTTATGTTAACGTAGTGTAATTAATGTTAGTATTAATTTAGGTCATTAATCAGCTTGCGTATCTCAAGGTTTTCTTAGAAATGCAGTACACGTTTTAGTGTGTTGTGGAAACGCGTGTATGCTGCTATAGGCTTTACTATTAGCGTGGAAACGTTACAATTTGCAGACGAAGTAGAAAACAAGGGGGATTTCGAGTACAGTCATTGTGACAGCACTGTTCTTTACCATTCTTCTTTCCTTTTATTGAATTTATTTGTTAGGCTTTACATTTACCTTTTAATTTATATATGTGGATTTAGAATGTTTCACGACAACCACACAAAACGCCTTATGTTGTTTGGTCGGTGCCATTTTACAAAAACAGTGCGCATGCGCACGGCGGGTATTTCAAGTGAAACTTTCGCAGTTGAGTTCCAACCGGTAATTGTTACATGTCTCTCCACACACTGGTCAAGTAGGTGAAAAAAAAGAAATAGGTACAATCTTTTCTGGACACCCTGTAGTTGTAGGTAACGGGAATTAAGAAGCGAAGTAGAATCCCCGTGAGTAAATGAACTAATGTAGTTGCGAGAGGAACTAACTGGAAGGAGGAAGATTGAAAGAAAGATGAAAGGGTGAGCACGAATGAGTGAGGATTTGTGGGAGAGTGAGATTGCGAGTCCTGCGGTGTTTTAAGTAATTAATCGTATGTATCAAGTATTAAGAGGCACATACAATTCAGTGGTTTTACCATCTCATGAGGTTGGAGGTCAATAAATTACCAGTATGCGCCTACAACAATAGAAGAGCAGATTTCAGAGCACGGGGTAGACGTAGAGGCACATGGATAGACGTCACAGAAGTCCTACAATACGGGCTCACAGCAGGCAATGGGACACAATTGGCTCAAGTACGCAAACTTCACTTCCGTACTACTCTTCACAGTATCCATGTAACCAAAATGTAAAGTAAGTAATATGTAGAAGTTCTTGGCACTTTTTATTTATTTATTAAAAATGTTGCCTCGTATTGGCGAGGCGTGTCCCGGTTCAACCTAGTCGGTTATATTAGGGCGCATGTCCAAATATAAATGACCTTTAGGTCTGGTGTATAATAATGACGTGCCTTGGAACCTCGCAACCATCAAACATGCAAGAAACTGATGTCTCTCTAGCAGGTTCTCGCTCACCTACTCGCTCGCTCGCTCACTCCTCTGTCAATCCTTCACTCATTCATTAACTCATCTAATCACTCACTCATACAGACACAAACATACCCTTTCTGACTTCCCCCTGTTTTCACTCTAATTTTCGTTCCTGACTAATGATAAAACAATGTCTGGTTAAAAAAAAAAAAGCACTCAGCACACCAGGTGGCGTTGAACACAAATGTGCTGCTGATAGCAGACGGCAGTATCACTGGCTCGTGAACAGAAGTTACATTAATGTACGGCAGTGCATCATCGCGCCAAAACAAACGTTTTCTTATCAGATTCTTCTTCTTCTTCAAGTAATAAGCCTGCAGATGTGGGTGATAATGTCTGTCCACAACTTCCTATCTCCACTACTGTTTATCAATTCTGTTGCTGACTTCTTTCTTTGTTTTAATTAATGAAGAAAGATACTCCGTTTAATCCGACACGGTTATAATTAGAAAATGTAGTGTCTACTAGTATCTGATACATTCTTGCTGAGAACAAGCGACAGAACCTTCTAAAATATTATTATCAATAATTTCTCCCGGCATCGCGCTTCTCTAACCTAAATCTTGAAGCGAGTTCTATTCACACAAAAATCACGTGAGCGAAATTCGACATTAAAGACCAGCCAGCAGACGTCACAACTTAGCTTCAGATCGTTAAAACGCTTTCCTCTCTAGGCGCAGTTACCGTATTTCTGGTAGCTACACGTTTCAGTCTACCCAGCTGTAAGTAAGTACCTGGTTCTGCTTTTGAGCTAGGGAAGGCAAAGGCAGGGAGGAATCGAACTGATCACTCCACCTCATAAAGCGTGACCTATCAAAGAGAAGTCTAATACACTTAACTCCGCCTACTGCAGTGTCTGCTATGGGACTGCGGTTACTTTTATAAGTAAAATATACTAAAAGCGCAAGAATTATCCGCGATCTATTTTTAATTATTAAAATTTTTTTTTATTTTAATATTTTAATAAAAATATTTATTTTAATTAAAATAACAACAATAATCACATCTTGGGCAAATTCTATTGACATTCCAATAACCGCAGACTGATCACTGCTTTCATCAAACTTATCCAAGTTGGCGCCTGAAAGTGGGAGGAGGAGGAGGAGGAGGAGGAGGAGAAGAAGGAGGAGGAGGAGGAGAAAAGGAGAAGAAGAAGGAGGAGGAGGAGAAGAAGAAGAAGATGAAGAAGAAGGAGGAGGAGGAGAAGAAGAATAATAAGAAGGAGGAGGAGGAAAGAAGGAGGAGAATGTGGTGAAGTGGGATGTTATAAATATTTATAGGGGACTTAGTGTACTGACTGAGATCAGCTGTGAAGGTATCTATATCTATTAAGAGTAGTGTATTATAGATAACCTTACTTGCTACCACATATCTATATATCTCAGTCAGAATTATTCTGGAATAGTGTGATGACTACGTTATGTGTCTAGGGTATGTGTATGATGAAGTGTAAGTCACAACAACAGACAGATAAACAATTTAATTTAATCCACTACTCTTGACAACACTGTGACACTCACATACATATAACACTCTATGAGAATATCTTAAGGAGTCACTGATAACTTTTCAAATAACAATATGTATTCATTGTTGTCATAAAGGTATATGTGTCCTGATTCAAATACACAGGAACCAGGAATCACAATCAATTTTAATTACAAGTATATGTACAGACTTTATCAATATGAATATTGTAGTGACATATATTATTAAAAATATCCTATGTGTGTCAGTTGTGTAGTAGTAATATGAGGTAATACTGGTTTTGTTTTGTTCAAGCTCTGTTGGTATTTGTCATCATGACTTCAATAGTTTGTCTTTTGGGGCTAGTATTAGAGATGTTCTCAGTTCCTGATATTAAGACAATTAAATTCCCCTCTGAATGTTATTTTTACAAAGTCATTTCAAGATGAGGGGACATAATGTTGAGCTCAGCTGGCCAAATCAGCTTATCTTGCGTGATGGCGGCAGGAAAAGACTCTTCTGCTCGAATTCTCCCCTGGGCTCTGGAGACACCTCACTGATAGCTGGATGGACCAAGGAGTATGCTGTCCGACTCTGGATTCAGCACAGCTCTAACCAGGTGCTGCTCAATACCATCAAGACCACGGTCCCTGAAAACAAGAAGGATGTACCTTCTACTTCATAACTAATTTATACTTTCTTTTTACACTGAGCACAATACATCACAAACATTGAGTTCAGAGCGTTAGGCCAACTGTCAGCTTCATCTGAAATACTTTATACCAGTATTTACCTCCTTAATGGTTACCACGCCTCTGCACTTCCAGCATTATTTCTGTCTAATCAATAATCTAGGTGTCAGTGTACTGTTTGGCCATTCCATGCAGTTTTACTTTCCTCCGACACCTTCTGTTCAGGCGGGAGCATTATAGGTTTTACATCATGTTTGCTACTGAACTACACATATATACAGGCATAAATTAACAATTCACATTCAATTTTCATTACAAGATACTGAATGGTTTAAGCTTACCACAATTCATAGAATAAACACAGATACGTTGATTAGCAATGAATTCTGGCACAAATTCCCATCTGCTTATGTTCCAGGCTTTTATTTAGCAAAATATGAGCTGGCTTCAACGCACTGTGGCTTTATCAAGCTTATTTGCACTAGTGGTCTCGAACTAACGCTCCTAAGTGAGTATATCAGCGAGTCTAGCCAATGGAGCCACGTTTCGACAAGTGTTTGAAAAAATGTTACCTTTTCACGTCTCCCCTAACAACGAAAGATAGTATTTATAGCCCGACCAATCGTGGTTAGGCTTTCATTTGTTGCGCTCCAATCAATTTGGAGTTTACTTGGTAGGCTATTTCTGTAACGTAAATTTTTTTCAAACACGTTAAAAAAAAATCTTATGAGCAGAAATGATTTTATGCTGTCAGGCATCCCCACTATTTTATTTTGGTTATAATTTATTAATTCCTGGACTATTTGCGTAACGTTTTACATATTCTTTGTCAGCAAGCCCTAAGGAACCCAAATATCCAAATTTAAAAGAGCTACGTGGCTGCGTTCAAAATATGCAATTCCTTCTACCTCCTGTTTCGAAGATGTGCTGTCTGGGTACTGTAATGTTTTCAAACGTAAACCCATCTATTGTTATCTTTCCTAATAAGCGTTTTTTTTATGATTTTAAAACCTAACTCTGGGAAGGGTAGTGTATTTTATCACTGTTCGTCCAAAAAAGTTAGTGCATGTAGTCTTACACGCGTGATGGCAGCATTTGTGTATCGCGCGACGCGTGTTTAGTGTTCGGCTTTATGCCTCTCCCTTCTCGCTATCCTTTAGTCCATCTGTCTTTTGTTTTTGGTAACATAGTGTAGAAAAAGACATGAATGGAATTTAAAATTTAGGTCAACTTGCATATTTCAAGGTTTTTCTTAGAAAGGCAGCACATTTTTATTGTGTGTTTGGGAAACGCGTGTATGTTGCAGAAGGCCTTTAATATCAACGTGAAAGCGTTACAATTTGCAGACGAAGCAGAAAACAAGGGGGATTTCGAGTACCTTCTTTGTGACAGCACTGTTATTTTACCATTGCTCTTTTCTTTATTAATTTTATTTGTTAGGCTTCATATTTACCTAATAATTTATATATGTGGATTAGAATATTCCACGACACCTCCCCTCTTAAAACAGACATTATATGTCAGTCCTTTATTCTATATACACATAGAGAAATTTATTATTATTTCTGGGGTTTACGGTGATTCTCATCACACGGATGACGGCTTAAAAAATCCGCTCCCAAATTGGTTTTTTCCAGATATATACTCAATGCTAAAATTATATGGAGCCAAAAGTAAAGACCATCGGAGTAACCTGGAGTTCTCATGCCTAGCCTGTGCTAGAAACGATAAAGGTTTGTGGTCTGTTTGCAACTTAAATGCCTTCCCATATAGATAAATATTGAATTTTCTTTATCGCCCATATTACTGCAAGACATTCTTTTTCGCTAGTTGAGTAGTTGATTTCAGCTTTATTCAACTTTCTGCTAGCATATGCCACTGGGCTTAATTCCCCATCCAATGCATCTGATTTCTGTAGTAGAGTTGCACCTAACCCAATATTACTTGCATCCGTCCTTACTATGAATTCTTGACTTAAGTCAGGTAATTTCAAAATGGGTTTACTTGTGAGCTTTTCCTTCAATTCTTGGTAAGTCATTTCACATTGTGGTGTCCATGTAATGCGATCTGGATGTCCTTTACGTGTCAATTCAGTTAACGGTGCACATATGGAATTAAAGTTTTTGATATACTTCTGGTAGAAACCACATAATGAGACAAAGGATCTCACGTCCTTCTTGGTTTGTGGTCTCGGGGCTTTCTGTAGTTTCTCTAAATTCTTTGGGTCAGGGGTCATGTTTCCCTGATAAACTGTGTGTCCCAAAAATTCCAATTCTTTACATCCAACGCAACATTTGGTTGGTCGGGCTGTTAAATTTGCCTCCCTAAGTCGATCAAACAGCATGTTCAGAGAGTCAATGTGTTCCTCAAATGTTTCTGTTGCTATAAGGATATCATCCATAAAATTTGTTATACAGGGATTATTCAGAGGATCCAATAATTTTCTCATCATTCTAGAGAAGACACTAGGCGCATTCTTCAATCCAAATGGCAATCTATTAAACTCATAGTGTCCTTCTGAGGTACTAAAAGCTAGGTATGGTCTAACCTCAGGCTTTACTGGAATCTGATAATATCCTTTACTCAGATCCACTTTGGAGAAATATTTAGCTTTATTTAGTCTGGCAAACAGCTGATTTGTATCCGGCAATGGATCCACCTGTCCTTCTGTAATAGCATTCAGTCTCCTGTAATCTATACAGAGTCTATGTTCTCCAGAGGGCTTCCTTAAGAGTACAACACCGGAACTATACGAAGATTCACTGTGTGAAATAATTCCTTCCTTCAATAGATAGTCTATCTCTTCCTTCAAAGCTTTCTCCTTAGCAAACGGAATCGAATATGGTTTCATACAGACAGGTGTGGGGTCTATCAGTTTCATATCATATTCCAATAGGTTTGTATGTCCTGGTCGGTCTGTTAACACCTCTGCATGATTATTTAGAACCTGTTGCACTCTCTCTTTCTGAGTTTTCGTTAAATGTGTACTGATTTTCACCTGTGCTGCTGTCTCACAGGGGTGTGATGGATATTCAAATGATGAAAGTGGTTCCTTTTTCATCTCCATGGCGATGGACAAGGTCAACAAGTGTGTCTCCTCCTGATGTTCTCTTTCCAAATATTTCTTCAGGAGATTCACATGATAGATTTTTTCTTTCCCCTTCTTATCTATCTTATAATTTGTTCTAGACACCTTCTCTAGAACTGTATATGGACCCTGCCATCCAATTTGTAACTTATTCTGACTCCCGGGCAAAAGAAGCAGTACTTTCTCTCCCACAGTCAAATTTCTGTCTTTCGCCTTCCTGTTATAATAGGCAGCATGTTTCTTCCTGGCTTGTTTCAAATTTTCATTGGCAAGTTTCCAGCCAGTTTTTAACCGAGTGGTCAGCTCATTCACATATTGGTATGAAGATGTAATGTTTTCCTCTGCCTTTTCATCAGTCCACGTTCTTAACATAGCTTCGAGTGGACCTTTTATTGGCCTTCCAAACAATAATGTTGCCGGGGCCATACCGGTTGAACTATGGGGTACCTCCCGATAAGCAAAGAGGGCGGCGTGCAGGTACTGGTCCCATGTATCTGGTTTTTCGTGTGCCAGCTTTCTCAGGATCGACATCAATGTGCCGTTAAATCTTTCCACTTGGCCGTTCCCTTGGGGATGATACACACTACAATGGAAGTGTTTGGCCTGGAAGATCCTGAAAACTTCTTCAGTTAGTTTCCCCTTGAACTGAGAGCCATTATCAGTCAAGATTTGATTGGGAAAGCCTAACCTTGTGAAAATTGTGAGCAATGCCTCTGCCACATGTTTTGAATCAATCGATGACAGGGCTACTGCCTCTCCCCACATAGAACAAGTGTCCACCAGAGTCAGAATGTAGCTGTTCCTTCTCTTGGTTCGGGTGAGAGGTCCCACAAGATCCACGGCAACTCTCTCAAAGGGTGTTCCCACTATGGGCATTTCCCCCAGAGTTGCTGGTGCAGTCCAATGTTTAGGTGCTACTCGTTGGCACTCTGGACAGGATTTTACATATCGTTTGATATCTTCAGTTATTCCTGGCCAGAAATAGTGACAAGCTATTCGCTGTCCTGTTGCGCTGATTCCCATATGACCACTGAAGGGAATCGCATGCCCTAGTTCCAACACTTTAGTCCTATATGAAGTGGGAAGGACCAGCTGTCCGTGACCATTGGATTCAGATCCAGCCTTCCTATATATCAGTTTGTTCTTCATATGAAAAACTCTCCCTTGCCTGGAGGTGTATGAGATTTGGGCAACTTCTTGAAACATGGCTTGAGTGTTTTGTCCTCAGCCTGTGCCTTCCTCATCTCATCTGGGTGAGTATTTATGGGATTATCCTCCTCCTTCTTTGACTGTGATCTGGTCTGCACTGTTGCCAATATCACAGGTCTCTTGGGATTCCCCAAGAAGACATATCTACACCCCAATATTAGAGGGTAGATTGGCTCATTTATCACTGCTGCTTTTATGATTCCTTCCACATATCGCGTTTTCACTTTTATTCGGGCGACGGGAAGTGTCATGGTAGCTACATTCTTGGTTGCAGTTTGAATCTCCACTGTTTCTGTGGTGTATTGATCGGCCTGCACCAGGTGAGAACTCACAACGGAATCGTAATCTAAACCGGTATCATATAAACATCTTATAGTGACACCATTACAGATGACATCTTCACACACTGGGGGGTGGTATGGTTCCTGTAATTCTTCAGGTTTGCCCTTCTTTTCCTTTTTCCCCGATGTCATAGCAGCAAAATGAGGAGGTTTCCTTCTACAATGGTCAGTGTCATGATTGTTCATCTTACAATTTTTACACCACCTTTTTCCTTGGTTGAAAGATTTTCTTTCATCATATTTCCTTTCATCGAATTGTGGGAATTTATTTTTATTTTCATACCATGGCCTATCAAATTGGTGCTTACCTTTATTTTGATCCTTAGGATCAAATTTATTAAAGTTCTGTGGTGCCCTAAAGTTATCCACTTGTTTCTTTTTATTACCTGTTACCTCTGCTTGAGCTGCTTGATACCTTTCAGCAACATTTAGCAACTCACCCAGCCTCTCTGCACCTTGTTCCATGAGAAACTTTCTCAGGTCTGGAGCCATGGACTCTCTTAATTGCTCTATAAGGACCATTTCCTTAAGATCTTGGGTTTTCCCCAGAGAAGTCCATTTCTCCAAGCATGTCTCTATTCGTGCAGAGAACTGGTGATAGGTTTCACCTGACAGTAGTTTAGCATTCCTAAATTTTTTCCTATAAAATTCTGCATTCTTTTCATACCTTAACAAAAGAGCCTGCTTTAGCATGTCATAATTTTCCTGATCACCTCTGCTCATTCTTTGCAAAAACTTCATAAGCTGCCCCACGAAGTCCCTGAGATAACTTTAAGCTCCACCTTTCTCTCTCTAACCCATACGTGGTAGCTAATAGTTCATACCTATTTAGGTAGCTCTCTATATCATCGTCTTTCTCCACAAAATGATCTAAATGAAAATTCATAGCTGAGGTTGAGGCTCCTTGGCTAGCAGTGGCATCAGAGGCAAAGGGACTGGCACCATTTTCAGGAGCATGGCCCTGAAACTCAAATTCCCTGAGTCGTAACTCATGTTCCCTTTGTAATCTTTTATCTTCTGCTTCCCTTTCTGCAGCTAATTTTCTTTCTTCTGCTTCCCTTTCTGCAGCTAATTTTCTTTCTTCTGCTTCCCTTTCTGCAGCTAATTTCTTGTCTTCTCTTTCTGCAGTCAATCTTCTTTCTTCTGCTTCCAATTTCTTAGCCTCAGCCTCAATCTGCAACCTCTTAGTCTCAGCCTCTAACTTTCTTTCGGCCTCTTTTTCTAATCTTCTTTCTTCGCGTTCAATAAATTTGTCACATTCCGTGGTGACATAGGCAACCATAACTTGCCCATCTAATCCTAACTCTTTTGCAGTCTGAACAGCAGCAGATCGAAACTTGGCCAGGTCCGCCATTGTCTATCAGGTAAATTTCTACAATGTCTAACCAACAATTTAATCTCTAAATATATCTAATGGACAACACAGGCACCGTGAGCTCAACCTTATTTAATTCCACCCAAGGATACCTTTTAATTCTTATATTCCCTGAAGTGAATTACCCCCAATATTTTTAATAGGGAAAGATTCAAAATCCCAAGAGCGAGACCCCAATATATGTGGTGAAGTGGGATGTTATAAATATTTATAGGGGACTTAGTGTACTGACTGAGATCAGCTGTGAAGGTATCTATATCTATTAAGAGTAGTGTATTATAGATAACCTTACTTGCTACCACATATCTATATATCTCAGTCAGAATTATTCTGGAATAGTGTGATGACTACGTTATGTGTCTAGGGTATGTGTATGATGAAGTGTAAGTCACAACAACAGACAGATAAACAATTTAATTTAATCCACTACTCTTGACAACACTGTGACACTCACATACATATAACACTCTATGAGAATATCTTAAGGAGTCACTGATAACTTTTCAAATAACAATATGTATTCATTGTTGTCATAAAGGTATATGTGTCCTGATTCAAATACACAGGAACCAGGAATCACAATCAATTTTAATTACAAGTATATGTACAGACTTTATCAATATGAATATTGTAGTGACATATATTATTAAAAATATCCTATGTGTGTCAGTTGTGTAGTAGTAATATGAGGTAATACTGGTTTTGTTTTGTTCAAGCTCTGTTGGTATTTGTCATCATGACTTCAATAGTTTGTCTTTTGGGACTAGTATTAGAGATGTTCTCAGTTCCTGATATTAAGACAATTAAATTCCCCTCTGAATGTTATTTTTACAAAGTCATTTCAAGATGAGGGGACATAATGTTGAGCTCAGCTGGCCAAATCAGCTTATCTTGCGTGATGGCGGCAGGAAAAGACTCTTCTGCTCGAATTCTCCCCTGGGCTCTGGAGACACCTCACTGATAGCTAAAAAGACCAAGGAGTATGCTGTCCGACTCTGGATTCAGCACAGCTCTAACCAGGTGCTGCTCAATACCATCAAGACCACGGTCCCTGAAAACAAGAAGGATGTACCTTCTACTTCATAACTAATTTATACTTTCTTTTTTACACTGAGCACAATACATCACAAACATTGAGTTCAGAGCGTTAGGCCAACTGTCAGCTTCATCTGAAATACTTTATACCAGTATTTACCTCCTTAATGGTTACCACGCCTCTGCACTTCCAGCATTATTTCTGTCTAATCAATAATCTAGGTGTCAGTGTACTGTTTGGCCATTCCATGCAGTTTTACTTTCCTCCGACACCTTCTGTTCAGGCGGGAGCATTATAGGTTTTACATCATGTTTGCTACTGAACTACACATATATACAGGCATAAATTAACAATTCACATTCAATTTTCATTACAAGATACTGAATGGTTTAAGCTTACCACAATTCATAGAATAAACACAGATACGTTGATTAGCAATGAATTCTGGCACAAATTCCCATCTGCTTATGTTCCAGGCTTTTATTTAGCAAAATATGAGCTGGCTTCAACGCACTGTGGCTTTATCAAGCTTATTTGCACTAGTGGTCTCGAACTAACGCTCCTAAGTGAGTATATCAGCGAGTCTAGCCAATGGAGCCACGTTTCGACAAGTGTTTGAAAAAATGTTACCTTTTCACGTCTCCCCTAACAACGAAAGATAGTATTTATAGCCCGACCAATCGTGGTTAGTCTTTCATTTGTTGCGCTCCAATCAATTTGGAGTTTACATGGTAGGCTATTTCTGTAACGTAAGGTTTTGTTCAAACACGTTATAAAAAAAATTTTATGAGCAGAAATGATTTTATGTTGTCAGGCATCCCCACTATTTTATTTTGGTTATAATTTATTAATTCCTGGACTATTTGCGTAACGTTTTACATATTCTTTGTCAGCAAGCCCTAAGGAACCCAAATATCCAAATTTAAAAGAGCTACGTGGCTGCGTTCAAAATATGCAATTCCTTCTACCTCCTGTTTCGAAGATGTGCTGTCTGGGTACTGTAATGTTTTCAAACGTAAACCCATCTATTGTTATCTTTCCTAATAAGCGTTTTTTTATGATTTTAAAACCTAACTCTGGGAAGGGTAGTGTATTTTATCACTGTTCGTCCAAAAAAGTTTAGTGCATGTAGTCTTACACGCGTGATGGCAGCATTTGTGTATCGCGCGACGCGTGTTTAGTGTTCGGCTTACTGCCTCTCCCTTCTCGCTATCCTTTAGTCCATCTGTCTTTTGTTTTTGGTAACATAGTGTAGAAAAAGACATGAATGGAATTTAAAATTTAGGTCAACTTGCATATTTCAAGGTTTTTCTTAGAAAGGCAGCACATTTTATTGTGTGTTTGGGAAACGCGTGTATGTTGCAGAAGGCCTTTAATATCAACGTGAAAGCGTTACAATTTGCAGACGAAGCAGAAAACAAGGGGGATTTCGAGTACCTTCTTTGTGACAGCACTGTTATTTTACCATTGCTCTTTTCTTTATTAATTTTATTTGTTAGGCTTCATATTTACCTAATAATTTATATATGTGGATTAGAATATTCCACGACAGAGAAGAAGAAGAAGATGAAGAAGAAGGAGGAGGAGGAGAAGAAGAATAATAAGAAGGAGGAGGAGGAAAGAAGGAGGAGAAGAAGAAGGAGGAGGTGGAGGAGGAGGAGAAGAATAAGAATAAGAAGGAGGAGGAGGAGAAAAAGAAGAAGAAGAAGGAGGAGGTGGAGGAGGAGGAGAAGAATAAGAATAAGAAGGAGGAGGAGGAGGAGAAAAAGAAGAAGAAGAAGGAGGAGGTGGAGGAGGAGAAGAATAAGAATAAGAAGAAGGAGGAAGAGGAGAAGAAGAAGAAGGAGGAGGAGGAGAAAAAATAAGAAAAAGGAGAAGAAGAAGAAAAGAAGGAGGAGGAGAAGGTGGAGGAGGAGAAGAAGAAGAAAAAGAAGAAGAAGAAAGAAGAAGAAGAAGGATATCTTCTTTCGCTTGTTTGAAATGAAGTGTTATCACAATTAGCTTTTTTTCTTGTGTTTTAGATAAAAAAAAGACCAAAATTACACATACGCACACACTCTCACACCTAAAATCTCACCTGGTACAGATGTCTTTAGAAGCCCCTCGAACGTGCTACGGTTCTTCCTGTCTGACACGGACCGGTAAAATATTTCTGTTACAAAGAGAAGCAGTTTCCGCCGTGAGTTCGGGCGTGTGAAAAACTCATTCAATTTGTTCTTTTTTTTCTTCAGGTGTGTACGCCGACAAAACTCTAATTTATTTCTCTCTCTCTATCTCTCTGTCTGTCTGTCTGTCTCTCTCACTCACCCTCTCACTCACTGTGTGTGTGGATGTCTTGTGTATGGACCACGTACACCACGGTAATACACACTTTTACAAAGTAGCACCCGAGGCCAGGCCTAAGCTAACAAATTCCTGTGAGGAGTTTGTCAAGAAGCAATGATGATACATATCTTGTAGGGTGTAGGTAGGTACACGGGATTGTGGAGAGAAAAGAGACAGCTTGTCGGTTTCTCGTAAATTACTGTTGCTCCACTCTCTCTCTCTCTCTCTCTCTCTCTCTCTCTCTCTCTCTCTCTCTCTGTCTGTCTGTCTGTCTGTCTCTCTCTCTCTCTCTCTCTCTCTATATATATATATATATATATATATATATATATATATATATATATATATATATATATATATATATATGATGTAGTGGATAGATTTCCTAATTTTTAAATGTTGCCAGGTCAGCGGCCGAATTGCCTACTCTTTACGATTCACAACTGAAGAAGGATTTTTAACGTACGTAACTTGCACATGGGACCTCCTTTTTTTGTCGCCCTTATCCGAGTAGGCTAGGCATCCGATCTCACTACCCAGGAGACGTGTGGGGGGGGGGGAAAGAGGATAACATCATTATGAACCACTGATACTGAAAAAAGGTCCATTAATTATATTCCATGTACTGGAAGTGAACCCGGTACCTTTAAGATTAGAGACGGACGGCATACATCTTAGCCACTCCGACCCCCGATAAGTTGTTTTTTAAAATCCGCGAAACCCGTGTCTATGACAATAATTTTAAATTGTTTCGGCGCGGAGTTCACCTTTCTGTCCCATCATTTTCCCGGCACCATTATATATCAAATTAGCAAACAAATAAAAAATTTGAGAGGGCGCAGAAATGAGTCTAGTATTGTTAATGGCCAGGCAAATGTCCCTCATAATTTCAGATTTTTATTTACTTATTAAAGAGGTATCGCGGAACCCCTAATGACGCCTCAAGGAATCCCAGGTTCCGCGGCACTCTGGTTGGGTATCACTGCTGTAGAGAAATAACCTACGTCAAGAAACGTGACGCGATGCGTTATAGATCGATGATATTTATATTACGATAACTAGGAGCGTGTTAGATTTGTCCAGGTGTAAACCGATCGTAAAGTGAGAAAACTGGAAGGAAAGACAAGAGAAATCACGGACAGGTGCGCTGAGAGAGACGGATCGAGATAGAGAGGAAGTTGGAGGCAGAGAAAAACTAACAGAAACTAATTTCCTGAATGGTGGACTCTGGAATCACACAAGAGTGCCAAAAAAAGTGGGTTGCTGTGTGAAGACGTCATTAACCATTTAGAGTGCGCCATAACTTAAAATGGAAAGTTGCTGACGGAGCGAATCTATGAAAGATAGACCGGAAGTTAGATGAATGAGAAGAATGAAAATGTATGACAAGTGAGTGAAGGAAAACTTAGCGGCAAGAAAAAGTGTTCAGAAAGAAAAGATGATTTAAAAAAAAAAAGGACAGAAACCGAACAAAAAAATTAATGGTGATTGGAGAATGGAGAACTGAGTTGTACAAAAGAAAAACAGAGGAAAATCGAAAGAAAAACCAAGTAATAAATACGAGTATTTAAAAAAAAAACAGAGCGTTACTAAAATACGAAGAAATGACAAAGTACATATTTGTAAGAATAAAGCAGAATACAAAGTAAAATTAAATGAGAAATAAAACATGAGAAAAGGAGATTGTATCATGTCCTTGTGTGAAAGAAGAAAAAGAAATGAAGAGATGGTGAATGCAAAACTGAATAAGAAGGAGAGAAATGAAGTGGGCAAATGCGACATTTGAACAAAGATAAAAAAAATTGGTTTAATGAAGAGAGGAAAATTAGAATACTGCGCAAAACCAGAAAATTTCGGACAGGAAAATCAGCGGTGGGAAAATGCCCAAGATCGGTGTAAATATAGGAAAGTCGCTGAACAGATTTAGAACAACATTCAATTCAAATAAAAGCAGATTTCAATAAAACGAAGAAAATTAGCAAGCAGACGTGAAAACAATATTGAGGATGTTACTATACGACGGCTAAGATCAGTCATACAAAAACTGATAGTATAAGACAGTGCTTCTTAACCAGGGGTGCATGCACCCCCTGGGAGTGAGACCTACCTTCACGGGGTACAAGACATGCCAGATTTGTTATAAGGCGATTCATTATTAACATTACATTATAAACAGAACTCGAATATATTTGTACAAAATAGAACATTGATAATATTAATTAAGTATCGAATCCTAGTCATATTTTGTAAATAACCTTTTCCCAAAACTTTCTTGTATCTATCTATTTTTCTCATTTTGGGCATATTTTGTGAGCTAGAAGGTAATGGTGTTCGAAGCTTCTTAAGATGTTTTAGAGGGGTGTGAGGCTTCTTAACATTCTGTAAAGGGATGTGAGGCTTCTTAAGATGTTTTAGAGGGGTGTGAGGCTTCTTAAGATGTTTTAGAGGGGTGTGAGGCTTCTTAAGATGTTTTAGAGGGGTTCGAAGCTTCTTAAGATGTTTTAGAGGGGTGTGAGGTTTCTTAAGATGCTGTAAAGGGGTGTGAGGCTTCTTAAGATGTTTTAGAGGGGTGTGAGGCTTCTTAAGATATTTTAAAGGGGTGTGAGGCTTCTTAAGATGTTTTAGAGGGGTGCGAAGCTTCTTAAGATGTTTTAGAGGGGTATGAGGCTTCTTAAGATTCTGTAAAGGGATGTGAGGCTTCTTAAGATGTTTTAGAAGGGTGTGAGGCTTCTTAAGATGTTTTAGAGGGGTGTGAGGCTTCTTGAGATATTTTAAAGGGGTGCGAGGCTTCTTAAGATGTTTTAGAGGGGTGTGAGGCTTCTTAAGATGCTGTAAATGGGTGTGAGGCTTCTTAAGATGTTTTAGAGGGGTGTGAGGCTTCTTAAGATGCTGTAAAGGGGTGTGAGGCTTCTTAAGATGTTTTAGAGGGGGTGTGAGGCTTCTTAAGATGCTGTAAAGGGGTGTGAGGCTTCTTAAGATGCTGTAAAGGGATGTGAGGCTTATTTAAATGCTGTAAAGAGGCGCGGAACCTCTAAAAGAATAAGAAACACTGGTATAAGAGATATTTGCGCTCCGTTATAGCAGGCAGACGCTGGAATTGGGTTGGTCTTGTCCTCAGAAAAAACCCCGACACTATCATGAGAGCTGCCATGATATGGACTCCAGAAGGAAGGCTAAAGAGACGCCGAATAAAATCAACATGGCGCAGAACTGTGGAAGCCGAGATGAAGAGCATGAACCAGAGTAGGGATGGCACAGTACGAAGAATGGCCACCCACTGAGCAAAATGGAGAGAGTTTTTTTGCTGTTCTATGAGCAGCCACTAGGCGTGATAGTCACTGATAACTTAGTGATTCAGCAGCCACTAGGCGTGATAGTCACTGATAACTTAGTGATTCAGCAGCTACTAGGCGTGATAGTCACTGATAACTTAGTGATTCAGCAGCCACTAGGCGTGATAGTCACTGATAACTTAGTGATTCAGCAGCCACTAGGCGTGATAGTCACTGATATCTTAGTGATTCAGCAGCCACTAGGCGTGATAGTCACTGATAACTTAGTGATTCAGCAGCCACTAGGCGTGATAGTCACTGATAACTTAGTGATTCAGCAGCCACTAGGCGTGATAGTCACTGATAACTTAGTGATTCAGCAGCCACTAGGCGTGATAGTCACTGATAACTTAGTGATTCAGCAGCTACTAGGCGTGATAGTCACTGATAACTTAGTGATTCAGCAGCTACTAGGCGTGATAGTCACTGATAACTTAGTGATTCAGCAGCTACTAGGCGTGATAGTCACTGATAACTTAGTGATTCAGCAGCTACTAGGCGTGATAGTCACTGATAACTTAGTGATTCAGCAGCCACTAGGCGTGATAGTCTCTGATAACTTAGTGATTCAGCAGCCACTAGGCGTGATAGTCACTGATAACTTAGTGATTCAGCAGCCACTAGGCGTGATAGTCACTGATAACTTAGTGATTCAGCAGCTACTAGGCGTGATAGTCACTGATAACTTAGTGATTCAGCAGCCACTAGGCGTGATAGTCACTGATAACTTAGTGATTCAGCAGCCACTAGGCGTGATAGTCACTGATAAGTTAGTGATTCAGCAGCCACTAGGCGTGATAGTCACTGATAACTTAGTGATTCAGCAGCTACTAGGCGTGATAGTCACTGATAACTTAGTGATTCAGCAGCCACTAGGCGTGATAGTCACTGATAAGTTAGTGATTCAGCAGCCACTAGGCGTGATAGTCACTGATAAGTTAGTGATTCAGCAGCCACTAGGCGTGATAGTCACTGATAACTTAGTGATTCAGCAGCTACTAGGCGTGATAGTCACTGATAAGTTAGTGATTCAGCAGCTACTAGGCGTGATAGTCACTGATAACTTAGTGATTCAGCAGCTACTAGGCGTGATAGTCACTGATAACTTAGTGATTCAGCAGCCACTAGGCGTGATAGTCACTGATAACTTAGTGATTCAGCAGCCACTAGGCGTGATAGTCACTGATAACTTAGTGATTCAGCAGCTACTAGGCGTGATAGTCACTGATAACTTAGTGATTCAGCAGCCACTAGGCGTGATAGTCACTGATAACTTAGTGATTCAGCAGCCACTAGGCGTGATAGTCACTGATAAGTTAGTGATTCAGCAGCCACTAGGCGTGATAGTCACTGATAAGTTAGTGATTCAGCAGCCACTAGGCGTGATAGTCACTGATAACTTAGTGATTCAGCAGCCACTAGGCGTGATAGTCACTGATAACTTAGTGATTCAGCAGCCACTAGGCGTGATAGTCACTGATAACTTAGTGATTCAGCAGCCAGTAGGCGTGATAGTCACTGATAACTTAGTGATTCAGCAGCCACTAGGCGTGATAGTCACTGATAACTTAGTGATTCAGCAGCCACTAGGCGTGATAGTCACTGATAACTTAGTGATTCAGCAGCCACTAGGCGTGATAGTCACTGATAACTTAGTGATTCAGCAGCCACTAGGCGTGATAGTCACTGATAACTTAGTGATTCAGCAGCCACTAGGCGTGATAGTCACTGATAACTTAGTGATTCAGCAGCCACTAGGCGTGATAGTCACTGATAACTTAGTGATTCAGCAGCCACTAGGCGTGATAGTCACTGATAACTTAGTGATTCAGCAGCCACTAGGCGTGATAGTCACTGATAACTTAGTGATTCAGCAGCCACTAGGCGTGATAGTCACTGATAACTTAGTGATTCAGCAGCCACTAGGCGTGATAGTCACTGATAACTTAGTGATTCAGCAGCCACTAGGCGTGATAGTCACTGATAACTTAGTGATTCAGCAGCCACTAGGCGTGATAGTCACTGATAACTTAGTGATTCAGCAGCCACTAGGCGTGATAGTCACTGATAACTTAGTGATTCAGCAGCCACTAGGCGTGATAGTCACTGATAACTTAGTGATTCAGCAGCCACTAGGCGTGATAGTCACTGATAACTTAGTGATTCAGCAGCTACTAGGCGTGATAGTCACTGATAACACTGACAAACAACATTTTTCTTTCTTATATAAGAATAAGTGTTCTTAGGTCAGTTTCTTGCGCTGATTTCAAATTTGAAATCCGTTTATCTCTATCACGTCGGGTTCTTAAGATATTTGTGAATAAATATATTTTTGGGAAACTGTTATTTGCTCCGTTTCATTTTTACTATATAACTTTTTAAAAATTAATAAAATGCAAAATAATTCTACTTTTTATACTGCTAAAAGATGCATGACATATGTTACGTTATATTTCAAATAGTTACTGTATTTTGAAATAATTCTGAGTGAAATATGGCTTCTAGAAGTTGTAGAAATTTGGCTGATCTGTTTTGTTACGTGTGCGGATATTTTACCGATCGTGTTCACCAGAAAAACTTTACACCATTGCTAAAGAAAGCATATGAACTTTATTTCGATTCAAAAGTTGATGATGCAAATAAATCTTGGAAGCCAAATGCAGTTTGTTCGACTTGTGCAAATACATTGGCAGGTTGGTTACGAAAATCGCCGAAGCATAAGTCGATGCCTTTTTGAGTGCCAGTAATATGGCATGAACCGACAAATCACGCTACTGATTGTTACTTCTGCTTGACAAATATCTATGGTTTCACTTTTAAAACTAGAAAGTCTGTGGTTTATCCAAATATTGAATCGGTTTCGAAACCAGTGCCTCATGATCCAATCACGTGTCCGATCCCAGTTCCACCAGAACAATATCCGTTGGACGTGAATGAACCATCAGAAAGTGATAGTTTACCTGCTTTAGAAACTAATTCTGACTCGGATTATGTACCGGTGAATGATGGTGTTCACTTAATTAACCATTCAGATTTAATACGTGATCTCGCTCTCACCAAAGGACAAGCGGAATTACTCGGTTCGCGACTCAAAGAATGGAATCTTTTAGCGCCCAATACTCTGATATCTAAATTTCGTCATAGACACAGAGAACTTGTTCAATACTTTGAGATGGATGATGACATTTGCTATTGCAAAGATGTAAAAGGTCTAATGGTGCACCTCGGTCATGAGCACATAGTCAACGAATGGCGACTTTTCATCGACTCTTCCAAGACTAGTCTAAAAGCCGTGTTATTGCATAATGGAAATTTATTTTCATCAATTCCAGTCGCCTACTCTGTTCATATGAAAGAAACTTATGACAATATGGCTATACTTTTGGCAAAAATAAAGTACAATGACTACCAATAGCGGATTTGTGGAGACCTAAAGGTCATTGCAATTCTCATGGGCATGCAGACTGGGTATACTAAATTGTGTTGCTTCCTATGTGAATGGGACAGCCGCAACAGACAGGAACATTATGCAAGAAAGGTGTGGCCTATCAGGGATCGTATGCAGCTCGGGCATAAAAATGTAATACACGAGCCATTAGTTAACAAAGACAGCATCATCTTACCACCGTTACATATAAAGTTGGGGCTCATGAAGAATTTCGTAAAAGCGTTAGATAAAACAAGCAAAGCTTTCACTTATCATCGAGAAAAGTTTCCGCAAATTAGCGATGCAAAGATAAAGGAAGGTATCTTTGTAGGACCTCAGATTAGGAAAGTTATTGCAGACAAACAATTCGAGAACTTGTTACATGGTAGTGAACTTTGCGCATGGATGGCATTCAAATCGATCGTCGATAACTTTCTGGGAAATCACAAATCTGTCGACTATGTGCATATTGTTAAGCAGTGCATAGATGCATACAGAATTATGAGCTGTAACATGTCCCTCAAAATCCATTTGCTCGATTCGCATCTTGGCGAAATCAGCAATGAACATGGAGAACGATTCCATCAAGATATCGCCGTAATGGAGTCACGTTATCAAGGACGGTGGAGTGTGACCATGCTTGCCGATTATTGTTGGATGCTTCATCATGATGTACCACATGCCATTCACCGACGAAAGTCGACTGCAAAGAAATTCAAGCCTACATAACTGTTATACTTCTTGTACACATGATGTTGTAATACTGTATGCGTTGTTAAAAAACTTCAATTGCTAATTTCTAGAGATCCCGACCTGATAGAGAAAAACGGTTTGCAGATTTAAAAACAGCGCATTAAAATTGACCAGAAAAACATAGAAATGTTAGAGAAAGAAAAAAAAAAATTTTTTTTGTTAGTCAGTGTAACTTAGTGATTCAGCAGCCACTAGGCGTGATAGTCACTGATAACTTAGTGATTCAGCAGCCACTAGGCGTGATAGTCACTGATAACTTAGTGATTCAGCAGCCAATGATCCAAAAAGAAGTAAAAGAAGAAGAAGAAAAAGTGGAAGAAGAGATGTTTGCCAGATTATTGCAGTCATTGTGTCTGTCAACAAAGGAACAATGAAGCTAAGGTAATCTTGTACATACAAAAAATATTACACACATAAAGGTATGTTTCAGGCACTCGTGAGAAATAAAGAAGTAGAAAACTAGATAACAGAAAAACAGCAGAAGTGAGTGGCTTACAGGAGAATCGAACCAGGACCTTCCGAACGGCACCACCGCCTAGCTACGGCAGCGAATCACACTTTCCTCCCTGCCAACTAGGCACCACAAAAAATAGTGCTTCGTAGACATTTGTCATTAGCGCATTATTTGTTTAAGGTAATCTTGAGAATAGCTGAGTCAAGGAAAGATTACCAGTTAAGGTCCTTTCAGTTTGTGTTTCTGTAACAAGCGAATAAACACGTCAAAGAATGTTTGCTAGTATACGAGGTGTGTGTGTTTGTGGTCCCTTCAGTCAGTGTTTCTGTAACAAGAGAGTAGTTACGTCAAAGAAAGTTCACCAGTATCTGATTCAAGGAAGTGCTCCGTGGAATTATCAGGGCTTCTGAAGTGACCCGGGAGTCTTGAAATGTTCAGAACCCCTGCCTAAAGCGTTGTCTCGTTCACGGATAAATTTAGAAGGGCACAGATAGGACGTAGGTATCTAGTGTTGACGCACTGATTCTGGTTTCTATAACGGTACAATATTCTCACAGCTGGCTCTGGTTTCTACGAAGGCACAATATTTTCGCATTCTTGTAGCGCTGCATCTCTAGATTGTTCCCAGGAATGTATAGACATATGCTTATCTTGATCGCTAGTAATATAACCGCAGTGGGATGCATCTCATGGAAAGAGGTGAAAACCAAGAGGTGATAGAAAATCTGGGAAAACATCGAGAATTAATGAAGGAGATCAAAGCTAGACAGCTAATAATATTTTGGTCATATAATAGGACATAACACCTTGCTGGAGACTATAAACGAAGAAAGAGTTGAAGGTAAACATGCCAGAGGAAGATAGGAGTTGGGAGATAACATCAAGAGATGGACAGGAAAGAGTTTATCTGAGTGCACCATCAAGACGCGAAACTGAAGACGTTGGGGATATAATGCGGCCGATCTTCGATGTGGAGATTACAGCTGATGATGATGAATATGACGGCAGAGTTTTGGCACACAATTCAAGGGGAACACATCTGCATGTACGAGGGAGCGTACTTAACTCTTTAAGTCCCAAGCAAAAAGCAGGGTTTGGCCCAAGCAAAAACGGCCACCACAGTGCTTTGTTGTTGTTGTTGTTGTTTGGAAAAAAAATATTTTTTAGTGTTCATATGCATAAATACGAGTTATTTAAAATGAAAGTACTTCCTGTTGGAAATGACGTTTTGGGTTGTTAACATTGGAACAGAGCTCTAGATAGGAGCTAACAATCCGAAGCCACTTAAATGGCTGCTGTGCCAAATAGGTCTAAACCCTGAGCCATTATAGTGTCTCTTGGGGCTTAAAGAGTTAATACAGACACGAGAACGCGGGTACAGATACAATAATGGACACCAGAGAGCGGGCTGATACTCTTAATATAATTACGCATAATGAAAGCTGTAAATGTTTACATTAGAAATATATCAATGTGGTAAAACCAGAGGCAGATAATTGGAAGTGGATTTCTGTAATATACGGAGCATGCAAAATAGGGTTGTTATCGTCATTAGTATTCATAATCTATGTGGACTCTATCATCAAAGATATGCCGGTACAAACATATGGTAAAAATAAACCACATGTTAAAAAAAAAACATTGAACTCTCCTCTACTTTGATAAAAATAAATATCTGCAGAGTTAGGTGGGAAATCAGTTTTATAATTTAGAAATGAGTGTATTTTTAATTTTCAGACAGTAAACAATAAATAAATAAACAATACACAAAGGCATCAGAGATCTAAATGAATCATTGGCCTAGATCATCAGTAGACAACCCAGGAGCAGTGGTGATCTACTTTAGAAACATTGAACTCTCCAAAGATCTACTTTGATAAAAATAATATCTGCAGAGTTAGGTGGGAAATCAGTTTTAATTTTAGAATGAACATACTTAAAATGTCTCACAACATTACCTTTACTGACAAAAGTGATGACTACCTTGCATTTTTAATTTTCAGACAAATAAGGAGGGGAAACCAGAGGCCTGTAAACAATAAATAAATAAACAATACACAAAGGCATGTTTCAGGCACTGTGTATTTACTGTTTACAGCCCTCGGGTTTCCCCATCTTATTTGTTTAAACGTTTGTACAATTCCAAACCTGCCCTCTGTTCTGTACTATTCTCGTTCTTCTATCATTTACTAGACACAGTATTAAAGTCTTCGTCTTGCGTAATCTGGCCTATACTGTTAAATAAGAAAAACTGCAAAAGTGATTGCGTCTATAATTAGTCTGGATCGCCCTTAGGTACATATCCGAGATCGTGCTGACCTCTGTCCGCCAAGCACTATTTTTGTGGTGCCTAGTAGGCAGAGAGGATAGCAACGATTCGCTTCCGTAGCTAGGCGGTTTTGCCGTTTGGAGGGTCCTGTGTTTGAGAGAGCACCCAGGCCATTAAAAAAATGATGCATACCATCAACTATCTGGGAGAGAACAAGTCACCATTTTTCAGCTACGCACTGGATACAACATACTGAGATACTATCTATACCACAAGTAAAAAATTGGTGTAACTGTTCTCTGCACCTGTGGCACCAGCCTGATGACAGCCGAACATCTGCTGCAGTCCTGCCCAACCTGCAGCAATGAACGGAGTAACACATGTCAACAACCCACTTCTGTCAACGAAAAACTGAATAGAGATGTCAGGAACCTTGAGTTGACTACTGCCTTTATTAGAGTCATTAATGTAGAAGTCTGAAGGTGAACGAGATGTCAGGAACCTTGAATTGACTACTGCCTTTATTAGAGTCATTAAAGTGGAAGTCTGAAGGCTTTATTAGAGTCATTAAAAGACACCAGGCTTTGAATGCTTTCAGGAGAGGGCTAGTTCGTAATTTTCCTAACTTAAGAATATTTCACCACCTCTCCCCTCCCCCACCCCCAGGTCACCTAAAGATCCATCAAATCATTCCATCTGATCTATCGGTAGACTAGATCGACTGGTTGACGACCCCTGACCTAGATGAACGACTCTTTACTCTTTTGTGGTGCCTAGTTGGCAGAGTGGATAGTCACGATTCACTCCCATAGCGAGGCGGTGTTGCCGTTCGGATGGTCCTGGGTTCGAGTCTCCGGTAGGCTTCTGTTGTTTCTTATATGTTGTCTAGGTGTCTACTTCTTTATTTTCTCACGACTGCCAGCAACATACCTGTATGTGTGTTATTTAATTACTTTTTATTTGCTAATGGCTCTGTATAAAGTACACAGACACAGCACATCTACCGGACTATACCAATCTTCTTGACATTAGCTGCCTAGAACATGCATGAATGGACAGAGACATATCACAGATGACAATTCCAAACTATAGCAAGTGAAAAAGTTCAAATTACTTTTGCTGCCTAGAACATGCATGCAGGGACAGAGACACATCACAGTTGATAATTCCAAACTTTAGCAAGTGGAACAGTTCAAATTACATTTTCTGCCTAGAACATGCATGGATGACAAGAAACTTATCACTGTTGATAATTCCAAACTATTACAAGTTGAACAGTTCAAATTACATTTGCTGTACATTTTCAGCACAGAGGAAAGATATTGATATGAGAATTTATCACTCAACCTACCCCAGTTTTTAAGCATCCGACGATTCAAAATACAACAAATAAACACGTGACAAATAAGTACAATATTTCTACCAGCTGTTGGCTATCAATGATATATTTCTTCTTTTCCCTTGTCCTTTCTTATAGACCGTGGTGCCATTACTGCAACTAGCCCACTAGCATGGAAGCCTGCATTTAACAAACGCGTATGCTATTATAATGGTGGTTTCTGTAGCAAATTTGCTGTTAACTCTTTGACTCCGGAACAACGCTCAGAGCGTTGGTCAGATTTGACACCCGTTCCAAAACAACTCTCTGAGCGTTGTTTTTAGTCTATCACGAATTAAAATTACAGCACAGGGTGGAAAATAATTGCGGATTCAAAGAGTTAATGAAAGATATGAATACTATTTTTAAAAAAAAATTGAGATCATAACCTGTAAAAGAAATTAAACTAATAATAACTATTAAAAAAAAAAAAAAAGAACGTCAAGTAAAAAAACTAATAGATCAGAATGATCGTTTAAATTGAACCATTGAAGAACTCGTATACTGAAAACCAGAGAATGCGTTGGTTTGGACACCAGTAAGAATGAATCCCTATCAACCAAAAAACACAGACATAATATAACAGGAAAATGAAAGCAACTAAAAATAGAGGAAGACGAACGAGAAGAAGAATCATTGACTTCTTAAAAAGAAACACAACATGGCAGCATAACAGGACGCTCTTCGTGCAGTGGATCGGCTATTAATAATCAACACCATCTGTGGGGGGAAAAAATGTAGTTTTTATTCCTGTTTTTTTTTTGGGGGGGGGGGAGGGGAGGGGGGGGGGAGAAGCCGCGCTGGTGTAATGGTTACCACATTCCGCTGGCGATCAGGTGTTCAAGGTTCAAGCCCGGGCGTGGGCATTTCAAGTAGTATCATCGACTGGGATTTTGACTGAACAACCTGAACGGCTCCTGAGATAAACCCTCTGTGGATGGGAAGGAGCGAAGCTCCTGACCGGGTTGGAAGGAAAGTCCACAGGCTTCATAGCTTTATTTTTCAAGTTGCCATATCTTAGCCCAGCCCGATCCGGTTGTTAATATTCCTATCTTTTCTCGTCGTTTTGGAAGGTTCCACATAAATGTTTTTCATACAAAAATTAGGTCACATAAATTAGGCAGACAGAAGGGGAAAAAAAAAACTCCCACACACGCACACGCACAGAAATTAGGGAACTATCGACATCGACAGAAACTTTGGCAGACGTGATGAGGTACACAGGTAATCAGACACGACTGTAGACACACATACACTGATATATACATAGACAAGACCAATGCCTGGAGACACATCGCAGTTAATCTAAACATAAGGTAAGACAGAAGAGATTCTACGTACACACGAGAGAGCGCTCACAAGACATAACAGTGATATCTTGTTATGCCTCTGATTCGTCTGATAAAATTAGTAGTTATTTTGACCTGGCATTTAGCCACAGAATGGAGAAGCGAGTTTTTGAGCTCTTTCATTAAATTAGAAAAAATAATAATAATAACTCTAAAGAGGACTTAAGTGAACACGTGATGCAGAAAGTATACGGGACAAACAAAAACTTCCTAGAAATTGTACACAAATGATTATTTGAAAGAATACTTGTTTGCAACGACAAGGGGCGGGGGTGGACATTTTGGCTTGAAGAATGAATCAGTCAAAAATATAAATAGATATATGAAACATGGAGATGCAGGGACAACAGCCAGGAAGTTCCGGACTGTGGTGAATTAGTGGCTGGCGGGGCATTGAGGAAATTAACAGTATTACAAGGCGGATTCTATATCCCAAGGAGAAGGAACCCCCTCTCCCCCCGCAAACCTCATATTAGTCGCTTTTTACAACATGCATGAGGGAGCAAATATACTGTTAACCTCTTAATAATAAGTTGCTTCATTTTCTTATTTCTCTCTGATATTCTCTTTCACCTTTACCATCACACAATCCTCGATCTTCGCCCTTCCAAATTTTTATTTAACCACACGGAATCACGCCTCCGTATGCCCTACATTTATGTACTACATTCTCTCGAGCAGACACAGACACTCACTTAGACAGCTAGTTATTTACATCAATATCGCAAACGTGTACCTCTCTAACAGTGGCACGAGAGCGCTGCGGGGCTCACCTTGACGTGATCTTCACCGAGAATAGGGCTTTACAATCAAGCTCACATCTGTTTCTGATAATCTGCTCGGATTTCGTTTTCTGTTCTTTCTTTCTTCCAATTTTTATTTATATATACAAGCATCACAGGTAGATTTTATCGTATATTTTGTTTTGTTTTTTTGTTTTTTTGTTTCAAGAACACAGACTGGGGTATATCGCTTTGCCACGCTGTAATTAAGTAAGGAGTCTGTCGCACATTGATTCATTATCTCCTAAAACGTTTTTTTTTCCTTGCCGTGTTTATTTATTTTTTAAATTTTAAACAACTTAGGCATCTTTCTTTTGTTTTAACAGAACGTTACAGGTTAAAAAAAAAACAACACGAAAATTTGTTGGGTGACTGTTATATTATGACACTAAATTATTGAAACTTCCCTTCATTTATTGGCGGGTTACTTGCGAATATATCTGTTAAATTGGAATGAAACAGATTCTTGGCCTCTACTTGGGATGTTTCTATCTATCTAATGGGTGTTCAAGATAACTTCCACTCAAAGCACATTGCACTGCGCACCGTTTCCGTATTTTCCCGAAAGGTTTTGCGAAAGTTCCTTCCGTTTCTGACGTGCATAAGTTTCATACCAAGGGAATTAATTTTGTTGAGACATACATTTTTAAACTCCTGACCCGTTATTGCTGGTTGCTCTACTCGTTATATATATCCATGCCGCATCCATTTTTAATGGCCCGTTATCCTTGATGGCTCTGTACTGCTGTCAAATCATTTTCCCCTCGTTGTACTTTTTCCCTATTCTGATATTTGATATGATCTGCCTGGCCTGGGGGACTCACCACCATTTCTTTGAGTAATTTTCAGATTAGCCATTATGGATTTCTTGGCATTGTACATCCAGTAGTTTGCCATTCGAAATGAAATGCTACAGAAGGATGTTGAGAAGACCCTGGACAGAAAAAAAGACCAACAGAGAATTGCTGCACTCACTAAACGTAGAGGAAAATTGGCTCCTAAATACCATCGCAATAAGGAAGCTGAAATTCTTCGGTCATATTAAAAAGACATACTAGTGTGGAAAAATTAGTGATGGAAGGCATGGTTCCTGGAAAAAGGGGAAGGGGTCGACCTAGACGACGGTGGACCCAGGACATCACAGAGAGTCTGAACTTGTCTTTGGTTGATGCAGATCGACTTGCCCAGAATCGTGATGCGTTCAGAGCAGCTGTAATACAGACAACGTTCTGGAGAGAATACGTCACATGATGATGATGATATTTGAAAACCCTACCTCAGCCATTTTTAATGGCCCATTATCCTGGATGGCTTGCTATTGCTGTCAACCATTTTCCCCCCTATTCTGATATTTGATAACCATGCTGCAACAATTTTTTGCGGCCAGATATCCTTAATGGCTCTGTACTGTTGTCAAACCATCTTCCCATCGACTCATTATAACTTTTCCCCAATTCTGATATTTAACAAACATGGCGCAGCCGTTTTTTATGGCCCGTCATCCTCGATAGCTCTGCATTACTGTCAAACCATTTCCCCTTCCACTCGTTATATTTTTTAAATGGTTGTTATCCTAGAATTTCCATATTCCGCACACGTTTTTCATGCTGCGACGGCATATCAAGCAGTCTTTTTACACGCTTTTATTTAACTTCATTTGTATTACACGCTTTTATTTAACTTCACTTGTATGTCACTTTCAAATCTTGCAATCGATTTTTCAATCACTTCAAAATGAGCAATAGCACTGAAACTTGGCATAGTTGTGTATTCCCGATGACAATGCAATAATCAGTCAATTATTAATAATTTAATACTGTAATTATGACAATATGAGTAATTAAAGTTTTTCGTAAAGAAATGTAAACAAATCAGGGGTCATAATCAAGTTAATTAAAAATTCAAGAGTTAGTGGTGTGCTTTATTTTTTTCTATGCGTAAAACAGGGCAGTACTCAAACAAGTGTCTAGCTAAATCAAGGAAAACAATCCAAATTATAAAATTATGAATCAAGGGAAAGTCGAGTTCGATCTTTAGATGGCCTTCAAATTGAAGAAATTGATTGCACCAAATTAACAGGCACAAAGACATGTAATATTGACGCTCTAAAAGAAATGGATCGCTTAAGAAATTTTAGACCAGATTTACAATAAGTAAAAATATTGTTTATGTTTTAGTATGTCATAATTTTTCTAACACTAAAAAGGCGAAAATATAAAATATTAAAAAAATATTTGAAACACACGCTTTTAATGCACTAAAAACCCAAAAATAATTTTTTATGGAGTTTATAGCTTGCAGGCAAAAAATTTAACATCAGATTGACAAAAAGCGTGTGGCGCTGATTCTGCAGGAAATTAACTTCTGCTTTATACTTCATTAGACACTTTAAATATACTATATGATAAACGCTTCAGCGTCCCACGCTTTTTGTCAATTTGGTGTTACATTTTTTGACTGCAAGCTATAAACTCCTTGAAGAAAAAAAAATGGAAATAGCGCTCTGATATAACGGATGGACTCCGGTCTAGGTTGAAAAAAGGAAACACCCACATGAACACTACCTACCCACCACTTAAAAAAATTAAAATGTAATGCTTACTGCTGTGGTCCCATTTTTTAATCCACTTGTTATCCTTTATCCTGTGCTGATGTTTCTTCTTCTTCCTCGTTCGTCCTGAAAAGGACGGTGGTTGCGTTGTGTCTGTTTACGCCTAAGCTGTGATATCTGCACCTTTCGGTCGACACATCCGACTTCTGCACGGCATTTTTTTGGACTGGGTTTGCCTTCCCACTGCGATCCCTACTAGCTCAGCCAGACTGCAGTGATGCAATCTGTTTCCAGGACCACCACGTGGAGGTGGAGTAGGGTCTTGACCAGCTCTGGTTCGCTGATCCTGATGCAAGCAGTCAAGCTATGGGTTGCTGACTGCATTCTCTATTGCTGCATCTTTGGGTCCTGTGCTGATGTTTGAAATCCATACCGCAGACGGTTTTCATTTAGACCATTATTCTGAGTTATTCATTTGGAAGCTGTATGACCACGGCGTAGGTCATAGGATCTTCATTTCCATTTTAAAAAAAGGTAAAGCATTAGTGGCATGTGTATCAGGGGCGGACTGAGTGTTGGACATTTCGGGAGGTGCCCAATGACCCACAGCTTGGATTTTGGCATTTAGAACCAGTAATCAATGTGGGAATCAGCTATCAAGGGTCAATAACCGTTTTTCCCCCTAAGGGCCCCGAGCAATGTCAGTCCAGTCCGTTCTGCTTTGTGTATAAAAGAAATTCCCTTCGTTGTTGCTATTGGCCTCTTTCTGATTTTACCGTAGCTTGGACTCTGCTGCATGTGGATTTTTCGTTACCCCCTTTTTTTTTGTTATATCTTTAGACATGATAAGTGGAGGGAAAATGATAGTGTAAGGATAATGTGGAGCGTCCATTTGACACAGTAATTACAGCGCTGGTCTCTCGCGACAAAAATGCCGGCTTCGAATCATGGTATCGTCCCGCTCCAGTCTACCCAGATGTAATAGCACATCAGAAAGACCGAAATAATCACCAGGAGTATCAGAATAGGAACCTGACTAGCTCTTGAGTTTGGGAAGGGAAATACAGCCACGACGGGAACTGGCCACCCCTCCCCACCTCTTGATGCTGAAATCTCTAACACTTCACTCCCCTATGGCAGTATCTGATATGGGACTACCTTTACCTTTCGTCTACTTCCTCTGCTTGGATCCTTAGCCCCTGGCTGATAAAGCAGTCAGTGGCCATCACGCCTAGTACCTTTACCTTAATAATGTTGCGCTCCAGGGGCTTACTTCGTCGACCATCTCAACATATTTGTCTACGTCAGCCACATAGAACGGGTCTCGTGTTGTTCTCGGTGGGGGTCTCTCATGGGACACAGAAATAACAGGAGTACTGCTTCTTCGCGCATTTTCTAAGAGGGGACTAATGTCAGGGTTTGTGCATGGAAGATGTGGCAATCTCATCATGTCAAACAAATTGCTACAGAAACCACCGCTACAAGAGCATATGAGTGTTGTGGTGCAGGTTTCCTACAAATGGACAAACTTTTGTCATGGCTTTAGTCTCCAAATGAAGCAAACACATACAATTATATATATATATATATATATATATATATATATATATATATATATATATATATATATATATATATATATATATATATATATATATATATATATATATATATATATATATATATATATATATATATATATATATATATATATATATATATATAAAATCCCCAAAGATATTTTCTATTGACAATTGACAAAAGGGCAAGAGAACAGTTGGGAGTCCGCAGCTGAGGTTCAAAGGTGTGTGCAAGACAGACATGAGGGCAATGGACATAAATCCAGCAACTTGGGAGGATGAAGCTGCCGATCGCACCAAGTGGCGATGCTCCTTACGGCGCCACCTCAGATTGGGCGAAAGGAATTCTCACAACAAGCAGAAGAGAAAAGAACACGTCGAAAGGAACACCAAGTTGAAAAGCAGCTGATGGCTATCACCTCAAGGCGCATCCCCATAGTCAGTTATGACTGAAGTGTACTATATATATATATATATATATATATATATATATATATATATATATATATATATATATATATATATATATATATATATATATATATATATATATATATATATATATATGATATGATATGATATGATATGATATGATATGATATGATATAGAGCTGCAAAATTATCTCAGTAATGTCGTAAACCAGAATTATGGTGGCCAATGAAACAACTATTGATCTTTCAATTTCTCAAGAACACAAATGGAGAAGAAACTCATATACTGATGGTTATCTCCGTTTTTATTTGCATGAATAAAGCTGTAAACGTTAAGCCTCATATTTTATCCTAACATATACACGTTCTTTTACATCAATCTTTAAGTACTCCGCCCATCTTCGTTATCTCAGGCATCCTTTTAACGCCCTACCATGATGTTCTATGTAGACCTTTTTTTCTATATGTTGTGAAATAACAACTCTCAAAGCACGTACTGCAGATAAAAAATGAACATGTCGAAAGCTTGATGGGACGTCGTCGAAGAACGTCTCACTGATCTTACTTAACGCGACGAAAATTACTGACGATGTAAACACTACATGTACATGGAAAGGTCTCTAGGCATAAATAAATGTCTGTCTTGTTTTGAAAGAGGAAAACTATGTATAACTATTACATACACACTAGAATAATCCGTTTTATCTATTTATCTCGACTTTTTTGTCGGGCTAAAATGGCTTGCTACGAAAATAAACATTGATTTCATGCGACTTTAGGAATACGTCTAAGAACTATAACTCGCGAAAATCAGTAGTCTTAAGATGTTAGCTCCCTTTCTTTAAGCTTGGCCTAGCTTAAGTTTCAAACATATTGTAAACTAGCGTAGTGCCAGTTACAAGCTCAATATTTATTTGTTTACGGAGGCCTATGTTGAATTATCCGTCGTTCAGCAAGTAAACAGTGAGTTTACAAATAAATAAAATACTCTGACGGTATAGACCAGGGTTTCTCAACCGGGGGTTCCACGGAACTCTAGGGTTCCGCCAGGGGTCGCTAGGGGTTCCGCGAGATATCATGATTGAAAAAAAAATCCCCACAAAAAAACGTTGGTTTTTTTAACTTTACGCGCCGGGCGATGTTAGCGCGTGCAGTGGTGGGCAGTGACCGAGCAGCTCCGTATGGAGCTTGCAATAGGACCGCGTTCACTCTTGCAAACATAACATTTCATTAGCTTCTTGTAGAGTATAAATTTGTGATAAGACTTTTAGGCCTGTGACGTATAATGGAAATATAGTCTACAGTATCTGACAGTCTTTCGTGATCCCGTTAGCGCTCTATGATTTGCTAGTAAAAGTCAAGCATTTTTCTGCCTGCGTTTACTCATTTTTAATCCATGCCTCTTTTCTTGAACGTAAATAAACGAAAAGTTTACCAGCTTCCGTGACCTGCCAGTCATAACAGGGAGCGAATCAAGTTTGTTTACCTGAGTTTCTCGCGCGAGCTGATCTGTCAATCATCGGATGTCAGACAGATGCACGTGGAATAACACCGGACCTTTTGAAGGGAGTCGCTCGGGCAAAAATATTTTCCCCGAGTATCCTTTGATTTTCGTACATACAGAGGGAGATAACGCTTTCATCTCCAGAAGCGGGCTAAATCTCGGAAGAAACCCGTTACGCGGTTCCAAGTCTCTGTTGTCGAGTAGCAACGCCGACAGAGCGACCATGGAAACCTTTTATCTTGGGAGTTTAGGTTTCTGATTTCTCTGCTATGCACAAGTGTGAAAATTAGCATCCTCTGGAGAGCAGATAACCGGGATGGTATATAAACTGTGGTATCCCAAAACAATGCAAGATGTTGTGTTAGAACAAATAAAGGGAATACAGAATGGTTTACAGTAGAAACAGGGGTGAAACAAGGCTGTATTATGTCACCACTACTTTTTGGAATAGCTATTGATTGGGTTATGAGAAACTATACCCACAATGAACAATTGGGTATAAAATGGACAAATGGAAAATTCCTGGGGGACCTGGATTTCGCAGATGATGTAGCATTCTTAAGTTCAACACCAAGACAATCCCAAGAAGCAATAAATAATTTGTGTCATCTCTCGGTTAAAATTGGTCTCCAAATAAATGCCTCTAAAACTAAAGCTATGAACTTTTCTAACGAGACCTTTGATATCATCTTGAACGGGGAAAAACTACAGAAAGTTGAAAGTTTCAATTATTTAGGCAGTAAAATGACTCAGGATGGTGACACAACAAGAGAAATCCATACTAGAATTGCTTTGGCAGCTAGCGCCTTCAATAGATTATCTAACATTTGGAAATTACGATCATTGAATATACATACCAAGCTTCGTCTGTTTAATTCAAATGTTATCTCAGTGTTAACATACGGCTGTGAGAGTTGGAAAATAACAAAATCATGGAGAACAAGCTGAATACATTCGAGAACAAATGTCTTAGAAAACTCATGAACATCAGTTGGAAAGAATTCAAGACTAATCGACAAATAAGAAGAAGACTCTAGGCAGAAATATGTCTCCGACTATATAAGGAAAAGACGATGGTCATATATCGGTCATGTCCTACGAATGCAAAACAACAGAATACCACTACAGGCGCTCACTTGGGTTCCTGAGGGTAAGCGGAAAAAAGGAAGACCAAAAGAAACACTCAGAAGAACAATAATAAGAGAAGGAAGAACGTTGGGGCCTAATAATGTGCAAGAGCTAAGAGGAGTGGCGTCACAACGAACAACCTGGAGAGCACTGGTTTCTGCCTTATGCGCCGTGTTTGGCGCTTAAAGAATTTATTATTATTATTATTATTATCCCAAAACAGTTATCAGTTGTCACTCAGAATTTTTCGGATAGTCTAAACACGTAGTCTAGAACCATTGTGGAAGGTGTGTTAATAGCCTTCGTGGGGATTTCATTCTGATTTTCTGGTAATATAAATTTGTGCGCGTGCTAAAGTGTTAAAGTTTACCATTATAATTCACTTAAAGTCTAGCTGTTAAAGACCAGTGGAAAATAACACGTAGCTATTTGTTTACCAGTTGTTCAGTTTAATGATAATTTACCACCCGTTCTATCACACACGAAGAGACGTTTTAGTTGAATAATTAATACACTAGGCGCGACTGATAAGCGACAGAATAGAATTCACGTTATATTTCATTTTGTGTAATTTTAGTAAGTGACTGTTATCTAATACCATACGACGACCCACAGACGCCGACAATCTAATAGCTATTAATGACAGGCGATATTTGTTAAGTGCGCGTATGGATAATTAAATAATAATTGACATTGTGCACTGATCGTGACCGGAGCAGGAGGGGAAAGGCTGCATACCTCAACCAAACCTGCACCCACTAAGCCACGCGCGACAAGAATAGGCTAGAGACACCGGGTGCCTTCTAACTTTAATCAGGACTGACGAAGAGGATAAGAGATCGTCTTGTCCCCTTCCGTGTGCATATATGTAGATACATATTAGTAGCATGTTTTTCATAATGTTTCTCTTTTTTTAAGCATGACCTGATCAAGGGCGACCAGCGGTCTATTTTGGTCCTTTTTTCATTTACTGATTGGTGAATGCTGTCTTTTTCTTGGCTTACACGTCCCTAAGTTCATTTGTGAACAGGATTGGCCAAAGAGACACATAAACATTAAATAGTAAAGTTAACTGGACTTACCAATAACCAGAAATATTCATTCAATTTTATCAGCCCACTGTGGCGTAACACAAATAACATTACTATTTGACTTTTGACAGTCGTATCAGTGGATTTATCCAGCAAGTTACGCTGTTTTAAAATCGGCACTCACCCCAGAGCCAGCTGATAGGATTTACCATCACCATCATAAATAACAGTGTTTTTTGCAACCATATGTTTCCCTATACTCGAAGGATTTACTACTGTTTACTGTGAACACAAGATCTCTGTTTTTTTCTACATTAACTATTCGAGGTGACATTTGTCTATCCAGGAATCAACCACCAAATTTGGCGTCCCCCTTATAAAATTTAATTATTAGAGGAGGGACTGGGGCCAATTTGGAAGAAAAAGACACTGGAAATTATATATTCAGGGATTGTATGTCCAAGAGATTTTTTCACCAAGAGTAGGTGAGAAGAGCGAGTGAGTGGCCACGTATGTCAGAGAGAGTGAATATTTTCGTTGTTACAGAAAAATTGTATTATCTGGATTCTGCTTAAATATTGCTTATTTTACTGGATAGCTTTTAGTAGGAACTTTGTTCTTTTCTTTACTGTCTATGCTATAACATAGTGCTAACCTTTGACCTTTGGGGTTATTAACTTGTTGGGTTCTTTTTCTCAATAAGGGGAGGGTACGTGTATTTTGTTAATTTTCTATGCAAGTAATTCTGATTTTATTTGATCTTTCTTTAGATATTTGGTGTTGTCAAGTTTAATGATAATAAACAACAAAGAACTTAACGTTGTGTGTTGGTCAGACCCATACACAATTAACCATAGTTTTTCACGTCTGTGTGTCTTGTTGTCACATATAGGGAGGGGCAAGATTGCCTTGTACTAAAAGATAGTCGTATAGATTAGGGTGGCCAGGCGTCCGGATTTATCCGGCTTTTGTGACAACCCTGAGCGTCCGGCCGGATTTTTTAAAAAATGTTGAAATATCCGGCTTTTATGTGATTGGCTAAATTACTACCGTGAAAGACACCGTTTTGAAAAATCTTTACTGGAATCTGTTTTTTGAGTACAGAAATTCTGTTAGAATAAAGAATTTTTATCTCCGCAAAATCGACGGATCGCGCAAATTGCCAACAACACTACCGTAAGTTGTCATGTTGTTCAATAGTTTATTATAAATTACTATCATATTTTAACCCAGGTTAAACGCTGTTTAGGTTTATTGGCATTTGTTAAGGGAAAATATAACAGACAAAACGGCATGAATAAGAACTTGGGGCTGGATTTAGTCAATTATAACTTCGTTGTCTATTGCAAATTACAAATAATATTAACCTTAGTTCGCACTGCTTTATATTTATTGTAATTTGTTTATTATAAAAAAATACACGAGTAGTTACAAGTATAGTAATGTGTTTGTTAAAATTAAAACCTCGTCTGTTGCATTTTACAAATAATTTTAACTTTAACATCGAATGTACCACTGATTAATCGCATTATATTATATTTATGTTACAGGTACTCGCTCAAAATGCCAAAACGGAAGTGTGTGTTTACGGATGAATAAAAAAAAATAAAAAATTTCAGTGCTTTTCCAGTGGTCAACAAGAGAATGAAGCAGAATGTCTTGTATGCAGAGGCGGCACATTTGTATCAGTGGCAAATAAAGGTGCAGTTGATTTTAAAAACAAAATATATATAGAAACAGAAAAGCACAAGACAGCACTTGCGTCTGAATGTTTGTAATAAAAACTGACATTTTTTTACAAAAGAAATAAGCGAGGAAAGGTTTGAAGTTGCCGCGGCCGAGTGTGCTTTAGCTTTTCATACTGTAAAACATCACAACTCTTTCAGATCAATGGATTGTACTGAATAAAGGTGTCCTACTTTTTAAAAATATTGTCCTCCTTTTTATGACCAAAAAATGGCACTTGTCCTCCTTTTTGTGTTGAACAATATGGCCACCCTAGTATAGATAGGCTTTACTAGAGAAACTTCTCATTCCAGAGACAGATCTTCTTCTTAAACTATTCACTCGTGAAATCTATTTCTCACACCTTTATTTCTCACGTACTTATCACCATCCACTCTACTCAGGCGGGACCATAAATATCTTTCAAACCTATCAAAAATTACGACACGGCCTACTTGGATAAGGTTTAAAAAAAACAAAAACATGTAGGAAATTTTACCAAAAGGGGAAAAACTGAAGTTTCTTCTACCTTCATTACTGACTTGCATTAGAATTGATATCCTTTGTGGGGAGGGGAAGCACGGAAAAAGAGTAGGCTAATCAGCTGGCAAAAATAAACAGATCCACATTAAAAAAAACATTCTCTACTCAAAAATGCATTGTCAGTTTTTATTGGAGTATTCTACTTTCAACTTACTGATTACGCTAAGGTACCATGAGCTGTGGCTCTCCTCCGAATAGCGGTCCCAAATGAATCCATACGATTTGTGTTAGAAAATAATCTTTATGCAGGCCTAAGACGTGGAAATTATTTCTCCAGGAGAAAAAGTTTGAGAAAAGCTGATTTAGACATTCATTTTTCAGATGGTTCACTTGGTTTTTAAGCAAGCAGTTGCTATTGTTTGTTCAAACTGTTATCTCTCTCTTTTTTTAATAACTAATGTTCTTGGAACTTCTTATTACAGTAGCGGCTTTAGTTCAGTCATAATCGCTTTTATCTATACCAGCGGAGGCTAAACTGTGGTGCTCGAGCCACCTGCGGCTGTTGGACTAAAACATTCGGCTCACGATTAATAAATACATTAAAAAAAATTTTAAGTTATCAAATCAATCAGTCCTTTTCGTAGCTTTGAAATGGTTTATAGTTGAGTGAAACAGAAATCAAGAAGAGAATAGGAATGGCCAAGGCTACATTCAACAACATGAAACATATACTGACATCAAAACAGTTATTTCACAAGTTAAAACTGAGAATCATAAAGTGTTATATATATTCTGCATTACTGTATGGGGCAGAAACATGGACGATGTATAAGCATTTAGAAGAAAGAATTGAGGCTCTTGAAATGTGGATATATAGAAGAATGGGGCGTATCTCATAGAAAGAGAAGAAAACAAATAAGGAGGTCCTAGAAAATCTAGGTATGAAAAGAGAACTAATGAGGGAGATCAAAGTTCGGCAGCTAAAGTACTTTGGCCACATAAAAAGGCATAACACCTTGCAGAAGACCATAATAGAAGGGAGAGGTGAAGGCAAACGTGCAAGGGGAAGACAGCGCTATAAGTGGGAAGATAACATCAAGAGATGGACAGGGAAGAGTCTATCAGAGTGCACCACCAAGACAAGAGACAGAAGACGTTGGAGATCCTTTACAGCCAACCTTCGTTGTGGAGATGGCAGCTGATGATGATAGTTGAGTGGCAGGAAAATAATCCTGCAGTTTACTCGCTAAATTCCAGACACGTGTCAGTAGAACAAGAGATGAGAAAAAGAAGATGATGGCAATGGATAAGACACACATTGAGGAAACCTGTGGATAGCATTACAAGGTAGTCCTTGTTCTGGAATCCACAGGGAAAGAGAGGCAGATAAAATAAAACACACGGAGAAGAGAACTGGAGACAGAGGTGAAAATGATGAGGAAAACGTGGAAAGAACTTGAGCTGATGGCACGTGACAGGAGGACTTGGTATGTGTTTGTTGAAGGCCTATGCTCCTTGGGGAGCTAAAGGGTATTGATTGATATTCACTAAATTGCAAACAGGAGAGTATCTACAATTGCAAAGTTCTTTTAACAGGCCAGACGAACTATTACAAACACTGCATACTGACACTTGCTCGTGCTATACAACACGGTTTTCATTGTTAATGCACTGTTAGATAAAATTACGTCTGTGAATCCATGCTGCTTAAATTAAAACAGCAGGCCAATTTCCAGAACCCTAAGCTATTCATACGCTGTAAGATAGTCGACACATCTTCTGATGTTTGTTCCGTTATACAGCAATGAAAGAGCTGATGGGCTAGCTTCAAGAGCACACATAGAAGGTGCACTGGATATGGACAAGGGAGAGATACTGAGGACAATTAATGAAAGTCAGTTAGAGAATGACACTGCAATCGATGAATCATCACGGTTAAGATTGCTCGAGTTTGGCATTAGGCGGACAGGGCATAACAAACTGAATAAACACATGCACAAGCTACGATTGTCTGCTTCACCACTGTGCACATGTGGATTAAACGAACAAACTGCTGAGCATGTTCTACAGGATTGTCCTCTGTATGACCAGTTAAGAAAGACATACTGGCCCAATGACTCAACACTAAACTCAAAGCTATATGGAGCTAAAGAGGAACTTCAAACAACAGTCGAATTCATCATGAGAACTCGTCTGACGGTGTAAACATCAAAGATGCGATCGCAAGAAGAAGAAGAAGAAGGCATTAGGCGTAAGACTGGCCGGAATGAACGTATGAGAGGATGCACCCGGCGTATATACAACTAGCGAGCAACAGGAACAATTAGCACTCATACCCTTCGACATTTGCTGAAGGAGACACAGCACCTATGGGTGTGCCCGGAGTGCAATGATGTTGATTCTGAACAACAATAACAATATCAATCCGTCATACAGGAGTTTTTAATTGTTAAATCAAACTTTATTTATCTCAAAAATAGTTTACAACATAATTACGAACAGCTGGAAGTTAAAATATAAAATGGAAAAGCAATTGTTCAAATGGAAATCGGAAAAATTGATTCACTCATTTATCACATTTCAACTCCCCAAGGAGCATAGGCCTTCAACTAACTTTTGCCAAGTCTTCCTTTCACGTGCTATCGGCTCAGGGTATTTCTATGTCTTCTTCGTCTCCCTCTCTGGTTTTCTTCTCCGTGTGTTCTTTGGTTTTCCTCTACATTGTCTTACCCTGTCGATTCTAGGCAAGGACTGCCTGGTAATGCTATCAACAGGTTTCCTCACTGTGCGTTCTAATCATCTCCAGCATCTTCTTCTCATCTCTTGTTCCACTAGCACCTGTCTGGTTCTTGTCATCTCTTGTTCCATTAGCACCTGTCTGGTTCTTGTCATCTCTTGTTCCACTAGCACCTGTCTCGTTCTTGTCATCAGTTCCACATTAGTGATCGTGTCATACCACTTCAGTAAATTGGAAGAAAAAATAACTATATATTATCTAAAATTATCTATAATGCCTAGCTCAATCAAGATATGGGTATATGATTTTCATTATTTTTTTATTTATGCTTTTAATCTACTATTCACTTCTTGTTTCCGGTTCAGTAGAGAAAATTTTGGCTCCAGCATGTGACACACATCAGGGAGTATTTTTCTCTTATTTATATAGCTTCATGTTCTCCACTTAATCCTCACTTTCTTTCCCCTCAGTCGTTTGTTTGTCTGTCCATGACGAAGGCCTTGTGGCCGCAACGTAGGGTTTTCCTTGTCCTTTCTCTTAGTAAGACGTCTTACTATTTGTGTTTTGTTTGTTTTTTCCAGCTCAGTCAAGAAGGAATCAGCTTCAGTCGAGCTCCCTGTAGTTCCCAGCGGTCCCTGTGGAGACAGATACAGAAAATGACTACTGCTCCCTCAGGCATGTCGTGAAAGGCGACTAATGAAGGTTGTGCGTAGGGCTGGCTACCTCAGCATGTAGAACAAGTTGCTCCAGAAACAACTGCTGCAGGAGCATGTGCTTTAATGCAGGCTTCTTGCGTGGGGGAGGGGACCGCAGCTGGAGTGGTGGTTCCATGCTTCGTAAGAAGCAGAAAAGAAGTTGAACAAAAAAATTGAACCAGGCCCATTTAAAAAAAAAAAAGGTAAATACTGCCGTTAGTGAGTGAAGTGAAAGAGACTTCATTATACTAGTTCTAAGCTTTATAAGGCGGTGTGACTGGTTCCTTTTCTAGCTGCCTTTGCTTTCCGTAACTCAAGAGTAGAGCCAGGTGTCCGTTCACAATTTGGTAGATTGGAACTTGACGCTTTCAGGTTTCGAATCCGCTAAATTTACCTCGAGAAGGAAACGTTTTAAAATCTGGACAGTAGATAGTAAAAGTGACTGTTGAACCTACAAAATCTAAGCTTGAGTTAAGCAGGAAAACAAATGAATGCCCCAACAACAAAAAATACGTGAGCACACATTTGTTTTCTGCATGACCCCAGAGTAGATTTGCCAAGATACGTCAGCGTCCCATGTGTTATTCCCGGCGGTCTAGGAAGATATAAAGAAAGAATCGGTATACTACACCCTCAGGTTTGTCTGTCGTACAAAGCGACAGGGACCGAAGACGCAGCAAGAGAGATGAGTGCCGTCAGCGGACTCATAGCTTGACTGCTTGTGTCAGGGTCAGCGAACCAGAGCTGACCAAGACCCTACTCCACCTCCAAGTGGTGGTCCTGGAAACAGGCTGCATCACTGCAGTCTGGCTGAGAGAGTAGGTATCGAAGAGGGAAGGCAAACCCGGTCCCCCCAAAAAAATGCCGTGCTGAAGTCGGATATGTCGGCCGAAAGGCGCAAATATCGCAGCTACGCTGTAAACGGACACAACGCAACTAACGTCCTTTTCAGGACGAACGAGGAGGAAGAAGTAGAAGGCGACTAATATGAGGTAATCCACCAGAGGTGGCACCTTCATCATACAAAACCAGTTGCCACAGAAAACGCCACTGCAAGAGCATATGACTACTTTGTGCAAGCTTCCTGTACGGGGGTCAGTATAGTGGCTCCATGCTCCGTAAGAGCGCAATTGATGATGATGATGAAGACGTGAGCACAGAATAAGACCTTCAGTAGTACATCAATAAAGTAACGCACACTTTTTTTCTGGACAGAAAAAAAGATGAGCTGGTGCCTTGTTCACAATGAAACAGATCTGCGGGAAGACCATAGAGCACGGGTGGTCAACTAGGCCAGGGATTCCCAAACTATTTTTGCTCATGTCCTCCTCCTAAGCCTCATTTATCCCTATGGCCACCCTCGTAGTGGCTGTTAGCTGGCAAAAAGGTACTTTACCATCTTACTGTGGCCCCTAAGAAATATGGCATCGCCCCGTTAGGGGCCATATGGCTCACGTTGACAAGTACTGAACTAGGCGATCCTTGAGAGCTGCAATAGTAGAGGACATTTTGGAGAGAGCCATCCGAACAAGTTTGCGATATAAAAAAAACCCAAATATTTATATATGATTATGCCCCGTGAGGTTGGCCATTTCCTCAGAAGAGACCCCAATGCCATCACAAGAACAGCTATGCTTTGGACCCCTGAAGGAAAACGAAAGAGAGGCCGACCAAAAACAACCTGGCGGAGGACTGTGGGGGCTGAGACGCAAAGAATGAACCAGAGTTGGGGGACTGTACGAAGGATGGCCGCCGACCGAGCAAAGTGGAATCAATTTGTTGTTGCCCTACAAGACGCCACTAGGCGCGATGGCCACTGACTGCTTTGACGGTCGGCGGCTAAGGATCAAAGAAGAAGAAGAAGAAGATGCCCCGTGTATTTCCCAGGTGTCTCTGATGAGACAAAGAAAGAAGTGGGCTACTACTCCCGCAGGCGTGTCGTACAAGAGGACTAATGTGAAGTTGTGTATTAGGTTGACAACCTCATCATGTAAAACACATTGCTACAGAAACCACAGCTGCATGAGCATGTGAATATTTGATGCAGGCTTCCTGTAATATTACCAGCAGTAGATGTGGCCCCATACTCCACAAGGTGCAACAAGGAAAATGATGCGTCAAAATAAAACAAAACGTTGTCTTAACAATGAATGTCACTGGTACCTCAACTTTCTGCTCATGTTCTTATAGCATCTCTATATGCATGGAGGCATATCTGGAGTCATCCTTATATGACCACCAGATAAGCACAATGCTACAATATACAGATATGGAAAAGTGAACCTATGTCTGTGAGGCTAATTAATTATACCCTCATTGACTTTTGAAATCATCCATACACTGTTAAGTCCTTTTGCGCGTGTAATTTAAATGTTGAGCACATCTAAGAAAATATATATATGATTAATTATTTACGCGCTGTCATACACTATGTTGAACACAAAAGCGCAACGCGGTGCGCTCGGGGGTTTGTTGCAAAAGGACAATTACGTTGTAAGGAGAGATGCCTAATGGCTATGACCTGAGACGGTCGTCTTTGGACGGAGCTGATTGTAAGTCTTGCCCAAATTGTGGGAAGCATTCATGATGATATTATAAACCTCCTTGTATGGAGTATCTACGTTAGCCAGTACATGACTCGTTTGCATATGATATATTATGCTATTGTCGTCATTTCCAAGATCTGGCTGAACTTCGACACACATACGCCATGTCGTGTCGCTAGTTGGTTCCAGATCCTTACCGAATATTATCGGGATTATTCTTCAATATATTTAGAGGGTTATTCAATAAAACCCCTGTCGTTTTATACAAGCTCCGTAATGAAAGCCATGGTAGAACTACTTGCCGTAAAGTTCATCGCCGTCATTGAAGAGTCGGCCGTTATAGAATGTCGATCAAGTCCATGATCAAAGTTATATGAGAATGCAATGAACTATGATGTCTCGATGTTATAAAATAAACTATTGATATGATGCCTACTACTACATTGATTGATCTTCTGTATTGCGTCCACCAAATAAACGTGTGTCTGATGTCAAGCCATGACTCCAATCAACATTGATTATCAGTTGGTCAAATTATGTATTAACCTTGGCCCATCTTTCGGCCCACGATGTTGTATTATTCGCGTTCTATATTAGTCGGCAATCCTTGTAAGCCCGACTGTCGTAGATTTTAGATAGGAGAATTAAGATTTTGGTTGGTCCCTTCTGAATAGATTAGAATAGGTGATAGACACAGTGAGAGTTAGTAAAAGAAATAGATTCCACGAGTGAGATGATAGAATGTGATATAGAGGCTGTTTCTGAAAGCGAAAAAAATTCTTCTCTCTCTCACCTATCTTCTACGACAGCTTTACAGCGTCAGACAGTCTAAACACATATATATATATATATTACCTATATTTCTATCTACTCACGGGCACGCACATACACGTGACGACAGTTCAACACACAGACGTGGGAAAACTATAACAATGATTATATAAATATTTAGAACGAGCTGACCAACACGCTGATTAATTCCAAGGGAAATTTTAATTATCATTTAAAATTTCTTCACAACACATAGAATTTACATCAAAACATATACAAATCGTCATAAAATCTCAAGAGAATGCTACAAGGATGATAGCCCCGTTATGATATTAACTCTAGGTTTAGCCCACAGCCCCGTTATGAGACAGATGATGGCCCAAAGAGTCATAAATACATATGATTAGGGTCTAATATTGTCCTTCAAAAGGAACAATTTAATCAAGCAGCCAATCTTCCGTAAGGAGATTATAAAGTGGGTGAATCAATAGTTATCAAAACAAACTCACTCAGTCCACTTTCACTCGGTTCTTTCATCAGGGTACCCTGGCACACGTGCTTACCTAAAACTTGATGTTGTTCACAGTCTGGCGCAACCTTAGGACACTTCTCTATACAGTGAATCTGTATTCTTTGGATAAAGCGAATCCCAGCTCTACAATTACAGGTTTCTTCCACTGTTTTTCGGGGAGCATTCACTTCACCAGTTATGTTTTTTAGATTACTGTTCATGTCACTTAGATCAGTTAGGGTAAGCAAGTTTGAACGGGCACACAGAGTCAAAACACGAGGGTTTCCTTCATTTGGGAAAAGCTGACCAGTGGACAACTTCTGTTAACAGATAGTCTTGGTTCACTATACACTCTTTCAATACTTGTCGGGAATATTAATGTTATTTCTTGTAATTATTCTCGCCGCCAGGCAGCATGTATATTTGAGTTTATTGTGAAGAAATAAAGTCTGGCTCAAAGGCCCAGTATAAACATTTTGTCTTTAGAAAAACCGTTAGTGGGATTGGTATTACTGTCTATCTCTGATGGCACATGCACTGTCAGACCAGTGTTACTTGAAACAACCCACGTGGTTAAAGATAGGAAATGTCTATTCTTCTCACAAGTATGTCTCTTTACTACTAAACGCCGGCAAGTTCTGGGTCACCCCAGTATTCACTACATAAAATGGAAAAGCACATATAAAAAAATTATACATACTATGTATAAGGATATAACTTATATTTTAAACTGCAAGCGTAGAGCTTATCATTTAACACTTCCCGTGAAATAAGTTATATTATAAAATCAATCATCATGAATTTGAAATACATATAAATATATTTCGTCAACACTCATGAGACATCTAGCAGTTATAGTTTGTTTAGAAAAATATACTCGACTGAGTAGTTAGCAGTTAAATCAAATTCATTATGGCTACATGCTTGTTAAGCTAGAAATATAATTTATTCTGCTTTCCACTGTATGCGTCACTAGAAAATAATACATACTTATAAATTTAATCACTCTGCAGAAAAGAACTAGTAAAATGAAATCGGCGATTTAACACTTAATCAATTCATAAATACTAGATATTATATAGTTACCTCAACCACAGCACTACAGACTAAACCATGAACTAGAATACTGTAATCTAATGGTAATCTAGAACTCGGCAAAATGTTGCCAGGAACCTCAGACTTCGCCAAAACACAGATATTTGATCTAGCACAGCGATCTGTCTGCTGCAGCTTTACGAGTGAGAATGAAATTAAAGTTTCAAACTTGGGTTAATATTTTAAACCAGACAAAGGATGAACTATTTCCCCCGCCCCGATCTCTCCCCCTTCTCATAACAGCTACGTTTAACTGCCACCAGTGCGATTTCGCACCTTCGTTAACGAACTGACAGTGGCCATTACGCCTAGTGGCGTCTTAAGGGCAACAGCGAATAGATTTTCTTTGCCGTTGTTCCCATCACGCCTAATGGCGTCTTTAGGGCAACGACAAATCAATCCGTTTGCCGTTGTTTCCGTAATCAAAGTGACTGGCAAACGGGTGATCAGCCCGTTGGTCCGTCTCTAATGCGGAGAGCGATTTTACACTTCGCCGAGAAATTCAGCCAGGGAAAGCGCTGTGACAGGTTAAATTTTCAGACGGTAAGTCTGCATCTATATCCCGCGAAACGAATTATCACGCCTTCTGTCGCCCTGCAGCCCTGACATCTACGTAATCAAGTTTCAGTCAGCATGAGAAAGAAAGACGGTAAAATTTCGAATGGGAAAAGAAAATATTTTTCGCAAACTAACGAATGCGAAAAAATTATATATATGAAAAAAGGGTAAAGAGTGACAGAAAAAATTAGAGGACCCGAGTGGAAGAAAGAGGAAAATATAGACAATTTATAGAACATAACTCCCTATGTGACACCGACCAAGACTGACAACATTTTAAGTCAGTAGACATATTGACAGTCTCGTATAAAGACACGCCGTGTTAACCAAAAACATACATATAAAAACTCGGCGTATCATACACTTCCAGGGATTTCCCCCTGTCGCGAAACATGTTGAGAACCCAACACTGCACACTAAGCTTGGAGGAGGCACTTGAGTCCCAGATGTAACTCTGGCTTTTTCATGGTTGGCTGCATGCGGGGTGGATCTAACTGTGGGCCCATGATAGGCAGGGGAGCTGAAAAGTGGCTCTGTGTAGGACGTGACAATTCCTTGGGAGAGCCCAGAACCAGAGCACAGTATTTTACCTCTGCCTATTTGGACAGCCCCCTTGGATGATGGGGAATGCACAGTATGCCACGAACTTCTTTCTCTTAGCTTGGGGCAAGATGTGTTTATCCTTTGCCTGCAAGCCAAGCTAGAGAAATTGGAGCTCATGACTTCAACTCAACACGTTTCGGAATGGCAAGAAAGCCACTGGAAAAGCCAAGATCTTCAGTGTAGATAATACCAAGGAGTTTTCAACAAAGTAGTAGCTGTTAACGAGCGAGAAACTAAGCAGTGCTGTATTCTTTATATAATTTTGGGTACGTAATGAGAGCCCCCTTACAGGTTCGCGCTATGGCCACCCTGGTCAAAGAGTAATACGAAAATCGGAAGAAATGATTTGCAGATCAAGATAAAGTCATTGCCAGCGTGGACATGAACGAACTCCAGCATCGTTTAGAAACTTGTATGGAATACATACGGCTCGTGTGTTAACGGGGCCCGAAAAGGAAGCAAAGAATAATAACACTGTAACCTACAAAGCATGTCGTAAAATGGCGACTAATGTGCGCTTGGCATGAAGCCGGCTACCCCCATCGTGTCAAAATGTTAAGCCACAAAAAAAAAAAAAAAAAAATTGAAGGAATTATGTACAAGTCAATCTATGTCAATAATTTGTAAAGCAGATGTGTAAAAATCTTGAGCTATAGCACGGGACAGGAGGACTTGGTATCGATTTGTTGACGGTCTGTGACCCTTGTGGAGCTAACGGGTCATGATGATGATGATAATCATAGTGATGATGATGGTGTTGATGATGGTGGTGATGATAATAATGAAGATGATGATGATGATGGTATTAATAATGATGGTGGTTATAATAATAATAATGAAGATGATGATGATGATGATGATGATAATAATAATTATGATGATGATGATGATAATAATATTGGTGATGATGATAATAATGATCATGATAATGATAATGGTGATGATAGTAATAAAGATGGTGGTGATGATGATGATAATGAAGAAGATGATAATAATGATGATGATAACAATGATGATGATAATAATGATGATGATTATAATGATGAAGATGATAATGATGATGATGATAATGATGATAATGATGATATTAATAATGATGGTGTTTATAATAATAATGAAGATGAGGATAATGATGGTGATGATAATAATTATGTTGATGATGATGATGATGATGATGATGATGATGATGCTGATAATGATGGTGATTATAATAATAATGAAGATGATGATAATAATAATAATGATAATAATAATAATAATAATGATGATGATGGTGATGATGATGATAATGAAGAAGATGATAATAATGATGATGATAACAATGATGATGATTATAATGATGAAGATGATAATAATAATGATTATAATGATGATTATGACAATAATGATGATAATACTGATGATTATAATGATAGGGATGATGATGATGATGATGATAATGGTGATAATGATCATATTGAAGATGATGATAATGATAATAATAATGATGATGAAGATGATGATGATAATGATGATTATACTAATAATGAAGATGATGATAATAATAATGATGTTAATGATTGTAATAATAATGAAGGTGATGATAATAATAATTATAACATAATAATAATGATGATAATGAAGATGATGAATTGATGATGATGATAATGACGATGATAATAATAATGAAGATGATGATAATAATAATGATTATAATGATGATGAAGGAATACAAGAAGAACTTTTGGACAATATCAGAGCCTTGTACCACAAACGTTTAAACGTTACAAGAACTAGTGATGGTTAAACGTAAATATATGTGCGGTTAACACAGGACTGCGACAGGGATATCTACTGCTGTCAGGGCCGTAGATAAGGGGGGAGGGGCGTTTGGGGGTTCAAACCCCCCTCCCCCTTAGGGTTTGGTGAAAAACATTTGTGGGGAAATTATACTGTACCAAACATGTTTTGTGCCGGTCAAGGATCCCGTTACACGCCCATTGAGGCATATAGGGAATATGGTGTTAGGCCCATATTTTCTTGATCATCGGCACACTAGGGGTGATGTGGTCAGCGTCACACTGGCAAGGCGCGTGCAAGATACAATATACATATGAACACGTATAAAAACACAATAAACTAAACCAAAAGGTGTTTTTTTACCGTGAGCCCTTGTCGTGGAACGACTCTCCCCGACATCTTTCTTCTGTCTATTATTTTTTTCCCTCTACTAATTTCTTCTATCATTTGACAAGAAACCTAAAGTCTCTCTCTGTCTGTAGTATTAGATTTAACAGTATTTGCTAGCCTCAGCTCTCTCACGGTCTAGGTAATAAATTATTCCCTTGGACAGCCTAAGTCTTTCCACTTGAAAAGGTGAAAATCAGTCCTACGAACGACCGGAAGTGACCTGTGTTGGGTTCACGAAGGGAACTCATGTAAAAAACAGCCGGCAACGATGAACGAACACTAGGCGAGTTGAAAAGAAGGGAACTTAATACCCCTGGGACCAGAATAGAATTTGCAACAAGGCCACCCACCCCTGCCCGGGAGTCTCATCCTGGAATTGGAGGGAATTTTAAGCATTCTTCTTGTAACCATCATTCAGAGCAGACAGACTGGGCCCAAGTGGGCATTTCATGTTGCGAAATAGTTGTAGTGAATTCGTTGAGCGAAGTAAGTAGATCTAATACTGCTGATTTTATAACATGAATAATCATATGTTTATCAACAGCTTGCTATTGCAGTAACTTTTTGTAAAGTTTAAATGCATTTCATTTTCAGGGACAATAACTGTTATTTGCATCTTTACAGATCACTCAAACTAATGTATGAGTTTGCAAAGTTCCTAAACCTAATTAACTCCTGATCTTTATCTCACAGCCTGGCAGAAATAAGACAGGGTTAAAATAATTGATGTATATTATTGTTGTTACTTTGAGATTTGCATATTGATCCAAGCAAAATAGAAGTGTATTAGTGGTTCTTCTATTTTCTATTTCTTATAAGACTTCTGTGTTCTCTGTCAAGACTACAAACTTGATAACAGTGTCTCAATCACTTCTTCTCACTTTGTCACATAAGGGACATTAATGTGTTTTTTTCATTATGGAAGGTTCTTTACATGTATTTAATGCAATCCTATGCATATACCATGTTGTATGATTGAAGAACTATTTTATGTATGATTGAAGAACTATTTTATTATCAGTATATGAATGTTATTTGCTACAGGAACCAGGACTTTAAGAATGCTTGAAATTATTTAGCTATTTAATGAATTTACCACTTGACTGACAAAATGTAAGTCAGTAGTTCTCAAGCCTTGAGACCATGACTACCCTCAAAATGATTTACTGCTCGAGTAAGCAAGAATGTAAATCATTGGTTCTCAGACCTTGGCCGCAATGACACCCCACCAAGTTAAAGCAGCATAGGAAACTATTACCCGGTGGTTCTCAAATCATTGTTGACAGTGACCCCGGAATTAAAATACTGCTCTATGGGCACTAGGTGAACCAGTGGTTCTCAACCATTTGATGACCCCAGCCCCTACCTCACAGTTTGTGAAACTCATTGCCACATGGGGAAAGCCACTGCTGTAAATAAGCAGACAGCCAGATAGAGACTGAGAACTCAAGATACGCTATAATGTCAGTTAAGAAGTGGTAGTTCATATCTAATAGATAACACAGTTACTAAATAGTAGTTAACCTTGTGTTAATTTAATTTCTGATGGATGCTTACCGGCCATCAGACTTAGGAGATGACTGCTCTTGAAACCACTAATGGGATTTCAATTGTTTCCAGTCCACCCAGGTTGCGGTTGCAAAGATACTAAACCAGGTTGCGGTTACCAGATACTAACCCAGGTTGCGGTTACAAAGCAAAAACTCAGGTTGCGGTTACCAGATACTAAACCAGGTTGCGGTTACCAGATACCTAAACCAGGTCCAGGGTACAAGTCCATGGTACCAAGATTACCCTTACCCAACCTTATCCCATCACCCAGTAACCATCCCACACATCACATAAACAGAAGAGGCATTCAGCAGAGGTGACTTACCCCATCCTTATCTGTGATGTGCACTGAGTCCAGGGAAGCAGACTCTGACACCCTCTGAACCCATTAACTGTTATAAGACCAACCTACTGGGGCAGACCAAACCAAGAGAGTTCGAACCAAAATCATCTCCGCAGCTACTACAGTCCTTGAGGAGATGAGTATTAACACCTACCAGCAACACTACCATAGAAAAGATCTCTGGTCCAAGTGATGACCACACTAGTTGATTTTTTTTAAAAATAAACAGTAGAGCTAAACTATTTTTCATATTTATATGTATATTAAAAAATGTAAGATTCCATACCCTTTTATCCAACTTTACATAACAGAGTCTGTTGTTATTTTTCTTGTTAACTTTATTTGGGTTGTATATTGTTTTAAATATAATCTACACCCTGGGGGCTCAGCCATAATTCAATTAACTTCTATTGGGTCGGGATATTTTAATTGTGGCTGGACACCAAATCTCTTTCTCACCCTTGTGTGCTTTACACAGTCCTTTTGTAGGATTCCTGAGGAAGAATTTATCGTCCAGAAAATATCTTGTTTAGGTACCAGAATTCTCTTTTAAGTAAATTTCTAGTACACTATTTCCCGAGGAGAGGCAGTTTTCTTCAAAAAGCTCAACTAGGCAACAACTTATTTATTTATTTTTTTTTAAAGAAAAGAAAAAAGGAACACGTCTAAAACAGAAGAAGTAATGAACGTCAATAGACATCCAACACTCAATATTAGAAGAAGAGGAATGAGAAGAAGATAACAAGAAAATACAAATAAAAATGAAAAAGATTAAAAAACAAAGACATCAGTATACATTACGGCCTTATCAGAAAAGTAATTTCTGCCACGCGCAAAAAGTGTATTCGGGGAGGAACAATGCCAACTGGCTAGCAGTTAAAAGCTTTTCATACTTTCTGACATTCCATTATTCAACGGTTTAACCCAGTTTATTTTCTGGCACTGTCTGTGAAGGGTGTAATCCACAGTAAGAATTTCCTAATTTTAGTTCCTGCTGATAATGAGTGTGGCTGAGTGGCAGCTTCCTTTTCCGGTGTCTGTCTCTAGATTAATTGTAAAAGCAGTTAAAGCAATTTAAAAATAGACTCGCAGGCTTTCCACTCTACGCGACTTGTTTTTTTAAAACACCCAGTTACCCATGTCATTTCCTTTTAACCGTGACAACAGGAAGCGCACATTTTTGCAGTCATCCAGTTTAACGCGTCATGACACGGAAGTTTGCTACATTTTACTACATGTTTTTAGTTTTCTCCCCTGTTCTGTTGTTATCGAACCCTGAATCCCAGCGCTGAGTTCCATTATTTAAGCGCTTCTTAGTGTACTCCAAAGTCTTTTCTTTATTTTCTTCCATGTTGCCAGACTGGCTATCCATATTTACGTTACATCTAGACTTAACATAACCTCAACAATGTTTCTAGCTTTGTCAAACAGCTAGACTTAACTAACCGCAACCATGTTTCGAGCTTTGTCAAACAGCTAGTCTTAGCCCAGTGTTTCTCAACCCTGATAGCAACGCCCCCTTTTGACAACTGATATTTTAAAAAGACCGACCCCTCACCCTTTTAGCACCCTCTTGCTCTATATCGTGTACACACACACACACACACACACACACACACACACACACACACACACACACACACACATATACATATATTCCAACATACTTTTAAAAAAGCAATGCAGTTAATGAGTTATCTTTTCTTATAATATAAAGAAAAAGAGAAAGCACATTTATAAAAGCAAAGTTATATTAAATATGTGTTTAAGTACGGAATTATATACACCACAAGTTCATTATCCTTGAATTACAAATTGGCGGAGCAAATGATATAAAATTAATTCTTACAACTCTATAACTATCATAATCATATCATTTTAATAGCGCCCAAAATGACTGCGCACAGTGGGCTGATCACCTGCTTGCCAACCAATCTGATTACGGAAACAATGATAGATTGTTTGGTCTGTTTTTGTTCCACAAAGACGCCACTAGGCGTGGTGGAAACAGTGATAGATTGATCAATTTGTTGTTGCCCTAAGACGCCACTAGGCGTACTGGCCACATACTGCTTTGCCGGTTGATGGCTAAGGATGGAAGAAGAAGAAGAAGAAGAAAATGACTGCATATATATCTTCAAATCTGAATATTAAGGCCTCTCCTTATGTAACCACCTTAAACATGAAAAAATTATTAGTTGATAATAATGATATAATTATATAAAAATTCACTTACTAATGAAGCTTAATGAGATCCTTGCGCTTGGTGTGACTCAGCCAGTTTTGTAATATTTGGTTCTAAGTCTGTTAAAATCCTATGTTACATATCTGCAGTCGGTTTCGTTGCTTTTGTAGTAGCAACACTACTGCACTGAACCCCTTCTACACCAAATACGACGTTAGGAATGATGTAATTAGCAATTTAGTTTCACACCAAAGAACGGGATACGCAAGCCTCCGCTGGATCCAAAATTTTTCGTAATGTGTGTGACTGAATCGTGCTTTTGCCTCGAAGTCATTTTGTAGCTCAATTAATTCTTCTTGTAAATGTTGACTAACTTGTTCCACGTCTGATTCAAACGGATTAATCACCCAATCCGGTATTATTAGTTCTTGCAAGTCTTTAAATCTTATGCTCATATCATTTTTAATAGCGCCCAAATGACTGCAATAAACCTCTAAATCTGAATCTGTAAGCCTGTCCCCACCTAACTGCAGTAAACATGGAAAATGAGAAAGTTCTCGGCGACTAAGATTATTTTTATATAATGTCAATTTGTTGATGAACCCCATGATAATTCATTTAACTTTAATCAGACTGATCTCATTTCCTTGTAGCTCAAGGAGAACCTCATTTAACTTTTCATATATATCTGAAAGATAGGCCACATCGTTTCGCAGTACTTCTCTTTCGATGCTAAATTCTTCTTAGATTTAATCCAAAAACTCTACTGTCTCCTGACAATGGTAACATCCCAGGTACTAAAATTTTGCGTTTGGAATCCTTGAAACACTCCATGGGACGCAGGGCAAATAAAAACTCGTGTTACAAGCTATGCGAAGGTGAATATCTTTTGTAATTGTTTCATATTGATTCTTGTAAAAATGTCCCCCCCCCCCCCCCCCCTTTGAATAGAAATAGCGACCCCCCAATCGTTGCGACCCATCAGAACGCACCCAGATATCTTGAAAACGCCCCCAGGGGGCGGTACCACCCCCGTTGAGAAACACTGTCTTAGCCTAACTCCAATCCTGTTTCGAGATTTGTCAAAATAACAACGTCCGTCAAACAACGAGGCGGTTAAAAAAAATAAAAAATTTCCAACTTGAAGCAAAAAGCGTTTTGGCTAACGTGGCGGCCTCCAGTCTACTGTCCCCCTATATGAGCCTCTTCTTTTGACTGGTGCTAAATGCCCGTGATTATAATGCTATATTACCAAAGTGGTTATAGCACGGCTCGCTAGCCGCTTGCTGCTCTCATTACGTACTTGAAATTATGTTAAAATGTAAGCTGAATAACACTAAATACTATTTTTTTCTTTAAAAGAGATTACTTTATATTTTTACCTTAGAGAACTGTAGCGGGAGGTTATTTAAAATTATTTATTATGTAAGAGTATGCCAGAAAAAAAGAGTTCTGACCTTACAAGTAATACCCCAGTCTTAGAAATAAGCACTGGTGTATTGTTATCATATAAATAGTCAGACTGTGAAAACCCTGGCCCAGTTGGTAAGATGTAGTACCAGGATTTAAGGTGTCTCCTCCCTATGACTATCTTATGATTACTTTTATTCTAGGGGATAAGTAAAATGAACATTCACTGAAACCACAAATGGAAGAAGTGAATAAATCCTCAGGTACCGTTAAAATAGTTTAATAATTACACTAATATTCTATTTCTACTAGTTGGAAAAGAGTATACACATATATATAAAAATATTCACACAATTACTATTATTGTCTGTTTATACTTCAAGATCTTAAATAATAAATTTACTGAAATCACTGTTATTAGTCCTTTGAATTTAAGGATAACTGTCATCAGTTGACTGAGTTTATGTATGGTTACTTATTGTTTTCAACTATTGGCTGTTTCACATGTATAGGTGGTCAGTGTCAAACAGGACACTTATCTTTCCAACTTGATACTGCTGAAACTGTCCTTTACTGATATCAGACTTGGTAGGCCCAACAGTAGGGATGCCAATGACCAGTTGAAGTTCACTCTTTGGGGTCCTGCACTTTTGTGGGATTGCCTCGGGTAAACTGCACCGGCTTCTGATACTGGACAGTCTGGTTTGAGTTATTTCATGGAACCTGTAACATATCAGCCTTGGCTAGTATCTGGCTAGACTTGTAGCTGACTAGCACAGATGTCAGACCAGTCAGTCATCAGATGTCACCGTTATACAATCATAGTAAGTAAGGACATCATTTCAGTGATATAGCATTAATATTAACATTTCAATTAAGTATAACTGACTAGCACATAAGTCAGACAAGTCAGTCATCAGGTGTCAAAGTTATACAGTCATAGCAAGTAACATCAGTTCAATGATATAGAATTAATATTAACATATCAGTAATAAACATCATCTGGTTTAATCCGCTCCTATACATCCCTTCATATTCTATAACTTGATCCTTCCAAATCATATCAAGTACAAATTCAAATCTGATGCTATCTTAGCAACTACCCAAAATTAATACATAAAATAAATAAAGTGAGTGACCACGTGATCAGGTTGCTTTCTACTGAAACTGGCTGTAGAACACTCCAGTTTACCAGCTGTAAATGGGTACAAAGTTGTGCGCTCGAACTAGGGAAGGCAAAGGCAGCGAGTAAAGGGGACTAGTCACCTAACCTCGTAAAAGCGGTATCTTCCATGCTGAAGCTTCTAACAATTTATTTCCCTAAGACAATCTCTGGTCATGGGACTGCATTTATCTTCGTAAGCGATAATGCATTTAATATCGACGAGATACAGCATTAAATATAATAAATATTTTCTATTTGGCTGTGGGGCTAGTTTTGATACGTTTTTGTACAAGCAACCATCTTCCACTAAGCACATGAATAAATCATATTAAAATAATAATACGTTATATCAATGAATATTATACAGGCATATTTTGTGAATTCTAAATGAACCTGTAATACAAAATAAAAGAAATTATTATACAGGATAGCTATCGTAAATTCGCTTACCCTCAGACTCCAGACACTTAGACTGAAATTTTCTGGCGATCCGCTCACACTTCAGATGGATTTAGAGTCGTGGCGTTATCTGCCCTCAGTCTTGTCTCAACCTCTTGCGTTGTGTATCTCTCTCAGTTTACCGATCCGCTTTAAATACGTATAGCGCGGACGTATCGGAGAGTACCGACGTCACAGCTTAAACCTAACCTGAAAAAATCCTTCCCGAACCGTGATTTCAGCCGATCTGTGCGTCGACTGAAATTTTGCCTTTCTCATTCTCAGCATATATAATATCCATATTGTTCCATCTTATCTAGTTTTATACAGCTGATAAAACTCTATCTTCCTATCCATGTAAATTCCCAAACTGTTATTTGTTGATTTTAATATTTCGAACAGAAGTGGGTTTACCAGCTGTTAGCGTAACTGTGGGCAGCCGAAATACGCATATATCTCCGTAAATGAGAACTTCCTACCGTTCCATCTTATATGCAGTTATACACCATCCTTCCCTGTACTGAAATGTAAAATCCTTTTCCTACGGATTCCCTTCTGTTTTTATTTATTGTTGGCGATTCCCTCTGTCCGATACACGTTTCGCTTATACGCCGCCATTTTGAAAGCGGTCGTTCGATCGTAGACGGGTTTATAAATCTAACTGATCCCGTTTGCAATGACTTGAAACCAATTTTGCGACATAGCTCCCCCATATTTTAAGCTGGATGATATCTAGCTTAACTATTGGGTACAAGACAATTGCAAATCGACCATTCCGAGGTTAGTTTTCCTTCCTTCTATCCTCCTCAAGCTCTGTGGGATGACGACTAAGAAAATCTGCGCCCACATTCTGTTTTCCAAGAATATATTCATCCTTTACTATCTCTCTCCTTCCTGTTCTGCTTTTCATCCAGGCTCTTACTGCTGGTGAAACCGGGTCGGTAGGTTTCCCATGAAGTTTACCGCCCTCTTTTCGTTGATAGTTGGATGTGGTTTTCCCTCGCAAATCCGTAGGTGTTTGATTTTCGCTACGTGATTTGTTCCTTTTTTCCAGCGCATGGGGTTCAGACTGCAATTGAACCTGTGTGGGATGTTTCCTTTCCCCTCCCGTGCAAATCTCGGGAGTACCCCTGATTGCTGGTTTGCTTGTAGATTTTTGATGAAGACTCTTCCGTCGACTTTCTGAATCTACATAGGTGCACTCTGGACAGGAATTTACATACTGATTTATGTCTTCCGTAATACCTGGCCAGTAGAACTGGGTGGCTATTCTTTGTTTTGTGGCACCATTACCCAGGTGTTCACTCAAAGTTGATATGTGTCCCCAGCCTATAACCTTATTCCTATAGGTGGATGGTACAACGATTTGACCATGACTTTTCGTCCCTCTTCCAGCTTTCCTGTACAAGAGTCCATGTTCCATATAGAAATGTCCTTTCCTTGGAGCTTTATGTGTTTTTGATAATTTGCCAAAACAAGGCTTCAACGTGCTGTCTGCTTCTTGAGCCCGTTTCATTTCAGTTGAATGAAATTTTAAGTTGGTGTCCCTCTCTATGTTCCTGGAGTCAGACCTGGTCTGGATTCCTGCCATAACCATAGGTTTTACAGGGTCTCCTAAGAAAACATATTTACGCCCCAACATTAGGGGGTAAAAGGGATCATCTATCACAGCTGCATTTATCTCCCCTTCCACATAGCGACAACTGACATGAATCTTTGCTATGGGTAAAGTAAGGGGTGATGTTCCTTTTAGTGGCCCTTGAATCTCTACTGTTTCTGTGGTGATTTGTTCAGGGCACACCAGAGATGCACACACGACTGCGTCATAGGACAAACCTGTGTCATACATTCCTGTGACTTGTTTGCCATTCACAGTCACTATCTCCTGGGTAGGTGGGTGATGGAGGCTATTCTGACTCACAGTCAGTTCCTTCCTAACAGAAGTCCTCACCTGTAGACATGCAGCATGATGAAGGGGTTTTTTTCCTCCCACATTCATCCGTGTTGTGGTTGCTCATCTTACAAAATTTGCACCACTTAGCTCCCTGTTTATAGGGTTTATTTTCCTGAGTCTGAGGGTTCTTGTCCTTATTATCAAATCTTTGCTTGTTTCTGTATGGATGATCCTTCTGGTCAAACTGGGTATTCTGCGGTGGTGGCTTATATCCTTCTACCTGCTTCCTTTTTGTTCCTACCAATTCAGCTTGAGCTGCTTGGTATCTCTCTGCACATTTCAAAATGTCTTCCAGCCTCTCTGCTCCTTGTTCCATAAGGAATTTCCTCATTTCTTGAGACATGGAATCTTTCACTTGCTCTAACATAACCATTTCTTTCAGATCCTCGTAGGTTTTCTGATACTTACCTAAACTACTCCATTTCAACAAATACGTTTCTAGCCTAGCTGAGAACTGGTTATATGTTTCTCCAGGTAGAGGTTTAGAAGTTCTAAATTTCTTCCTATATGCCTCTGAGTTCTTTTCATACCGGATCAGTAAGGCTTGCTTTAGTATTTCATAATTTTCCTGATCTTCTTTGGGGAGTTTCAGAAACACATCATATGCAATACCTCTCAATCCCTGGGATAACTTTAGACTCCATTTTTCCTTTTCCAGTCCATATGTAGAGGCTAGCCTTTCATACCTATCCAGGTACGACTCTATTGCGTCCTCCTTTTCAACAAATGGATCTAGGTGGAAGTTCATGGCCCCATTTGCTGTGTTCTGAAAAGAGCTATTCGCAGAATGAGGTGAGCTATTACCATGGGTGATAGTCCCAGCCTGAAGTTCAAGATCAAGCTGTCTCATTTTCAGCTCATGGTCTCTCTCTGCTTGTAACCTCCTTTCTTCTCTCTCAGCTTCTAATTTCTTGGCTTCTCTCTCTGCTTCCAATTCTAATTTCTTGGCTTCTCTCTCTGCTTCTAATTTCTTGGCTTCTCTCTCTGCTTCTAATTTCTTGGCTTCTCTCTCTGCTTCTAATTTCTTGGCTTCTCTCTCTGCTTCTAATTTCTTGGCTTCTCTCTCTGCTTCTAATTGCTTTGCTTCTCTCTCGGTGTACTTTTCACATTCCGTCGTGACATACCGGATCAGAGCGTCACCATCCATGCCAAGCTCTTTTCCCACCTGCAGTGTAGCAGACCTAAATTTGACCAAGTCAGCCATGATGTATCTGTAGTCTAGTAGGGCAAGCGATCTTACTCAAACTAATTTACTACAATATAATTAACTTATTTAAAATTAAAGTTAATTAAACTGACTTCACCATATATGAAACAGCTTTCTTTATCTGTACTCAATGGTACTCCTCTACAAAAAAAAATTTTATATATTCTTCCTACTATGTTTACTCTTTCCAAAAAAAAATTTACAAAAAAGCAAATTTTCTATATAAAGATGGCTCAGGAATATCAAAGATATATCCCGGACGAGCCCCCACTGTAGCGGGAGGTTATTTAAAATTATTTATTATGTAAGAGTATGCCAGAAAAAAAGAGTTCTGACCTTACAAGTAATACCCCAGTCTTAGAAATAAGCACTGGTGTATTGTTATCATAAAAATAGTCAGACTGTGAAAACCCTGGCCCAGTTGGTAAGAAGTAGTACCAGGATTTAAGGTGTCTCCTCCCTGTGACTATCTTATGATTACTTTTATTCTAGGGGATAAGTAAAATGAACATTCACTGAAACCACAAATGGAAGAAGTGAATAAATCCTCAGGTACCGTTAAAATAGTTTAATAATTACACTAATATTCTATTTCTACTAGTTGGAAAAGAGTATACACATATATATAAAAATATTCACACAATTACTATTATTGTCTGTTTATACTTCAAGATCTTAAATAATAAATTTACTGAAATCACTGTTATTAGTCCTTTGAATTTAAGGATAACTGTCATCAGTTGACTGAGTTTATGTATGGTTACTTATTGTTTTCAACTATTGGCTGTTTCACATGTATAGGTGGTCAGTGTCAAACAGGACACTTATCTTTCCAACTTGATACTGCTGAAACTGTCCTTTACTGATATCAGACTTGGTAGGCCCAACAGTAGGGATGCCAATGACCAGTTGAAGTTCACTCTTTGGGGTCCTGCACTTTTGTGGGATTGCCTCGGGTAAACTGCACCGGCTTCTGATACTGGACAGTCTGGTTTGAGTTATTTCATGGAACCTGTAACATATCAGCCTTGGCTAGTATCTGGCTAGACTTGTAGCTGACTAGCACAGATGTCAGACCAGTCAGTCATCAGATGTCACCGTTATACAATCATAGTAAGTAAGGACATCATTTCAGTGATATAGCATTAATATTAACATTTCAATTAAGTATAACTGACTAGCACATAAGTCAGACAAGTCAGTCATCAGGTGTCAAAGTTATACAGTCATAGCAAGTAACATCAGTTCAATGATATAGAATTAATATTAACATATCAGTAATAAACATCATCTGGTTTAATCCGCTCCTATACATCCCTTCATATTCTATAACTTGATCCTTCCAAATCATATCAAGTACAAATTCAAATCTGATACTATCTTAGCAACTACCCAAAATTAATACATAAAATAAATAAAGTGAGTGACCACGTGATCAGGTTGCTTTCTACTGAAACTGGCTGTAGAACACTCCAGTTTACCAGCTGTAAATGGGTACAAAGTTGTGCGCTCGAACTAGGGAAGGCAAAGGCAGCGAGGAAGGGGACTAGTCACCTAACCTCGTAAAAGCGGTATCTTCCATGCTGAAGCTTCTAACAATTTATTTCCCTAAGACAATCTCTGGTCATGGGACTGCATTTATCTTCGTAAGCGATAATGCATTTAATATCGACGAGATACAGCATTAAATATAATAAATATTTTCTATTTGGCTGTGGGGCTAGTTTTGATACGTTTTTGTACAAGCAACCATCTTCCACTAAGCACATGAATAAATCATATTAAAATAATAATACGTTATATCAATGAATATTATACAGGCATATTTTGTGAATTCTAAATGAACCTGTAATACAAAATAAAAGAAATTATTATACAGGATAGCTATCGTAAATTCGCTTACCCTCAGACTCCAGACACTTAGACTGAAATTTTCTGGCGATCCGCTCACACTTCAGATGGATTTAGAGTCGTGGCGTTATCTGCCCTCAGTCTTGTCTCAACCTCTTGCGTTGTGTATCTCTCTCAGTTTACCGATCCGCTTTAAATACGTATAGCGCGGACGTATCGGAGAGTACCGACGTCACAGCTTAAACCTAACCTGAAAAAAATCCTTCCCGAACCGTGATTTCAGCCGATCTGTGCGTCGACTGAAATTTTGCCTTTCTCATTCTCAGCATATATAATATCCATATTGTTCCATCTTATCTAGTTTTATACAGCTGATAAAACTCTATCTTCCTATCCATGTAAATTCCCAAACTGTTATTTGTTGATTTTAATATTTCGAACAGAAGTGGGTTTACCAGCTGTTAGCGTAACTGTGGGCAGCCGAAATACGCATATATCTCCGTAAATGAGAACTTCCTACCGTTCCATCTTATATGCAGTTATACACCATCCTTCCCTGTACTGAAATGTAAAATCCTTTTCCTACGGATTCCCTTCTGTTTTTATTTATTGTTGGCGATTCCCTCCCGATCGTTTCGTACGCCGCCAATTTTGAAAGAACCTACGCAAAAGTTAGACAAGGAAGAAAAAATACCGACATTCAGTTTTAAGAGTGTTCTTTATTTTTATTTTGAATAATGGAGAAATGAAATATAAGGTTCGTTTCGTACGCCGCCATTTTGAAAGCGGTCGTTCGATCGTAGACGGGTTTATAAATCTAACTGATCCCGTTTGCAATGACTTGAAACCAATTTTGCGACAAGAACCTACGCAAAAGTTAGACAAGGAAGAAAAAATACCTGTGACATTCAGTTTTAAGAGTGTTCTTTATTTTTATTTTGAATAATAATGAAATATAACCACGTTGTCAGAAAGTGCCTATCGTACATGTTTACTTTTTGCAAAACAATAAGATGGCTCTTTCTCCCAAAGGTCAACAGTTTCGCCACACTTATTATAATGTACCTGGATTTTCTCTATGCATGATCGACCTGACTACCTCAAGTTTCTTTCCATGATTGAGAAGAAAAAAACTTCGAGTTTCTGTTTCACCTGTGTAACTTTAATACCTGAACTATCCTGCAAGATGTTCAAGAATGAATTTGATGTTACTGACAGGGATAAGGGGAAAGGGAAGCATATCTGAGACAGAAGGAAGATTTTAAAAAGTAAACTATGCGATGGATATGTCATTAAGTTTATTCTGGCATGAAAATCTAGGCCGTATTTCTTACAGACAAATCCAGGGGTTTGTTGTTGTTGTTTAATTACGACTGCTGAGCATTTTGCTCTTCTGCAGCCCATGCCAAGTTGAAGAGTCCTTGGTATTATCTACACTGTAGATCTTAGCTTTTCCTGTGGCTTTTCTGCCATTCCGAAATGTGTTGAGTTGAAGTCATAAACTCCAATTTCTCCAGCTTGGCTTGCATTGAAGGGAACATCACATCTGGTCCCAAGCTAGGAGGAAGAAGCGTCTGGTATACGTACACTGTACATTCCCCGCCATTCAAATATGCAGAACTAAAAAAAAAATACTGTGCTCTGGTTCTGGGCTCTCCCATGGAATCGTCACATCCTTCGCAGAACAGCTTCTGAGCTCCCTCTGCCTATCACAGGATCCATAGTGATGTACTCCTGCATGCAGGCAACCACGTAAAAGCCAGAGTTACATATAAGACTCCTCCGAGCTTATTGGGTTCTCAACATGTTTCACCACAAGGGAAACCACGGAAGTGTGTGGATGATTTCAAAAGTCAATGAGGGCGTAATTAGTCTCAAAGGCAGAGGTTAACATCCAAATCTATATACTCTAGCAGCTTTTCTCAACTTTTTTACCCTGGCGGAACCCTTGAAATAATTTTCCAGGTCTCACGGAACATCTGCATACAAATGTTTATACCTTTAACTCAAGGTAATTTTAATTAATGCTATTTACTACATGAAAATTTATTAACATTATTGTATAGTAAAGAAAGTAAAAACCATAGGCCCAAGCAACTTGAAAAAAATATATAGGCTAAGACACAGTTTTATACAAGATTGTGAAAAAACCCGTTTTTTTTTTTCAATCACGATCTGTCGAGGAATCCCTAGCGCGGAACACTAGGGTTCCGCGGAACCCCGGTTGAGGAACGCTGTACTATAGCACTGCGCATAGCTGGTGGTCATATAAAGATGACTCCAGATAAGCCTCCGTGCATAAATCCAGGGGTTAAGCTTGATTATCTGCCTCTCTCAACGTTCGTGAAACACCGATTTTCTTAAAAGGAGTTTTGACGAGAGGCGCTCCATTCAACCTAGACACAAGGTCTGTCATTTATATTAGGGTGCATGCCCAAATATAAAGATCGTGTGGTCTGGTTATTATGGTGAATATAATCGAGTGCCACAACATTCTGTACGCTCATAATCACATATATGCTTCAGTTCTCAAACGACGTCATTGGGCATTCGTGTAGTTCAAAGAAAACTGAAATGAAATTTACCAGACATATTTGTGTGCTTCTCGTTAGTACAGAGATTAGCATCTTCATCTGCCAAACGGAAGCGAGGGTTCCTTACCGTCATGATAAGCTAACTGGCAAGTTGGCTATCCACGTATACTGCTTAAGTATAATGGACTATGTCTCCCCCATTAAGCGTAACGGCAATACATGGAAAGACATTTTGTTGACTTCTTTACACAGCGCCAGAACCACATTTATCTATTCATCGTCAGTTGACTTTACCGTTTTTTTTTTTTTTGTCTGCCTTTCTAGCCTATATTGTCTTTCTCATTTTCTTTTAGACAATTTGGTTTGGAACAGAATATATTCATGCCTTGATTAGTTTTGATTAAACCCATCGTAAAAGCGCCAGTGCGATCGCTGATAAATTTGTTTAGAAAACTGGCTTTGCGTCTAAACTGTCAAACTTCAAAGAACATTAATACGATCTGCCAAAAACAATGCCAAGATAACTGGTATTTTTTTTTCCCTGCAAGTAAAGATTGTAACATTGATTATAGTGTGCTGTTTGAGGAACTACCAGAGCTGACGCTAACACTTCCTTCGCATGTTTCTAAACATGAAGGAACTGTTCCAAATGTCTTATTTATAACTGAAGTCTATAAAGCATATCCAAATCTTGTTTTGCCCCGTGTGGTTCGGAAAGGATGGGGGGGGGGGGCTCTGAAGGACAAAGAAAGAATAGGACTACTGCACCCTCATGCATGTCGTACAAGGCTACTAATATGAGGTTGTGCATGAGGCTAGCAACCTCATTATTTAAAACAAATGGCTACAGAATCCATTGCTACAAGATCACGTGACTGCTAGTTGCAGGCTTCCTGTAAGGGTGTAAGGGGACAAGCTGCAGCAGTGGCTCCATGCTTCATAAGGAGTGGACAGGAAAAATGATGATGATAAATGTTGGTTTTTTACTGACAATATATTAACTGTCACTTCTAGTTATACCGGTACTTGTTCTGTTAATCCCCAGGGTAAAAGAGGCACCCTACTTGATTCACTATGTAGCTGTGGTGTATAGCCCTACTTGATTCACCATGTAACTGTCGTGTATACCCCTACTTGATCCACTATGTAACTCTGGTGTATAGTCCTACTTGATCCACTATGTAACTCTGGTGTATACCCCTACTTGATCCACTAAGTAACTCTGGTGTATAGTCCTACTTGATCCACTATGTAACTCTGGTTTTTACCCTTTTTTGATCCACTATGTAACTGTGGTGTATAGCCCTACTTGATCCAATATGTAACTCTGGTGTATACCCCTTCTTGATCCACTGTAACTGTGGTGTATAGCCCTACTTGATCCACTGTGTAACTCTGGTGTATAACCCTACTTGATCCACTATGTAACTCTGGTGTATAGCCCTACTTGATCCACTATGTAACTCTGGTGTATACCCTTTTTTGATCCACTATCACCGGAGTTATTATAAAAGTAAATTTGCACCAAGAAACACCTGGAAACGAGAGCTGGAAAGAGAGGTGAAAAGTGCTGAAGAAGCCGTGGAAAGAACTTGAACGGATGGCACGTGACTGGAGGACTTAGCATGTGTTTGTTGAAGGCCTTTGCTCCTTGGGGAGCTAAAGGGTATTGATTGATTGATTTATTATATGTCCAATAAATATAATCTATCTTTTCAATGTTAAAAAGGGAAGTTGAAAAGCGGGGTCATAAGGATTGGAACGCCTCTCATTAAAAATAGCACGAGATCGCTGTTAGCGATTAGCCATTGCTCCAGGTATCTCCTGAGGGTCTCTTATGAAACAAAGAAAGAATTTGACTAATGATCCCTCAGTCGTCGTAAAAAGAGGCTAATATGCGGTGTTGATAGTAAATAGCACCTGATTTATTATAAAAGTAGGTTTACGGTGTTGATAGTAAATATCACCGGAGTTATTATAAAAGTGGAGCCGCGGTTGCGCAGTTGTTACTGCACTCAACTGCACTGGCTTCCTAGGTCGGAGGTCCATGGTTCGATCCCCAGATGAGGTGGGATTTTTTAGACCGCAAACGGCTCCGGGGTCGACCCAGCCTCATGAATTGGGTACCAGAGCAACTCTGGAAGGTTAAGGCGGCCGGCGTGATGCTGACCACATCACCCCTAGTGTGCCGATGGTCAAGGAAATATGGGCCTAACACCATATATATTCCCAATATGCCTCAATGGGCGTGTAACGGGATCCCCTATTATAAAAGTAGATTTACGGTGTTGATAGTAAATATCACTTGAGTTATTCTCAAAGTAGATATACGGTGTTGATAGTAAATATCAGCTGAGTTATTCTAAAAATAGATATACGGCGTTGAAAGCAAGTACTGTATGAAAATGGACATACGGGTATTGCACGAAAGTACCACTTAGTTTAACTTAACAAGAGGTGTAAGACATAGGAAACAAGCACATCTAAGTTTATTAAAAGTGAATATACGGCATTGAACGTAAGTACAACTTGAGCTATTATAAAATTAGAAAAAAACAGTGTTGAAATTAAGTACCACTGAAGTTATTCTTAAAACGGCATACGAGTATTGCACATAAGTACCACTTAGTTTATCCTAACAGAAGGTGTACGGCATTTGGAAGCAAGCACACTCTAAATTATTTCAAACTGGATATATGGCATTGAACGAAAGAACGGTAAAACTGAAGCTATTCTTAAAGTGGACATACGGTGTTGAAAGCAAGTACTAATTAAGTTATTCTGAAAATGGTAATACCTGCGTTACTCATAAATAGCACTTAGTTCAGTGGTTCTTAACAAGTAGTGTCAGTATTTTAAGTATATATAATTATCTCTTGAGCTGTCCCTGTTTGTAACTGTTGCTGACGAAGGATGAACCCCGAAACATCCCGTGTTTCCTGTGTATCGTCAGTTTGTAACACTGGTTCCATAGTTTTTCCTGTTTAAATTAAATATTTCAAAACACGAGATCAGTAACCGAGAAGCGAGCCTTGGTTATTTCTCTCCCTTTACATTGTTGAAACCTTGACCTTAGCGAAACAAATTTCTAAGGCACTTTGTAATGTTAGCACCGCTTCGTGCAAAAGTCTGCTCACCTTATCTGTAAAGACAGATGTCTAGAACTTCACAAGGCATTCCTTTAAGTTTTCACGCCAGGCCCCCAAGTTTTAAGATCGCAGACGTTTTTTTTTTTTTTTTTTGGTTAATAAACGAACGATGGAGGGAGAACATACCCAGGCCAGTATGAGGTTGGTTTTAAGAATACATCTCGCTACAGGTTTACGCTGTAAGACTGGACAGAGGAGGAGTTGAGGAGATGAGTGTGGAGGAATAAGAACAGGTACGAGACAGAAGGGAATTTTTGTAGAGAGGGTCTTGATGAACACAGTGAGAAGGATGCGTGCAGGTGGTAGACCGGAAATGGCGAATGTAACTGAAGCAAAATGTTAGGAAGTGCTTTAGGGAGAAGAAGTAGTACACGGCGAAGTTTGGGAAGGGTCAGTATGAGCAGGGAGTTGGGAGTTAAAGACAAGAGCTGTAGAGTGGGATTACTGGAGAGTTGTATGATGGAATTCCTTACTAAGACTACAGAACGGGCTATGGGTTGAGTGGATACGGAGCTGAGTTAGGATATAGAGTCGTATGTGGAAGATGATGGCAGCGGAGATATACAGCAGAGTTACATAGTGGGTTGAGCCGGGGTATACATCAGAGTTACATAGTGGATCGAGTATGGGTATACACCAGAGTTACACAGTGCATCAAATAAGGGTATACACCAGACTTACATAGTGGATCAAGTAGGACTATACACCAGAGTTACATGGTGGATCAAGTAGAACTATACACCAGAGTTACATGGTGGATCAAGTAGAGCTATACACCAGAGTTACATGGTGGATCAAGTAGAGCTATACACCAGAGTTACATAGTGGATCAAGTAGGGCTATGCACCAGAGTTACATGGTGGATCAAGTAGGACTATACACCAGACTTACATAGTGGATCAAGTAGGGCTATACACCAGAGTTACATAGTGGATAAAGTAGGACTATACACCAGAGTTACATGGTGGATCAAGTAGGACTATACACCAGACTTACATAGTGGATCAAGTAGGACTATACACCAGAGTTACATGGTGGATCAAGTAGGACTATACACCAGAGTTACATGGTGGATCAAGTAGAGCTATACACCAGAGTTACATAGTGGATCAAGTAGGGCTATGCACCAGAGTTACATGGTGGATCAAGTAGGACTATACACCAGACTTACATAGTGGATCAAGTAGGGCTATGCACCAGAGTTTATGTGGATTAAGTAGGGCTATACACCAGAGTTACAAAGTGGATCAAGTAGGGCTATACACCAGAGTTACAAAGTGGATCAAGTAGGACTATACACCAGACTTACATAGTGGATCAAGTAGGACTATACATCAGAGTTACATAGTGGATCAAGTAGGACTATACACCAGAGTTACAAAGTGGATCAAGTAGGACTATACACCAGACTTACATAGTGGATCAAGTAGGACTATACATCAGAGTTACAAAGTGGATCAAGTAAGACTATACACCAGAGTTACAAAGTGGATCAAGTAGGACTATACACCAGACTTACATAGTGGATCAAGTAGGACTATACATCAGAGTTACATAGTGGATCAAGTAGGGCTATGCACCAGAGTTACATGGTGGATCAAGTAGGACTATACACCAGACTTACATAGTGGATCAAGTAGGGCTATGCACCAGAGTTTATGTGGATTAAGTAGGGCTATACACCAGAGTTACAAAGTGGATAAAGTAGGGCTATACACCAGAGTTACAAAGTGGATCAAGTAGGACTATACACCAGACTTACATAGTGGATCAAGTAGGACTATACATTAGAGTTACATAGTGGATCAAGTAGGGCTATGCACCAGAGTTTATGTGGATTAAGTAGGGCTATACACCAGAGTTACATAGTGGATCAAGTAGGGCTATACACCAGAGTTACAAAGTGGATCAAGTAGGACTATACACCAGACTTACATAGTGGATCAAGTAGGATTATACATCAGAGTTACATAGTGGATCAAGTAGGACTATACACCAGAGTTACAAAGTGGATCAAGTAGGACTATACACCAGACTTACATAGTGGATCAAGTAGGACTATACATCAGAGTTACAAAGTGGTTCAAGTAGGACTATACACCAGAGTTACAAAGTGGATCAAGTAGGACTATACGCCAGACTTACATAGTGGATCAAGTAGGACTATACATCAGAGTTACATAGTGGATCAAGTAGGACTATACACCAGACTTACATAGTAGATCAAGTAGACTATACACAAGAGTTACATAGTGGATTAAGTAGGGCTATACACCAGAGTTACTGCAGAGTTACATAGTGGATCAAATAAGGGTAGACACGAGAGTTACATAGTGGATCAAGTAGAGGTGTCGTAAAACGTGTGTGTAAACCCACTTCTTTGTTAATACATACGCCCAGCCAATCAACGTTCAACTGATTCTGAGACAGGACAAATTAAATTACACGAAGTATACGTCATCTTGTTCCCCCAAGATGGCGGCAGGCAAAATAAAATTAGGCATAAGCACTGTTTTTCGGGACTCGGTCACGGAATGTACCAAACCGCCGAGAACCAATCTAAAGGGTTCCTTACGCACTGGCAGATTCCTTGCGTCTACCTATATAAACGGGCGCGTTTTATTTAAAAAACACACACAAACCGGACGGCCAGCTCGACCGACATACTGGGGAAGACAAAGCTGTCAAGACTGATTTATTGCTTACCTGCATGAACGGGCAGACTTGCATCACTAAAGTCGAGTCAATCTGGCTTGTATTAATCTTAGAGGGTTTATTCGTGTCATCCAACCTGAGGTCGTATGTTCGAGTCAATTCAGCTGCCTGGAACTTCGCAGGAGCACAGTGATTGTACCGGAGCTACATCCTTAGTCCCCCTCAGTCTTGGGTGGGCTAAAGGAATGATCATCAGCGGGTGTTGTGTGCAACAAATTAGGAAGGACAGAACTGTTCTAAGAGATGAGTACACATTAGTACCATTTCCGTCGGCAATTGTGAGCAATTAACGGTCAATGAAGAAAAAGTGATTTAGCGTAGTGAGAGACAAGATTAACAGCACAGCTGATAAATTTTCTATAATTAATTAACAGCACAGCTGATATCTATAATTTTGTTCCTACAATTGGAAGACTTGTTATATATATATATATATAGAGAGAGAGAGAGAGAGTGAAGTGAATCTGTATGACAACACGCTCAAAAATTCCCCGCTCAAAAACTAGTTAATGTGTTTTTAAAATCTATAAATAACTACAGTATTTGAAATTTGTCTGAGGGCCCAGTCAAATTTACCGCCAACAAGTTCTCTAGTATATTTGAATTTGTCTAGGAAACAAAAGTTACCGCCCACCCAAAATTTATCTAAGAGCATAGTACCAATGTAACAACCAATCAAATCGTTTGCTTTTATTGTAGTGACAAGAAAATTTTGGTTGACGTGGAAATAATGCCTATTTTGTGTTTTTGACCGAACGTAGATAATTTATTTCTTAATAACTAAAGATATTTAAAAGGAAAGGGATATCTCGAATTATAGCGCTGATATTGCTTAACACTTAAACATAAAGATTCCCTCATAATAAAATTATATTAACTTAGAAAAATTTAATTTAGTGATATTTTCACATCAGGGTAATGCCCAATTTAATCACTCAAAAATTACCCAGATTGAAATGCAAACGAATAACTAAGGGAAAACTATATAGAACGATAGAGAGAAATTGGCCGTTTAATTATCACTTTTGATAATTAAAATCGGACCACTAATAACTATAATATAAAATAGTCAAATTTGGTCAGATTATACAGACACGGTTAGAACCGTATAAGTTACTAGTCTCAAAAATTAACTTTTTGACTTTTCCTCTGATTGGTCGGGTGTAGTTCTATAAATAGTAACAAACTCTTGTGGTTTTCCGCCATTGAATCATAAAAACCACGCCGAGCTGACGTATCCTAAAAGACAGTATGACCAAGCCTTTGCCGTTTGAACTGAGAGAGCAGTGCTAAGAACCCTTTTACGGCCAGTCAGCTTGTGTGTGTGTGAACGTATTTACCTGAGGGTAAGAAAGATAATTTTATTTGCATACTTTGTTAAATAATTGACCTGTAAGTAAACAGGCTATGTGTTCCATATTAATTCGAATACTGCCGGCGGGATGTGTTGTGTCACGCTGACCTAAGTAGGAATGTGTGTAGTAAGCAGGCTTGTTCGAAATGAAAAATTGGTGTATAGTGTTTGCAAATTGGCAATAAATTTGTGTCAGTAAGTGTTAGGGGTGGTTTAATTATTTTCTTCTGAAGTGACACACTGTTCAAAGATCATGTGTTAAACATATAGGGAAGGTTGGAATGAAGTAATCAATAGGTCACATGCTGTATTGTACTTGCCATGATTATTGTATGGAAGCTAAACATGGACGAGGGACCCAAACATTGAATCAACACAGAGAAAGAATGATTACATGAAACTGATTGTAGACAACGGAATTCAAGGTCTTGTGCAACTTGTTAGCACAAATAACTGACGATGGTAAGTTTAATATTGTTTAGGGGTGAATTGATTGAGGCAGACTTCTACATGGAATGGGTTGTGCTTCTATTCCAGGTTATATCACGAAGTTACCGCGTGGCTGCATTAAAGTGAGAAGAGGAGCGTGTGGGAGTTGAGAGCTCCATATAAAGCCTGGAGATAGACCCCATCCTCTCAGCCAGGAGTCACAAAGTTGGTGATCCTGACTACTACTGAAAGAACAGCAGCAGCAACAGTCTAAAGTTAAGTCCTTTAAGAAGGCAAATGTCAGTTCATCCAAACTCATTCACCCAAGAAAACTTAAACACCGTTGTATGATGAGAGTATCAGACCTTACAGTGTAGGATTAGTAGCATTATCAATATTAGGAACAGGAACTGTGTGTGTAGTCATTCCAGTGACCCCTTTACAGAAATGGAACAGATTTTCCAAAATATTTATTTTATTATGTAAATAGCATTTTCTTGATTTTGAGAATTCTTGACCTAAAAGATTGAGGGTCAGGACAATTAAATTGTACATAAAATTTCATACAGCCTTGTTTAAATAATTTTATTAAAGTTGAAGTTCTGTTTGAAATTAATTATTAAATATATTAAATACATTCCCCTAGACCCATAGCTAAATCAATTTGGGATCAGAAGAGGTAGCGGTTAGGGACTCAGAGTACATCATCATCATCTTCTCTGAGAACTTACATAGCTTGACCCCACTTTGATATCTATACACCCTTGCTCTTTTCAGAGAAGGGGGTATTACTTATAAAACCAGTCTCTTTTCTGGCACTATCCTGGTATCATTTGATACACCTATTTGTCCAGGATAGCCCATCTTTTAATAACATCAAAACCTCTTATGACATATTGGTGTCCTGTCCGGGATTTTTCCATCATACCCTGGGGCTCTTACTGTAGGAAATAATAAATCCAATAAAATTAAACAACTTGTGGTGAATTGGATGAGCTGTCATTGGCTATAGTTAAGTAAGTTAGTTAGTAATTGCTAATTTATAACATAAGTGTTTATAAGTTGTGTACGAGTGAAAGAGAATGGCAGACTTGGCAAAATTTAGATCTGCTGCAGTACAGGCGGCAGAGGACTTTGGCCTGAAGGGGGATGCGTTGATTCAATATGTTACTTCTGAATGTGATAAATTTATAGAACGGTATAGGGAAGATAGGAGGTTAGAAGCAGAAAGGAAATTAGAAGCTGAAAGGGAGGCTAGGAAATTAGAAGCTGATAGGGAGGCTAGGAAATTAGAGGCTGATAGGGAGGCTGAAGTCAAAAGGTTACAGTTAGAGGCTGAAAGGGAGGCTAGGCAGATAGAGGCAGAGGAAAGGAGATTGCAAAGGGAGACCGAGGAAAAACGTTTGCAAAGAGAACATGAGTTAAGACTAAAAGAAATGGAACTTCAAGGACATATTACAGATAATGGAAGCAGCCCAACTACCTCTGACACTAGTGTAAGTCAGGGTGCCTCAAATTCAGCCATGAATTTTCATTTAGATCCCTTTGTGGAGAAAGAAGATGACATTGAATCTTTTCTAAATAGATATGAGAGACTAGCTACTAACTATGGGCTAGAGAAAGAAAAGTGGAGTTTAAAACTATCACAGGGGTTGAGGGGAACTTCGTATGAAGTTTTCTCCAAATTAAGTAGAGAAGATCAAGAAGACTATGACCTCCTAAAACAAGCATTGTTAGTTAGATATGAGAAGAATGCTGAATTTTATAGAGAGAAATTTAGAACTACTAAGCTGCTGTCTGGAGAAACATACCACCAATTCTCGGCACGACTAGAAACCTACTTGGAGAAATGGACTGCTCTGGGAAAAACCCAAGACCTGAAAGAAATGGTCATGATGGAGCAGTTAAGAGAGTCCATGGCTCCAGACATGAGAAAATTTCTCATGGAACAAGGTGCACAGAGGTTGGGGGAGATTCTCAATATTGCTGAGAGATATCAGGCAGCACAGAAAGAAGTAGCTGGCATTAGAAAGAAACAAGCAGAGAGTAATAAAACCCCACCAGACCAGGATGATTATAATACTAAGGATCAACCACCTAGATTTAAACAAAGTTATGATAGGCCTAGATTTGATCCTAGAGACAGAAACCCTCAGGTAAATGAAAAGAAACCCTACAGACTAGAAGGAAAATGGTGTAAAATATATAGGATGAACAATCATAATACAATTGAATGTGGTAGGAAAGTTCCTCCATATCACGCTGCATGCATGATAACAGTGGACAAGGGAAGGAAGAAACTGTCAGACAGTCAGATAGATCTCCATCATCCCCCCATCTGTGAAGAGGTGACATGTAATGGTACTAAAGTCAAGTGCCTTTACGATTCAGGATTGGAATATGACTCAGTTGTGAGTGCAACCCTGGTGCACCCTGAGCAGTATACCACAGACAAAGTGGAGATACAAGGGGCATTAAAAGGAACAGCCACCATGACACTTCCCGTAGCCAAGATAAATGTCAAGACTAGGCACGTGGAAGGAGTGATTAGAGCAGCAGTGTGTGACGAACCTAATTACCACCTGGTGTTAGGAAAGAGATATGTTTTTCTAGGGAGCCCTATAAAACCTGTGATCATGGCAACGCTCCAGGTCAGGTCGATCCCTAGTAAGGAGGAGGAACCACCACCAAATATTCATCCCAAACAGATGCAAAAGGCCCAGGCAAAAGATAAAACTTAAAAACTTTGCTTTGGCAAATTGCCAAACAGCCATAAACCCCCTAAGAAAGGAGAATTTTATTTGAAGGAGGGACTGCTCTACAGGAAAGCTGGAGCAGGACCGAAAGGATATGGACAGTTAGTACTGCATAGAGATATAGGGAAAAGGTCATGAAAAGATCACATGTTGTACCAGACGGTGGACATCAGAAGATTGGTACCACCCGTCAAAGGACATCTGTAAGATATTATTGGCCAAAAGTAGCTGAGGACCTTGCTCAGTATGTACAAAGTTGTGACCAGTGTAGCAAGGTACATTCCACATGTTGGAAAAATAATAATCAGATGCTAGAAAAGCATTGTGGCAAACATGGGCCTGAAAGTAAAAGGAGAAATAAAAATGATAAGGTAGATGTAGTGGATAAGATGGCACCTTTTCACAAACAGTCTTCCAATAAAACATTTACAATGGCAACTCTACGTATGGCACAAGGAGTAAAAATAAACACAGACCAGTTTCACCCGGCACACGGTAGATCGGAATTCTTGGAACTGGCTAAAAATAGAAATGAGGTTAATGGGCCAGTCTTGAAAACGAAAGTGAGGGATTTCCCTAGAAAAATTGGTAGTGGACGTTTAGCCAATTGGGAAAATGTTCAGCTCGCTTCGACATACGGCTATTAAGTAGCAGTATGAAGGGCACCGGCGACAGTTGGCCGACCCTATACAGTCCATTGGAAGTATTGTACGGACATTGGATTGAGATCACACATATTATAGCAAATGCTAAAGGGAGAATTGATTCTGGGTGCCGGAAAATTCATTTCCCCATATTATATATTATTTCGCCAGTGACGTTAGGCGGAGAGAAACAGCTGGTGAATATGGCCTCTATCTGAATGGCAGATTATTGAGTCATACAGGAATAATAGTAAAGGGTTTTTCCAAAATTCCAATCAAGCTTGAGCTCAGACCAATTGATGGCTGTGATCACATCGGAGGGGCACATTGAATTCATATGTTGCTTTTGGATTGAGAATACTCCAAGTGTTTTATTCAGGCTGATGAGGAAATTACTGGATCCCCTACATAACTCTGCTATCACCAATTTTATAGATCTCCTCCTCATAAATATTGCAACATTGAGGAACATCTAAAAACCTCTGGACATGTCATTGAGCAGACTCAGAGAAGACCAATGGTGAATATTTATTGATAATCAGCATGTGACAGGCAGTAGCACCTGCAGCTGTTTATTAACATAAACTGCAATAGATTCTTGGATTGCAGAGGTCTGAGGCAGATTTCTTGAGTAGTGCCTACTTTGAATGACCCCCCTGCAGGAATCCAGGATCACACTAAGGCAGAGTAGAGTCAATTTGACATAATTTGAACGTGATTGTAATACAGATATGAAAGCTGCACTAGTGGTTCACGCTTTTCTAACGGGGGAGATATGTAGTGAAGTGAATCTGTATGACAACACGCTCAAAAATTCCCCGCTCAAAAACTAGTTAATGTGTTTTTAAAATCTATAAATAACTACAGTATTTGAAATTTGTCTAAGGGCCCAGTCAAATTTACCGCCAACAAGTTCTCTAGTATATTTGAATTTGTCTAGGAAACAAGTCAAAAGTTACCGCCCACCCAAAATTTATCTAAGAACATAGTACCAATGTAACAACCAATCAAATCGTTTGCTTTTATTGTAGTGACAAGAAAATTTTGGTTGACGTGGAAATAATTCCTATTTTATGTTTTTGACTGAACGTAGATAATTTATTTCTTAATAACTAAAGATAATTAAAAGGAAAGGGATATATCAAATTATAGCGCTGATATTGCTTAACACCTAAACATAAAGATTCCCTCATAATAAAATTATATTAACTTAGAAAAATTTAATTTAGTGATATTTTCACATCAGGGTAATGCCCAATTTAATCACTCAAAAATTACCCAGATTGAAATGCAAACGAATAACTAAGGGAAAACTATATAGAACGATAGAGAGAAATTGGCCGTTTAATTATCACTTTTGATAATTAAAATCGGACCACTAATAACTATAATATAAAATAGTCAAATTTGGTCAGATTATACAGACACGCTTAGAACCGTATAAGTTACTAGTCTCAAAAATTAACTTTTTGACTTTTCCTCTGATTGGTCGGGTGTAGTTCTATAAATAGTAACAAAATCTTGTGGTTTTCCGCCATTGAATCATAAAAACCACGCCGAGCTGACGTATCCTAAAAGATAGTATGACCAAGCCTTTGCCGTTTGAACTGAGAGAGCAGTGCTAAGAACCCTTTTACGGCCAGTCAGCTTGTGTGTGTGTGAACGTATTTACCTGAGGGTAAGAAAGATAATTTTATTTGCATACTTTGTTAAATAATTGACCTGTAAGTAAACAGGCTATGTGTTCCATATTAATTCGAATACTGCTGGCGGGATGTGTTGTGTCACGCTGACCTAAGTAGGAATGTGTGTAGTAAGCAGGCTTGTTCGAAATGAAAAATTGGTGTATAGTGTTTGCAAATTGGCAACACATTTGTGTCACTAAGTGTTAGGGGTGGTTTAATTTAGTACTTTCTTCTGGAGTGACACACTGTTCAAAGATCATGTGTTAAACATATAGGGAAGGTTGGAATGAAGTAATCAATAGGTCACATGCTGTATTGTACTTGCCATGATTATTGTATGGAAGCCAAACATGGACGAGGGACCCAAACATTGAATCAACACAGAGAAAGAATGATTACATGAAATTGATTGTAGACAACGGAATTCAAGGTCTTGTGCAACTTGTTAGCACAAATATCTGACAAGGGTAAGTTTTAATATTGTTTAGGTGTGAATAGATTGAGGCAGACTTCTACATGGAATGGGTTGTCCTTCTATTCCAGGTTATATCACGAAGTTACCTCGTGGCTGCATTAAAGTGAGAAGAGGAGCGTGTGGGAGTTGAGAGCTCCATATAAAGCCTGGAGATAGACCCCATCCTCTCAGCCAGGAGTCACAAAGTTGGTGATCCTGACTACTACTGAAAGAACAGCAGCAGCAACAGTCTAAAGTTAAGTCCTTTAAGAAGGCAAATGTCAGTTCATCCAAACTCATTCACCCAAGAAAACTTAAACACCGTTGTATGATGAGAGTATCAGACCTTACAGTGTAGGATTAGTAGCATTATCAATATTAGGAACAGGAACTGTGTGTGTAGTCATTCCAGTGACCCCTTTACAGAAATGGAACAGATTTTCCAAAACATTTATTTTATTATGTAAATAACATTTTCTTGATTTTGAGAATTCCTGACCTAAAAGATTGAGGGTCAGGACAATTAAATTGTACATAAAATTTCATACAGCTTTGCTTAAATAATTTTATTAAAGTTGAAGTTCTGTTTGAAATTAATAATTAAATATATTAAATACATTCTCCTAGACCCGTAGCTAAATCAATTTGGGATCAGAAGAGGTAGCGGTTAGGGACTCAGAGTACATCATCATCATCTTCTCTGAGAACTTACATAGCTTGACCCCACTTTGTTATCTATACACCCTTGCTCTTTTCAGAGAAGGGGGTATTACTTATAAGACCAGTCTCTTATCTGGCACTATCCTGGTATCATCTGATACACCTATTTGTCCAGGATAGCCCATCTTTTAATAACATCTAAACCTCTTATGACAATATATATATATATATATATATATATATATATATATATATATATATATATATATATATATATATATATGTGTGTGTGTGTGTAAATCATATGTAAACGTACAAATCCATTGCATTCCATCTTCCAACATCCCCCCTTCAGCACAAGAGTAGATAGTGTATATACTTAATAAATAATAAGGAAATTGTATTTGAACGACTTGTCAATTTTATAATTGTTAAGTGAAATCTATTTCCTTGTTTTAATATCACAGTTAGTTACACAGTGGAGTGGCATTTTATGACTGTCTCCACTCTACTAATTTTTCGAGATCAGATCATTCACAGCCGTAATTAATTTGTGATACCAGTAGTTCTCTCATACACTGGGACTTCACCATTTTCCTGCAGAAATTTTATTTCTGTATTGTCAGTACTATACTGATCTTAGAGCCAATAAAAACCTCACGCTACACTGGGGGCTCGTTCCTGGGATATTTCTATATACCTTGAGCCATACTTAATCTATTCATCTATCTACTAACTCTATCATGTGCCACCCATTGAAGAAAAAAAAAATTTTGAAAAAAAAAATTCAAAAATAGAATGTTTTTTGTTTTCTTAGGAGGAGTACCATTTAGTACTCAGTAAATAGTTGATGCTCACAAAGTTGCACGGAAATTATTTATTTAATTAAATTAATTAAGTTTAATTACAATAATTTGGATATAGCAAAATTACATACCCTCTCTAAGTAACGCCATGGCTGATCTAGTGAAGTTCAGAACTGCGGTCATGCAGATGGGTAAGGAATTAAATATGACAGGTGATGCTCTTATTCAGTATGTCACAACAGAAGTGGACAAACACGTGGATAGAGAGGAAAGGAAATTGCAAGTAGAAGCTGAAGGAGAAGCCAAAAGACTGGAAGCTGAGACAGAAGGCAAAAGACTGGATGCTGAGAGAGAAACCAAAAGATTAGAAGTTGAAGAAAGGAAATTAGCAGCTGAAGCCAAGAAATTGGAGGCTGAAAATGAGGCAAAGAAAATTGATGCCGAGGAAAGGAAATTACAAGCAGAGAGAGACCATCAATTGAGATTAAAAGAGCTTGAAATTCAGGCAACTACTTGCAATGATGGTGGTAGCTCACCTAACTCTGAGAGTAGCTCCAGCCATAGCACCTCAAGTGGGGCCATTAATTTTCATCTGGACCCATTTGTTGAGAAAGAAGACGCCATTGAGTCGTAGCTGGATAGATACGAAAGACTTGCCTCTACCTATGGCTTAGTGAAAGAAAAGTGGAGTCTTAAACTATCTCAGGGATTGAGAGGTGTGGCCTACGATGTATATTTTAAGCTCTCAAGAGACGACCAGGAAGATTATGAAATCCTGAAGCAGGCATTGCTTGTGAGATATGAAAAGAACTCAGAATCGTATAGAAATAATTTCCGAACAGCTAAACTTCTTCCAGGAGAAAACTATCACCAATTCTCTGCTAGACTGGAAACTTATTTGGCAAAATGGAGTAGTTTAGGAAAGTGTCAGGATATGAAAGAAATGATAATGATGAAGCAAGTGAAAGAGTCCATGCCTCAAGAAATGAGGAAGTTTATCATGGAACAAGGAGCAGAGAGATTGGAAGATATTGTAACTGTTGCTGAGAGATATCAAGCAGCTCAGGCAGAATTATTAGGAAATAAGAAAAAGCAGGGTGAAAACTTCAAATCATCACAAAACTATACCAAATATGAACAAAAGGACCATACCACAAGGAACAAACAAAGATTTGGCCAAAAGGACAAAACCCTCAATAAGATCGGATAAGACACCTTACTGAAAGGAAGGAAAGTGGTGTAAAACTTGTCTAATGAGTAACCACAATACTGCGGACTGCAGAAGAAAGAATCCTCCTCATCATGCTGCATGTCTTAAAACAGGGAAACAGGGAAGGAAGGAACTGGCAGTAAGTCAGAAGGACCTCCATCATCCCCCTGTCTGTGAGGAAGTGACCGTGAATGGCACTCAAGTACTGTGTTTATATGACACAGGATTGGACATTGATTCAGTTGTGTGCTCTTCTCTAGTGAGTCCTGACCAGATAACCACAGAAACAGTGGAAATCAGAGGACCGATCAAGGGAGCAAGAACCATGACATTACCCATAGCCCGAATCAACATAAGATCTCGCTATGTGGAAGGAGAAATCAAAGCAGCCGTGATGGACGACCCTATTTACCCTTTGATTTTGGGGTGTAGGTATGTTTTCCTTGGGGAACCTATAAAACCTGTAGTTAAGGCAACAGTCCAGACCAGGGAAAGCTCCAGGAAAATGGAGGAAAATCCTATCAATACTCACCCAGAAGAGATGAAAAAGGCTCAAACAGCAGACAGCACCTTAAAGCCTTGTTTTGGGAAATTACCTAAAGCACATAACCCTCCAGAAAAAGGAGACTTTTACATGAAGAATGGCCTACTCTACAGAAAAGCTGGAACGGGACCTAAAGGGCATGGACAGCTAGTAGTGCCAAAATCTTACAGGGAGAAAGTTATGACGCTAGGACATGCTATACCCTTCAGTGGACATATGGGAATAGGGCCACTGGACAAAGGATAGCCTGTCACTACTTTTGGCCAGGAATCACAGAGGACATAAAGAGATATGTAAGATCCTGTCCAGAATGCCAAAGAGTAGCTCCTAAGCATAGGACTGCTCCAGCAACACTGGGAGAAATGCCCATTATGGGAACGCCTTTTGAACGTGTTGCAGTGGATATTGTTGGACCCCTCACTAGGAGCAAGAAGAGAAATGCTTACATCTTAACCTTGGTTGATACTTGCTCTATGTGGGGAGAAGCAGTGGCCATGTCAGCTATAGATTCAAAGCATGTGGCAGAGGCCCTGTTAACAATATTCACCCGATTAGGTTTCCCGCATCATATATTGACTGACAATGGTTCTTAGTTTAAGGGAAAGCTAACACAAGAAGTATTCAGGATATTTCAAGCCAGGCACTATCATTGTAGTCCCTACCATGCCCAAGGGAACGGTCAAGTATAACGGTTCAATGGTACGCTAATTTCACTCCTTAGAAAGCTGGCGAGTGAAAAACCTGATACTTGTGATACATACTTACCCGCTGCACTATTTGCATATAGGGAAGTATCCCACAATTCAACTGGATTGGCTCCAGCTACATTGTTGTTTGGAAGACCAATAAAAGGTCCCCTGGAAGCATTGCTGCAGACATTTTTTCATTTCATAACCCTCCACTCCCAAAGGAGCACAGGCCTTCAACAAACACATGCCAAGTCCTCCTGTCACGCGCCATCATCTCAAGTTCTTTCCATGTTCTCCTCATCATTTTCACCTCTGTTTCCAACTCTCTTCTCCATGTACTTCTTGGTCTTCCTCTGCCTCTCTTGCCCTGGGGGTTCCAGAACAAGGACTGCCTTGTAATGCTATCAACAGGTTTCCTCAGTGTGTGTCCTATCCATCGCCATCGTCTTCTTCTCATCTCTTGTTCCACTGGCACTTGTCCAGTTTTTGTCATCAGTTCCACATTGGTAACCCTGTCATACCATTTTAATCCCTCTATTCTACGCAAGCACCCATTTATGAAAGTCTGTAGCTTTTTGGTTGTTGTCTTTGTTGTTCTCCATGTCTCCGAGCCATACAATAGGACTGACTTCACATTTGAGTTGAAGATTCTTATTTTCGTGTTGGATCCTATTTCTCTTGATCTCCATATATTTCCCAATGCAATGAAAGCTCCTCTTGCTTTTTGTATTCTTATTTTGATATCGCTGTCTGTCCCTCCAACTTTGTCTATATTACTGCCAAGATATGTGTATGATTCTACATCTTGTATTGGCGTTTCTTCAAGTTCAACCCTGTTTTCATTACCTGCATTTATTCGCATTATTTTTGTCTTTTCCCTGTGTATTTTCAGACCCAATTGCTGTGACCTCTCATCGAGTGTTTTCAATTTGTCCTGCATCTGATTACGGTTATGGGACAGGAGAGCCAAATCATCAGCAAAATCCAGATCATCCAACTGCTTAGTCAGAGTCCACTGGATTCCATTTCTGTTGTGTGTTGTCGATGATCTCATAACCCAATCTATTGCCAGCAAGAAAAGAAATGGAGACAAGAGGCATCCCTGTCGCACTCCTGTTCTTATCCCAAATGGTTCTGTAAGCTGTCCTTCATGAAGAACTCTGCACGTCATGTCTTCATAGGTTTTCTTTATTAATTTAATGATTTTCAGGGGAACTCCATAATGCCTCATCAATTTCCAAAGTGATTCTCTGTCCACACTGTCAAATGCTTTTTCGTAGTCCACAAATCCGATGTATAGTGGTGAATTCCATTCCAGACTTTGTTCAACTATTATTCTCAAAGTGGCTATCTGGTCTGTACATGATCTGTTTTGTCGAAAACCTGCTTGTTCATCTCTCAATTTCTTGTCTATGGACTCCTTTAATCTCTCAAGGATAATCCTGTTCAATACCTTTCCTGGCACTGCTGCAGACATGGACTGATGAAAAAGCAGAGGAAACAGTGACTTTCTCATACCAATACGTCAATGAGTTGACATCTCGATTGAAAACAGGTTGGAAACTGGAATAAGATAACTTAAAGACAGGCCAGGAGGAAGCATGCTGCGTACTACAACAAAAAAGCAAAGGATAGGAACTGGAGGTGAGTGAAAAGGTGTTATTACTGTTGCCAAGCAGCAATAATAAATTGCGGATTGGATGGCAGGGACCCTATGTCATACTGGAAAAACTTTCCAGGACCAATTATAACATTGACAAGAAAGGAAAGGAGAAGGTGTATCATGTCAATCTTCTAAAAAAGTACTATGACAAAGAATCACCAGAAGTTGCACATATCATGACCCTCGCCATTGCAACAGAAATGCACGGTGAACCACTTCACTCTATGGAATATCCACTCACAACTACAGAGGATTATGTTCAAGTAAACATTAGTGAACATTTAACTCCAGAGCAGAAGAAGATGGTTCAGAAAGTGTTGGAAACCCATGCTGATGTGCTCACAGATAAGCCAGGTCGTACGAATCTGTTAGAGTACGGCATGAAGGTTACTGACCCTACACCAGTATGCATGAGAACATACCCTATACCCTATGCGAAAGCCCAAGCACTAAGGGAGGAAGTTGATTATCTGTTGAAGGAGAAAATTATCTCAAAGTCAGACTCTCCCTATAGCTCAAGTGTGGTGCTATTAAGAAAACCGAGTGGTGAACACAGGTTATGTATTGACTACTAAATGCGATCACAGAATCTCAGGTGAACCCATTACCTGACAATAACCAGCTGTTCTCTACACTGAGTAAGGCTAGGTATTTATCGAAGGTAGATCTAAGCAAGGGATACTACCAAATACAAGTGAAACCAGAAGTTAGGAAAATGCTGGCATTTAGTACATCAGACGGACACTATGAGTTTAATGTACTACCCTTTGGACTGAAAAATACTCCAAGTATCTTTTCAAGAATGATGAGGAAATTGTTGGAACCTCTACAAAATCCCCATATCACGAACTTTATGGATGACATTCTTGTTGCTACAAACACATTTGAAGAGCATATAGTAGCGCTCTCCATTTTGTTTGACAGACTGAGAGAAACTGGATTGACTGCACGTCCAACCAAGTGCTATATCGGTTGTAAGGAGTTGGAATTCCTAGGTCACACTATTTCTACAGGTCATATGTCTCCTGACCCAAAGAATATAGAGAAGTTAAAGAAGGCACCCAGACCTCAAACGAAGAAAGATGTGAGATCATTTGTATCATTATGTGGGTTCTATCAGAAATACATACCCCACTTTAACTCTCTGTGTGCACCATTAACTAACTTAACTAAGAAAGGACAGCCTGACAAAATCAACTGGAACGCTGATTGTGAAAAAGCTTACACAGAGCTAAAAGCAAAACTCACCAGCAAACCCATCCTTACGCTACCCGATATCACACACGAATTTGTATTAAGGACGGACGCTAGCAGTATAGGTATTGGTGCAACTCTCTTACAGCAATCAAAAGCCCAGCCGGAGGAACTTTTACCCGTCGCCTACGTCAGTAGGAAGCTGAATGCAGCTGAGTTGAATTACTCGGCAACAGAGAAAGAATGTTTGGCTCTAGTTTGGTCCATCGACAAATTTTCACCTTACCTGTATGGGACACACTTCATTGTCCAAAGCGATCATCAGCCTTTAACATTCTTGGCTGCATCTAGAAAGTTAAATTCGAGATTGTTAAGGTGGAGTCTGCTTCTGGCGCCTTATTCCTTGACAGTGAATTACATTCCGGGAAGAGACAACGTAGGAGCTGATTTTTTTAAGTCGACACCCTATTACTCTGGAAGTACAGACGAGAAATGATTAACTAATCAGGTGTTTACACATCAGCTAAGACAGGTCACAGCTAGGAAAGGATGGGGCAATGTCGTAAAACGTCTTTGTTAATACATATGCCCAGCCAATCAACGTTCAGCAGACTCTGAGACAGGACAGATTAAATTACACGAAGTGTACGCCATCTTGTTCCCCGAAGATGGCGGCAGACAGAATAAAATTAGGCATTAGCCCTGTTTTTCGGGACTCGGTCACGGAATGTACCAAACCGCCGAGAACCAATCAAAAGGCTTCCTTACGCACTGACAGATTCCTTGCGTCTACCTATATAAACGGGCGCGTTTTATTAACAAAAAACACACACAAACTCGAAGGCCAGCTCGACCGACATAATGGGGAAGATAAAGCTGTCAAGACTGATTTATTGCTTACCTGCATGAACGGGCAGACTTGCTTCACTAAAGTCGAGTCAGTCTGGCTTGTATTAATCTTAGAGGGTTTATTCGTGTCATCCAACCTGAGGTCGTATGTTCGAGTCAATCCAGCTGCCTGGAACTTCGCAGGAGCACAGTGATTGTACCGGAGCTACATCCTTAGTCCCCCTCAGTCTTGGGTGGGCTAAAGGAACGATCATCAGCGGGTGTCGTGTGCAACAAATTAGGAAGGACAGAACTGTTCTAAGAGATGGGGACACATTAGTACCATTTCCGTCGGCAATGATGAGCAATTAACGGTCAAGGAAGAGAAAGTGATTTAGCGTAGTGAGAGACAAGATTAACTGATAAATTTTCTATAATTAATTAACAGCACAGCTGATATCTATAATTTTGTTCCTATAATTGGAAGACTTGTAATATATATATAAATATATATAAATAAATATAAATATAAATATATATATATATGTGTGTGTGTGCGTGGTGTGTGTGTGTGTGCGTGCGTGCGTGCGTGCGTGTGTGTGTGTGTGTGTGTGTGTGTGTGTGTGTGTGTGTGTGTGTGTAAATCATATGTAAACGTACAAATCCATTGCATTCCATCTTCCAACATCCACCCTTCAGCCCAAGAGTAGATAGTGTATATACTTAATAAATAATAAGGAAATTGTATTTGAACGATTTGTCAATTTTATAATTGTTAAGTGAAATCTGTTTCCTTGTTTTAATATCACAGTTAGTTACACAGCGGGGTGGCATTTTATGACTGTCTCCACTCTACTAATTTTTCGAGATCAGATCATTCACAGCCGTAACTAATTTGTGATACCAGTAGTTCTCTCATACACTGGGACTTCACCATTTTCCTGCAGAAATTCTATTTCTGTATTGTCACTTCTATACTGATCTTAGAGCCAATAAAAACCTCACGCTAAAAGAGGTATACACGAGAGTTACATAGTGGATCAAGTAGAGGTATACACCAGAGTTACATAGTGGATCAAATAAGGGTATACACGAGAGTTACATAGTGGATCAAGTAGAGGTATACACCAGAGTTACATAGTGGATCAAATAGGGGTATACACGAGAGTTACATAGTGGATCAAGTAGAGATATACACCAGAGTTACATAGGGGATCACGTAGGGCTATACACCAGAGTTACTGCAGAGTTACATAGTGGATCAAATAGGGGTATACACGAGAGTTACATAGTGGATCAAGTAGAGATATACACCAGAGTTACATAGGGGATCACGTAGGGCTATACACCAGAGTTACTGCAGAGTTACATAGTAGATCAAATAAGGGTATACACGAGAGTTACATAGTGGATCAAGTAGGGCTATACACCAGAGTTACTGCAGAGTTACATAGTGGATCAAGTAGGGCTATACACCAGAGTTACTGCAGAGTTACATAGTGGATCAAGTAGAGGTATACACCAGAGTTACAAAGTGGATCAAGTAGGGCTATGCACCAGAGTTACTGCAGAGTTACATAGTGGATCAAGTAGGGGTATACACCAGAGTTACATGGTGGATCAAGTAGGGCTATACACCAGAGTTACATAGTAGATCAAGTAGGGCTATACACCAGAGTTACAAAGTGGATCAAGTAGGGCTATACACCAGAGTTACATGGTGGATCAAGTAGGGCTATACACCAGAGTTACATGGTAGATCAAGTAGGGCTATACACCAGAGTTACATAGTGGATCAAGTAGGGCTATACACGAGTTACTGCAGAGGTACATAGTGGATCAAGTAGGGCTATGCACCAGAGTTACTGCAGAGTTACATAGTGAGTCAAATAAGGGTATACATCAGAGTTACATAGTGGATCAAATAAAGTAGGTCTATACACCAGAGTTACTGCAGAGTTACATAGTGGATCAAATAAGGGTATACACCAGAATTACATAGTGGATCAAATAAAGTAAGGCTATTCACCAGAGTTACATAGTGAGTCAAATAAGGGTATACACCAGAGGTACATATTGGATCAAATAAAGTAGGGCTATACACCAGAGTTACATAGTGGATCAAATACGGGTATACACCAGAGTTAAATAGTGGATCAAATACGGGTATAAACCAGAGTTACATAGTGGATCAAGTGCGGGTATATATCAGAGTTACTGGTGAGTTACATAGTGGATTAAGCTGGGGCATACACCAGAGTTACATATTGGATCAAATAAGGGTATACACCAGAAATACATAGTGGATCAAGTAGGGTATATATCAGAGTTAAGGCAGAGTTACACGGTGGACCAATTAGGGGTATAAATCAGTTACATAGAGGATCGGGTAGGGCTATACACCAGAATTACATAGTTGATTAAGTAGGACTATACACCAGAGTTACATGGTGGATCAAGTAGGGCTATGCACCAGAGTTACATAGTGAATCAAGTAGGGCTATACACCAGAGTTACTTAGTGGATCAAGTAGGGCTATACACCAAAGTTACATAGTTGATCAAGTATGCTTATACACCAGAGTTACATAGTGGATCAAGTAGGGCTATACACCAAAGTTACATAGTGGATCAAGTAGGTCTATACACCAGAGTTACTTAGTGGATCAAGTAGGGCTATACACCAGAGTTACATAGTGGATCAACTATGGTTATACACCAGAGTTACATAGTGGATCGGGTAGGGCTATACACCAGAGTTACATAGTGGATCGGGTAGGGCTATGCACCAGCGTTACATAGTGGATCGGGTAGGGCTATACACCAGAGTTACATCACAGTTACACAGAAGATTGGGTGGAGGCCACAGAGTTTATTATGTGAATTGCAGAAATGAAAGTGAATGAGAGAAAGTGATGTAAGCGGCATGGAGGTATTGTGGAAAAATAGGGATGAGACAGAAAGCTGAAGTGGATAGTGTAGGTAGCAGGGATAGGTGTCAGGGGTCAGGAGACAAAAAAACTGAGGTAGGTGAGTATAATTATTAAGGCTGTGCGTCGGAGTGAGGAGATAGAAAAATGAACGGTTGCTAGTAGAAAGAGAAGCTCAGGTGAGGCGAAGGAAGGAAGCCCATTGGTGGTAATGTAGGAGAGAAAGTCTGGCTTGTGCTAACATACTTGGACGTGGAAGGTTAAAATACTGGTCCGCTAATTAAACCAGGAACTCACGTGACAAGGTACATTATCGTAATTATGGCGATGGTGTGTTGTTACATGATGCTATGGTTACGTTGGTGCCAGTGTTGCTAAGAGCAACTGATGGGGGGAATAGAGAATTCGACGAAAGTCAGTGTTTTATGGTTAAGGATTTTAAAACTAACTGTTGTACGTCAAATTTCAATTTTTATTTGATTTGGGGTCAATGTGTCAGTTTTAATCTGCACTGTACTTTTCAAGGCTGTGAAATCGGAGTCGTGAGTCGGTCGTTTTTTTTATTGGAGTCGGTAAAATATGACCGGACTCCGGACTCTGGATTTTATGCCATATGACTAGTAAATAAACTGTAGTCGGAGTTGGGAATCGGTCGTTTTTCTATTGGAGTCGGTAAAATATGACTAGTAAATAAACTGTAGTCGGAGTTGGGAGTCGGTCGTTTTTCTATTGGAGTCGGTAAAATATGACTAGTAAATAAACTGTAGTCGGAGTTGGGTGTCGGTCGTTTTTCTATTGGAGTCGGTAAAATATGACTAGTAAATAAACTGTAGTCGGAGTTGGGAGTCGGTCGTTTTTCTATTGGAGTCGGTAAAATATGACTAGTAAATAAACTGTAGTCGGAGTTGGGAGTCGGTCGTTTTTCTATTGGAGTCGGTAAAATATGACTAGTAAATAAACTGTAGTCGGAGTTGGGAGTCGAACTTCTAATTTCAAAAGTCGGAGTCGGAAATTTTTTTGGCCGACTCCACAACCCTGGTATTTTTCCACGTCTGCACACGTCAGCATTCATATAGCTGCTCTCTACAGCAGCGCTTTCAGAAGTGTGAAGTGCATATCACTTGTTACAACAACTTCTAAAAACGTCATGCATCCAGAGCCGAATCTAGGCATTTCTCTAAGTGGGTGCGAGGTCTCCTGGGGGGTAAGGGTCATTCATCATCTTCTTCCTCTGAGCTCCTCATGGAGCATATGGGGGCCACCACAGTAGCCGGTCCCCTTGCAGGAAGCCAACACCAAACATTCACATGCCCCTTGGTTTCTGTGCCAATTCGTTCTATACGATGAGATTGCCAGCCTCATGAAAAACCTAATATTATTGGCCTTGTACGACATGCTTGGAGGTACAGAAGTTTTGTTCTTTCTTTATCTCTTCAGAGACCCCAGGGAACGACACGACATAAAAGGGTGCACGAGGAAAACACACAAATAAAAAGGTAGATGAAGACCACTGCTGTAGAACATATCTGCATGTAGCTAAGGAACAGGAAATGTTGCGAACATGGCTTCAATTGTTCTAATCATGATAAAGAACCAAAAAAAAAAAAAAAAAAGATAAAAGCAACGATAACTCACCTAGAAGTTCTTGGAATGCTTGCTGAAGGCGCAGTTGTGGTTACCGAATGTTCACCCACTGTGAGGGAGGAAAATACGAACACAAATTATATATTGGAACTAAAGGTTTGCGATAATGAGGATGATAAAAACTCATGTAATAAAAAAAAATTAGTAGTTTTTACACGATGGTAAAACTGCGAACTCTGTTCAATATTTGTAGCCTCGAAAACCACAGACGGCAAAGTTAACTGGAGTGAAAATGCGCGCCTAAATTCAACTACGCAGTTGAGTCCTCCGACCGTGTTAGCTGCCAGTTTACAATGAGGAATAGACCAGGCGAGTTCTTACTAAAATTGGATCTACCGTTTTGCATTAAAGTGGACTCTCTAAACAAAGCATTCAAAATTGCATTTCATTAACAAGATTATTTTTAATGAAAGTGAGTGACAAAAGAAGAGCATATAAAATGACAGAAAAACTAATTAACAAAGTGTACAATCGTCATTATCATCACGTTCCTTTCTGTTCCCTACGGAGCTTGTCCTTCTGCAGTCACGTGCTCTAGCAGCGGTTGTTTCCGGGAATTACACAGGACATTATGTTGTAATGCCAATATGAAAAGAAGCACCATGAACGACAGAAACTATAAATATAAAAACTGACAGGGAAAAAAAACATTAACAAAGTGTACAAAAACTGCAGTTAACTTTTTTTCTAGAACTACCGTAAAACACCGCAAGCTTGGTTCTACGTAGCTTAGAATCTCACAGAGCTGAGAAGATAAGCCATTCCTTCACTGATCCGTTAGTCTGAGAATACATAAACCATTTTACAGACTTTTCTTATAACGGAGGTTTTGTGCCGATATGTTTCTTCCCGTGACCACCTCATTTTTATTTTTATACTCGTGGTTGTTGCGGATACATTTGTGTGCAATGCATTTTTCTTGATTTTTATCGGACCTCGTCTTGGCCTTTAACCCTCAGTCCGGACTGCACGGTATATATATATATATATATATATATATATATATATATATATATATATATATATATATATATATATATATATATATATATATATATATATATATATATATATATATATATATATATATATATATAATTGTCAAGAGTGGATTTTACGAGCCTGCCTGAGACAAGACAAAAGTCTGAGTGAAGACTGAGAAGATAGATGAGCTTTGGCGTTGAGTGTGGATAGTGATTTATAGTTATCAGGAGCAAAGAACAGATACTGACTCTCCCTCCTACCACTCAATGACTTTTTTATGCAATTACTGTCACTCTGCCTCTCTCTCTTACTTGGAGTAAGGTTTAGCTCACATTAGTGCCTCCACAAACAAACAGTACGAGCACAGATAGTAGAGTACAAATACAGATAGAAAAGTAGTCTGATCCACGTATAGGTCTACTCTATTAACCAAAAAAACAAAAACAAAAACTATGGCAAAACAAGAAAAGTATCAGAATCACAAACCATCAAATCATACAAATGCGTTTCACAAAAAAAAAAAAAAAAAAAAAAAAAAAAAAAATCAAGTGACCACAATACTAGTAAACATGATACTAATGATGATAATCCACCCAGATTTATACTCCAGCTGTTGTTGGGGAGATGTTGATGGTAATCCTTCAGCAGGGAACCCTGAAATAATAAGAGTTCCTACACACACACAAATACCCCCGCTGACTTCTTCTTGTCAGAAACACAATTTAAAATTCCACTTAATGGCCCTGCCCCACAGTCACTACAATCTTTTCCCCCCTCAAACACTTATCTGAGTGCACCCCCACCAATGCTTTTCCTTTGGCACACTGCGTTAATACTCCGTTTGGAGTACAGCTTGTAGGCGAATAGCAGATGGCGAGATGATCACCCTGTCATCGCCTTTGGATGCTGACAATCCGCAAAAACAAACGACCCCCACGGTAAATTCACCGCTGTAAGAAATTTCAAGACAAATGCTAAGTCTTCAAACTGTACAAATTGGCTGTAGATCCAGAATCTAAATGAGCTGGCGATAAATGCAATCAAAAGGAAATTATACGTTGGCAGTAATCACACCACTAGTGACGAAGGCTTCCACTCTTGTGAAGGTGTGTGATTGTACGGGCGATGGAGCATGAGCAAGGGGAATCTCCGAATGAATATGTAGTAAGAGGCTGATAAAACGAACGACTGTGGTGGTGTGAACGCCTCACTGTAAAGGGGTTGCTGCTGTATCCGGCCTTTCCAGGAAGGCAATTACAGGCCGATGGTCAAAGTTTACCGGTGTTTGCGAGATTTGTGAAGAATGTCCCAATCTAATATGGTTGGCAAACTGCACAGAGATCTCTACCGCTCACGACAGGAATTTTAGGACTGAAGCATTTAGTGATAGAAGAGAACCCAATATATAGTGCAACTAGGCCACATGTGTCCCAACACCTGCATAGAAAAACGCAGAAAAACAAACGTAATGCTAACCAGGGAATTTTCATGGCGACGCGCTACCAGAATTTGCGCAACAGGGTGACCGCTCTTACGTTATGGGAGTGCCAGACTTTCCCCGGCATCTAAAACACAGGGAAGTAGTTTTGACCGCCACTCTGCAACGCAGGTGTCTCAGACGAGTCGCCAAGTCACGCTTTCGCCCGGGTTGCCGCATAATATAATGCAACAGTTTCAGAGCCCCACAACTAGTTTCCCTGCTGTCAAAGACCCGGAAACTTTTTCCGTTCACTCTCAGAAACCGAGTAACGAGCGTCTGACTTGTGGTCAAAAGAGCTCCAAGAAATATGCCGCCTACAGCGACAGAGCGTCTTGGGCGAGTCAAACATTTCTCTTGTCACATTAAGAACGATGGGAGTGAACCTGTCCGATTTAGAGTGACAGGCTAGTAATCCCACTTTACCATTATAGAAGACCGAAAAGAACTGAAATGGGCGGGCCAAAATAATAAAGAATTTAGGGGTCGGTGTTAGCTCCACCCCAGTGTCCACAATTTATTACCCATTTTGTCACAATAATACATACATACATACACGTTATACAGATTACAAAGTAAGAATGAGATTACAACTACTCCCTCAGACACGTCGTAAAAGGCGTTGTGAGGTTGGTAATCTCATTATGTAAATCAGATTGTTTCAGAAACCATGGCGACAGGAGCACATGAATGCTTCGGTGCATGTTTCCTACAAAAGGGCCAGTTGCAATGATGGCCCCATACGGGGCGAAACGGAGAATTATCTAAGACAGCGGTTCTTGACCTTTTCTTTACCACGGACCCCCTTTAAATATCTTTTGTTGCCGCGGACCACAGGTTAAGAAACGCTGATCTAAGAAAATGAATCCTGAAACACTGAAGTAAATGAGATGTCTCGAAAAAAGTTCACATAACCAAATAGAAAAGCACGCTAATAACAGTAATTAGAAAGTGCAATGTGGAAATAACAACAACAACAAAAAACTGTATGAACTTTTTACAATAAATCTTTATTACTACGAAGCAAAAAATAAAAAACAACAACATAATTCGGAAACACTGATAATGTTAAGCTATAATGCAGCGAATCGTGAGCAAAGAGCGATCAGAGATATAGCACACCGGAAGAAACTGAGATATGTTTTTTACTGGAGTCTCTGGCTAATCGGGTTTATATTATTTGTTTTTACTGCAGAATTTTTACCGCATGAAGTACAAAAATATTCTAATGAACGTGACATGCAAGAAGCCCGTATTGAAAGAGAACACAGAACAAAATAGAAGAAATAACGGAGTTAACTTTCATTGATCATATTTTCAGAAGTGGCAAATTAAAAACCTGTAGTGGTTTTTGATGTTATTGCGTGGTTGATATGTTACCTAGTGTACTGGATGAGGTCAGCTGTGAAGGCTCCTGAAGATAACAGTTTATGTGAGTTACAGAATGCCTTTCTGCTACCACTTACGACCTCAAACAGACTTATTCTGCTATTATGTATGTTAGCTACGTTTAATGTCTAGGGTACTGAATTGTGATGTGTAAGTAATTAAATACACAGACACACACATGTAAATACTAAGTCTAATAATAATAATACTAAGCTCTATGATCAAATTAACTGACACTGGCTTTAGAAGTTTAGATTTGACAATTTTTTGAATTTATTTAGTCCTGAACCAAATGTTTCTTCTGGTCAGGACATATGAAACAATATGTATTTATCAATAAAAGTGCATATATATATTGAATAATCACAATGAAATTTTTGTACATAAATATATTGTTACATTGGTTAATATTAATACTAAATACAGTGTCTTTGGAAAACTAGCACTGGATGTTTAGTTGGGGTGGTGTCATCATGCCCAATCTCTGTTTATAACGTTCATTGTCCTTGAAATATGGACTGAGTTATAGTGTTTATACAACAAGATTTTATTTCTTTATTTATTGTGGACAAGGTTGATGAATCCACAGCAGGCCAGGTTTTCACTTATCTGGCCTGTGACGATGCAGTACAGAAGTCTAGTGGCCCACTCCTCTCAGTAGCTGGAGTAAAATGTTAGGCTGCTTAGGCATCCACTCTTGTACTTCTACAAAAGCATCTGGCACTAGCGTAGTGCCAGACCAGAAACTCTGAAACCAAAATTTGTGCCATGTGTCAACACACTGCCTACTGCACCACTTTTACACACAACAAAGCAAAACAACATTTACAAAGATCGGGTCAGATCTCTCTGACCAACTTAGCACATCTCACCCAGTTGTTATCCAATAGCACCAGTTTCCCAAGACTGCATTGCATCCGAAATATGTTCAATAGTTTCCTCTTCCATCCAATAAGGTGGGTGATATGTTCCCACTGATCTCAAATATAAATCTGTCTTCCATAGTCTTAGATATGTTTTCCTATATTATTTGTTTGTCTCTAGGCCCTGGACTGCTGCTGGGGACCTAGAGTAAGCACTCACTTGTCGTAATCATTTTTCATGACATGGCAGTATCAATCACTCAAAATATTAAAATTAAAAAAGGTAAATGCTTTTTCCCTTACCACAATTCAAAATTGAGAACACAGTTACGTAGTACTAGCAAAACTCAGCTGAGCTGCTGGCTAGATTAGGGCGTCCCACTGATAATATTTAATATTTCCTGGAATTTACACCTCTAGCATTAACGAACTGTGTCAATGGACAGTCTTCTTCAAAATGGCACTAGCGGGCGTCTTTCTTTCTACAATATGAAAGCTGCTGTCCAATCAGCGGACTTCCCCTCTACTTTTCAAATATTCAAACTACAAATGTCCAATTTCGGTCCAGTCTCAGTCTAGTGTGTAGTATTTTTCTGTCGGTCTGTCCGTCCCAACTTGGCTTTTCCCAAAATTACACTTGTTTTTGGACGAAACTACAAGAAAAAACTACACAAATTTTTGTCTCCCCCTACTTCTAAGATTCTATGCTAAGTTATTTTTAGCTACTATCCTCCTACTTTGCCCCTAGTCCACCTGCAGTTGGTTTTTGCATTTTTAGTCTCAAGGACGTCAAAATGTAACTTTAGTGAAAATATGCACAAAAAACTGTCTGCTAGTCTGTATCGAACAATACAGTCTTTCGTCAATATCTTCCGTGTTATCTGTCCGTCTGTGTAATTAAAAGTATATTATTTCTCAGATTAAGATGGGCTATCAAACTAGCTAGTTTTTATTTTCCTAAACTTATTATTAAGAAAAAAACCTACTTTTCTCAAGGTTAGTTTTGAAATTTGTTTTTGAACCTTCGTGTACGGCGTTTGCCGCTATATTCAAACTAAAACAACCAATTACCGTAAACCGTCCAAGATACGTCTGTTTCTAACAAGAGCTAAGGTCGTTTTTGTCCATTTCCTTACATTGTGTCAACTAGTGGCGTAATTTTTTCTTTCAAAACTACAAATTGCGTCTTTTTAGACTTTAGATTCAAACACGTGTTCAGACCGTCATTTTTTTTTCTTTTATCTCCGTTTCTACCCCGTCTAAAAGGATAAACCGTTTGTCTGCATGTTCTAACTAGTTAATGTTCAATGACCCTAGAAAACGCTGGCATAGGTGAAGAAGCCTCGGCATATCTTGCCTATATTTTTATCCCTACATGTTATTTTACCTGTTATCTTTATAAATGGAGGAATTTTAACGTTGCATCACTGTAATTTCACCACAAAACCAAGACGCAAAAATGGATCGAAAGAAATAAAAATTGTAGTCTTGTTTCGGTTATTTAAAATGTAGTCTAGATATTATGATGAAAACTGAAGATTAGTGATGAAAGTGCTGTCAGTGATGTCATGACAAGTGGCGTAACTACAATGTAAGGTGCCCCTGGGAGCAAAATAAGTGCGGTCTTCCTTATACGAGTATAATGGGCTCCACAACTATAATCAGTATATGGCAAATCTGTATAAAATGTATCTACTTACTTCATCGTCATCATCCTCGTCAACACCCTTCAGCTGCCAAAGGAGTTAGGCCTTCAACAAATGTGTGCCCTGTCGTATGCCTTCAGCTCAACATCTTTTCATGTTTTCTTTAATTCTTTTATTTCTGTCTCCAGAAACGGGAGATGCTATGGCGTTTATCACAAGAACAAGGGAAATATAAAGAACAGACATCAAGGCGACGGTCCCTTCTAACTACTACGTTCCGGGACCCATTCGGTACTGGGGCCCCTAGATGTGCCCGATCCACCTAGGTGGTAGTTACGCCAGGGGTCATGACACTTTACTGCGGCTATTTGTAGGGGCATTTTGGGGCCCAATGCAAAGCAAAATAAAAGAAGAAACTGAACCTGTGATAACATAGACATGTTGAAGATTTCGCACATAATTGTGTTTTCCTGACATTTCATACATCGGCCGAGATACTAAAATTATAATTATCTTTATTATTGGTTTAGAATTCAGTCCCCTGCTTGTGGGTGATCAAGGTAACGTGTACTCAAATCACAGTGCAAGCCGTTTTCCGTATTTTCCCGACAATGGAAATATTTTTTTTTTAAACTTACAAACACAGATTTCACACTTTCATAACAAGAACTCTATTTGTCAATGATTACAAATTTAATGTGTTTACTGCCGCAACCTAGCGATAGAAAATAATAACAATTATAATAATACATCTGAGCCAGGATTTCTAATTTTGCTTTCCTAATCCCCTCCACCAGCTCCTCTTCTTTCCTGTTAATACTCCTAATGTTTCATGATCTGGGACGACCCAGAGTTCGCTGGGAGGACAACATTAGAAAATTTCTGAAAGACCGAGGACTAGATTGGAACCAGGCTCAGGAGGAAGACAGCCGAAAGGACCGTATGACACTCTCTCTGGAAAACCTCTATATCCTAGGGCAGAAGAGGAACGACTAACTAAGTATCATAATAATAATAATAAATACAGCAACATAAAATAGTTGATGTATCCTATACAAGACTTCTTTATGAATAGGTCAGATCAGCAGCTACTTCACACTGATGAAGGCTGCAATGGATGTCCAACGTCTTTTTTTCTTTAAATAAAATTTTGCCTCGTTTTGGCGAGACGCGTCTCTTTCAACATAGATACAGGGACCGTTGGTTATATTAGGGCGCATGTCCAAACATATGGTTTTCGGCAAGGTGTTAAGTCTTTTTATAATAGGGGATCCCGTTACACGCCCACTGAGGCATATTGGGAATATGGTGCTAGGCCCATATTTTCTTGACCATAGGCACACTAGGGGTGAAGTGGTCAGCATCACTCCAGCCGCCGTAACCTTCCCAGAGTTTCTCTAGTACCCATCTCATGAGGCTGGGTCGACGCCGGAGCCGTTTGCGATCTAAAAATATCCCACCTCAACTGGGGATCGAACCATGGACCACCGAGTTAGGAAGCCAGTGCTCTAACCACTGCGCTACCGTGGCTCCTAAGTCTTTTTATATGATCAAAATATTGTATATTTCTCACTTTGTCTTCCTGATCATTTTAATTTTTGTTTCCATTTCTCTTCCCTGTGTGTTTTTCAGTCTACCTTTACGAACATTCCAGGTGCCAAATTTGAAGAATTTTATAGGTGAAAATAGCTTAGTCAGCAACCCAGACTCCTTTCGGCTTTCTGTGGGTTGCGGTCATGGGCCTTCTTACTTGAAGAGTTTCTATCTTGGACGGTTCAAGTGAATTATTTTTAAAGAAAAATTGACATATCCATACTGTTTGTTGATTTTTTTTTTTTTTTGTGTGGTTTAAAATGTCTACAGGATGGGGGTAGCCCGTCCCAAGCCCAACCCTCCTTAGTCGCTTTTTACGGCATGTATGTTAGGTTACTACTCTTTGCTCCCCTTTCGGGCCCCTGCAACACACGACACTATACAGAAAAGCAGAGTATAAATAATGCCCGAAGATTCTCATGTTTGGTTTGTGCTTTATGTGTTTGACTGTTTAGAACCTGCCTCATGTTGTTCAATTTAGCTTTTGCCATTCCTTTTCTCTTACTGATATCTGTTTTACATCTGCCGTCCTCGCTAATCACGCCGGGTCAACTATCTCGTCTTAGACTGTACCGGTTTATGGATTTACAACATATCTCACCTTAGACTGTATATAGATTTACAACTAATCCCACCTTAGACTGTATATGGACTTACAACATATCCCAACTTAGACTGTATATAGATTTACAACATATCTCACCTTAGACTGTCTATAGATATACAACATATCTCACCTTAGACTGTATATGACCATACCAAATGTTTCAACATAAGTAGATAGGATATGACCTTACAACATATTCAACCTTAGAAGGTATATGAACTTACAAAATATCCATCTCTGACTGTTTATGACCTTACAACATATTCACCTTTAACTTAAATGACCTTACAACATATCCACCTTAATCTATATACAACCTTGCAACATATCCACCTTTAATTGTATACGACCTTACAACATATCCACCTTTAACTGTCTACGGCCTTATAATATATCCACCTTTAATTGTATTCGACCTTACAATATATCCACATTTAATTGTGTATGACCTTACAATATATCCACCTTTAATTGTAGACGACAGTACAACATATCCACCTTTGAATGTATCTGACCTTTCAACATATCAACTTTTAACCATTAATGACCTTACAACATATCCAACCTTAGAATGTATTTGAAGTTACAAAATGTCCACCTGTCACATCATGGATTGGAGCGACCCCTTCTTCTTCCTAATCTCGGTTTCACTACGGTAGTAATCGGTACATTTGTGGTACGGATTTTATTGCGTGCTTTCAATTGTCGCACTTTCTTTCTATCTTTCTCTGCTAAGTAGCAGATATTTTGCATCTACATTCTTTCGCTACTTTCAGTATATTGTGTCTTGTCTGTTTATCTGACACTCCTGGTGGATTATAATACTAAACATTTGCAGGAGCGGTTGAGAGAACATTATCAACAACGAAGTTGGTTAATCGCAGGCGCGGCCGATATCAGCACACAGACTAACACGTACATCGCCCAGCGCAATCTGCTTAATCACTGATAAAGCACGAGTGCGTCTCCGCCAAGGTTGTAAAGAGACGGATGTTGTGTGTGCTCAAGCAACAGATAAGACATACTTTAGCAAAAGTAATAAGTGTTACATCTTAGCCACATTGTCGTGTGAGGTTACCGATATGTTCGTGAGTTGGTAAACGGGGCAATCGGATATTTACAGCCCATTTTCAGAAAAGTAATGTGTGAAATTTTGCATTAGCTGAGTCATGCAAAATATTCAAATCAGATTGGCTGATCATTTGAGCTTCATAACAACGAATGCGTGGGAAGGCAGTGAATATAACCTAGCGCTTCAGTCAGTCAAAACTACTGTGAAGATCGCTTGCCAAGACACCAGACCTTGCTAGAGTGAAGCCTAGAATTCAGAATTCCATTTTATCAGACCGGAAACATTTAATTTGAGTATTTATCAGGACTTACAAAAACAGCCCAGGAAATCTCCATCATCTTAATAAGGAAAGCCGCTTTCTGAGGAAACTGAAGGAAACACTCAAAGTCAGAGAGGGAACTTATTAAATTAACGACACCCCAGACGCATGTAAGAGGCCGATTCAAGTCTCTTTTATTCATCTGAGAAAAAAGTCTGTGAGCCAGGATTGGCGTAAGTTGTGATTTTACATTTTATATTAGTAACATGTGAACTAACATATACGAGTATATGTTTATTACCATGTGAATTTTAATATGTGAAAATCGCTAGTGGATGTCCCAGTCATTTGAGGCTGGCAACCTCAGCGTATAGAATGATAATTTCATGAACCACCACTAACAAAGGCTGGTGATTGCTTTATTGCTAGTTTCGTAAAGAGAACTAAAAGCATAAAGTAGTCCCAGGTTCCATATGAAGCAGGGAGGGAAAGATGACAGAAACGATGTACATTCTAAGTATAATACTTACAGTTTCAAACCGGTGTAAACGTCTATTTGAAAATATTCATTTTAAAAGTAATGGAAGTTTTAAACTTGTTCAAATCAGTGGAGATGTAAATGTAAAAAGTTAGTTGCTTATCCTTTACAGGACGTGGCAATCAACCCCAGCTTTTATTGGCTGTTTTTGTGATTTTTCTAGGCAATTTTTACGTTCAGTAGTTTGCCATTGCTTTCTGAACGGTACGGCGCTTATACCATTGTTAAAAATCCACACAAAGCGATCTGCTACCAAACCGCCAGCAGCAGGTTTCGAACCTGGTATATCTGGATTATGAAACTAAGTTCATATCCATTAGGCCACAGACGCCGAAAGTTGAAAGTTTCAATTATTTAGGCAGTAAAATGACTCAGGATGGTGACACAACAAGAGAAATTCATACTAGAATTGCTTTGGCAGCTAGCGCCTTCAATAGATTATCTAACATTTGGAAATTACGATCATTGAATACACATACCAAGCTTCGTCTGTTTAATTCAAATGTTATCTCAGTGTTAACATACGGCTGTGAGAGTTGGAAAATAACACAATCATTGGAGAACAAGCTGAATACATTCGAGAACAAATGTCTTAGAAAACTCATGAACATCAGTTGGAAAGAATTCAAGACTAATCGACAAATAAGAGAAGACTCTAGGCAGAAATATGTCTCCAATTATATAAGGAAAAGACGATGGTCATATATCGGTCATGTCCTACGAATGCAAAACAACAGAATACCATTGCAGGCACTCACTTGGGTTCCCGAGGGTAAGAGGAAAAAAGGAAGACCAAAAGAAACACTCAGAAGAACAATAATAAAAGAAGGAAGAACGTTGGGATTAAACAATGTGCAAGAGCTAAGAGGAGTGGCGTCACAACGTACAACCTGGAGAGCACTGGTTTCTGCCTTATGCGCCGTGTTTGGTGCTTAAAGAATTTATTATTATTATTAAAGCTAAAGCTATTCAATTTAAATGTAAAGAAAGTTTTATCCCGAGGGAATAAATTTAATTCTCATCGAGGGTAAATTCTGAGTTAAATGTGATGGTGGAAGGAGAAGATAGGGACCCATAATCATGGGATGGAAAACGCAATACTCATAAGAGCGTTTCGTTTCTATTTTTTACCATAATTATTGGTGGTATCAGCAGAAAGTACTATCTCTAGAACAAGAAGGGAACAGTGGCCTGAGCTTTAAGATGAAGGACCAACTTTGTAGACTCTCGCTGACATTTCTGGGAAACGAGCTACACCCGACAACCTTGACCAGCGTCAAGTGTGAGCAGTGCAAAAAGAACCAACCCATCAGAAGGAGCGGAACCGTCATTGGCAGCTAAGTTCAATATATGCTGCCACTTGAACTTCTTGTAAAAAACAGTTACCTCCTATCACGACCGTGAAGATAACTTTCTTGATCCATAACTATTCAAATTATTTTCAAACTGTCAAAAACTTAAGTGATTATTAAATTTTGTTATATGTAAATTTACAAATTTAACTTCGATTTAATCATTTTAAAGTTACTGCATGTTTGTCTCGGTCAATTTACTACACACACTCAAAACTGAGCTATACCAGAATAATAAGAATCCCCCTGAGTTAATCAGAGGTGGGGGCTTAAACGAGCTAACATAAACCATTGCTTAATCCTTCACAAAAGTTGTCGGCATATTCTAAAATTAATGTGCTCAGCAATACGCAGCATTGTTTTCGCTTATCTGAATATCCTTTGTGGTAGAAGCGTCATTAACCTTCTATCTACATATCTGCCAAGAGTAATCTTGTGCAAAGGTAGACACCTTTGAAGCCTATATTAGATACTCTTGAGTTTTGGCCACTATTGGACCACTACTGCAAAGCAGGGGAGGAATCCCGTCACACCACCTTTGACTATATATGACCTTACAACATTTCCAACCTTAGAATGTATATGAACTTACAAAATAGCTACCTTTAACTTAAATGACCTTACAACATATCCACCTTTAACTTAAATGACCTTACAACATATCCACCTTTAACTGTATATGACCTTACAACATATCCACCTTTAACTGTATATGACTTTACAACATATTCAACCTTAGAATGTATATGAACTTACAAAACATCCACCTTTAACATTATATGATCTTACTACATACCGGTATTTACTTTTTACTGTAAAAGAACTCACAAAATATCCACCTTTGACTATACGAGTATGACATTACAACATATTCAACTTTAGAATGTATGTGAACTCACAAAATATCCACCTTTGACTATATATGACATTACAACATATCATTCTTAGACTGCATGCTAACATACTTATCTACTGTACACGAGAGCGTCCGATTGACACAGTGGTTAGAGTGCTGGTGTCTCGCGGCAAATCTGCCGGGTTTGATTCACGGTATCGAAACGCTCCAGTTTATCCAGCTGTAAATAGGTAGGCCTACCTGACGTTGCTCTTGTAATCGAAAAGGAAAAGGCAGCGAAGAAAATTGATCACCCCCCACCTCTGGATACTGGACCTAGCAAAGTGAAGTCTCCAACACTTCACTTCTCTACGGCAGTATCTGTTATAGAACTACAGTTACAATTTACGATATACGACTTGTATAACCATACAACATATCTGCTTTAGACTGTGTATAACTTTACAACGAATCCACCTTTGACTATACATGACCATGCAACATATCCACCTTTGAATGTATACGCCCTTACAACATATCAACTTCTGACTATACATGACCACGCAGCATATCCACCTTTGAATGTATACGCCCTTACAACATATCCATCTCTGACCATACATGACCATACAACATATCCACCTTTGAATGTATACGCCCTTACAACATATCCATCTCTGACCATACATGACCATACAACATATCCACTTTTGACTATATAGCCTTACAATAGATCCACATTTGAATGTATATGACCATACAACATATTCACCTTCGACTGTATATGGTCTTAGAACAAATTAACTTTTAACGTTATGACCTTCTAATATATCCATTTTTTCAATGTGTATGACCTTACAACAAACCCACCTTTGACTGACCTTACAACATATAGGCTACACCTTTCACTGTATTCGACCTTATAACATACCCGCATAATTAGTTACCGCTATCAAGGCTTTTAATTTTGTAGAAATAATTTTTAAGTATGGTGTTTCAAGATTGATTTAACTTACATGCAGTAATTAGTATTTTTGAACATTAGCAAGATGATTATTCAATACCAGAAATGTTGAAGATACTCACCCAGAAGTAGCCGCAGTACCTACAATTCGCGTTCACCAGGCACACAAAAAAAAACCAGGGCAGCGCCGAAGCCTCGGTTTCGTTGCTACTCCCGAGGAATGGTGGGAAGTGAGCCGAGGTTAAAGGGCATATGGCAATAACTATTACAGAATGTTGTGCACGAGAAAGAGAGGGGGGATGTGTGTATGCGTGAGTGTGAAGCAGAAGGGAGGGTGAGTGAAAGAAGTTAACTACTGCTGTGAGGTATAAAGGACGTCCGCATGAACACGTTGTAGAATGCGCTGCATACCTTCTTCGTCGAACACGAATTAATTAAATATGGAACCAGACACTGGCTTTTTTTATCCCCCCACTTTTCTGCATGTATCTACTTGTTACCTTATTTTGCATGTCGTTTCTAGAACTTATTACAGATTTTAGTAACTGAAGGTGAGCTCACTTCAGAGTATATAGCGTTATCCTTCAGGCTGACTCCGTTCTTGTATATTTGTGTACAATACTCCGTGTACGTAATATTCGCTGATATCTTATGTTTAGCTCCGTGCTTAAATTTTCTTAGTTCAGAACCGGCCCTGTACTTTACACATCCGACTGGGATAGACGGAAAATTGCATACACCTCCCATCTTTTTATTTTTGTTCCGTGCTGAGGCAAGATTAGAGACTTCGTCAAGGTATTTTGCAATGAGTAATAGGTCTTAGCAGTGGCGTGCTAAGGCGGTGCGAGGGGGGCGGGCCACCCCGGGTGACAGCCAGGAGAGGGAGAAGGTGTCATCGGACATTATTATGGCAGTACTGTACTGTTGTAAAATCTACTTGCAAGCATAATATATTTTTCTGTGTGTTTTATGGGAGGTGCCAAAGGAAGAATCTGCCCTGGGTACCAGATACTTAAAGTACGCCCCTGGGTCGTAATGAGGCACGCTTGCTTTGGTTTTTTTTTCCCTGGAGGACGATCTGTTTTGACAGGACTACTTCTTCTTCGTCATCGTACGCTCTCAAATAACTACATCTATTTCTCTTATACCGCTGGAAGACTTCTCTCGTCACCAACCGATTTCTCTCTGATCTGGGTTGGAGAAGGCTCTGCACCTCTTATGGAACCGATAGTTTTGGAGAACATGTTCTACTGTTTGTCTGTCCTCCCCACATGGACACATATATAGCTGTCCGACTTTTAATTTGTTGTACAGATGGCATTTGATTCTGCAATAGACGGGTTCTCAATCTGAAGGGCAAAACATAACAAGGTAGAAAAACGGAAATATTGACCAAAATCACAGACAGCGAAAGAAAGGGTAGCAGATTTCCAGGATGTTGACGCTATTGTTAGTGAAGTTTGTTTTTTTGAAAAACAGACTCCAGTTTTCCTCACGAGCTGGGTGAACAAGAAAGAAAAGAATGAATGATGCAAACATGTAACACAAGTCATTAAGAGGTGTGTGTGTGTGTGTGTTGGTAGTCTGTGAGTGGTGTTTGCTTGTTATCTTTTCTTAGCCTCTGTCTCTCATCTCATTCATATAAGATTATTTTTTGTAAACGCTGAAGCTGGCAGTACATGCACTAACTCAACAGGGGGAATCATTCTTATCTGGGTTTTGTTACAGAAGATTCACACAACCGGCATTTGTGTGTGTTCCTCATATTCAATGTAGCATGGTTATAAAATGACCCGTGTTGTTTCTGGGGGTCTCTGGAGAGATAAAAAAAAAGGTGTACTGAACCCTCATGCATTGTCGTACAAGGTGACTAATATGAAGTATAGCATGTGAACTGACATACTCATCCTGTAAAACAACAGGCTACAGAAACCATTGCTATAAGGGCACATTAATGCTTTTATCCACAGAACCAGCTGCAGTGGTGGCTCTACACTCAATAAGGAGCGCAAATAGTGATGAGTATGATGATGATGAGTATTAAGTGAGACATGTAGCTGAGTCTTCAACAAAGATCAGGGTTTTCTTGATATAAAGCGTGCTTTGCCTGTGCTACCAATCAGGTTTAACTTTGTTAATTCATCATCATCATTTCCTTCATCGTTCTTTATACAGCATGGGATCACCCTGCATCATCAAAGCATTGTGCCCTTGCAGCGTAGGTTCCTTCAGCAACGTATTTTACACGATGAGGTTACCAGCCTCATACATAACCCAATATTATTCACCTCTTACAGCATGCTTGAGGGAACATTAGTTCTATTCTTTCTTTGGATCCCTAATACCCCCGGAACTTCGCGGGATTTAACATTTTTATTTAGGGTGATGCTTTCCTCGATCTAATAAAGTAACAAAAGTCCAGAGTCGTTCCCCGCGGGTATCTTAGGACAAGGGAAATTATAGGGATACTGCTACGTCAGGTATATGAATATTTGAGAAGAACTGCCGTAAGACTCTGTTTTCCAGTCCTTGTTTTCATTGTTATATATATATATATTTTTTTTGGCTTTGAATGTACTATCCTCTTCCGCTTTCAGGTTTAGTGGCAGACATTTTTGCTTCAACATGTGACATACATCAGGGAGTATTTTTCTCTTATTTCTATAGTTTCATGTTCTCCACTTAATTCTCACTTTCCTTCCCTCCTGTCTCTTGTTTATCTGTCCCTGACGAAGGCTTTGTGGCCGCAACGTAGGTTTTTTTTGTCTTGTCCTTTCTCTTTGTAAGACGTAAGATTTGTGTGTGTGCGGTTTTTTTTTTTTTTTTGGGTTTTTTTTTTTCATTCTACGTCAGGTATATTGTAACAGCCGACTAATATTTGGCTGGCAACCTCATCATGTCAAAGAAGTTGCTACACACGCCATTGTTGCAAGATCGTATGAATGCTTAGATGGAGGTCTCATGCAAGGGGACCAGCTCCAGTGGTGGTCCCCTGTCCTATAAGGAGCGATAAGGAAAAAGAACAAGATGAGGCATCCGAACGTATTTCCACAACATAGAATTGGGACCGAAGACGCAGCAAAAGAGATGAATGCAGTCAGCGACTCATTGCTTGACTGCTGGCGTCAGGGTCAGCGAACCAGAGCTGACCAAGACCCTACTCCACCTCCAAGTGGTGGTCCTGGAAACAGGCTGCATCGCTGCAGTCTGGCCGAGAGAGTATGGATCGAAGTGGGAAGGCAAACCTGGTCCTAAAAAATGCCGTGCTGAAGTCGGATGTGTTGGCCGAAAGGCGCAAATATCGCAGCTCCGCTGTAAACGGACACAACGCAACCAACGTCCTTTTCAGGACGAACGAAGAAGAAGAAGAAGAATCAAACCGGGGAATAACTGTTGTGGGAAAATAAAGAGACGAGAAGAAATGCAAATTCTAAATTTATCAGAGAGATTATGAGAACGTAAATGGAGATGATCAACAAACAAAGCAATCACTCTTGCAGCGTTAGTTTATGTAGCGATATGTTGTACATGACTAGGTTGCAACGCCATGCATAAGATTTTTTCATGGTTGGAAGAAAATGAAGAAAGTAATAATGACATTGCTGGTGATGATGAAGACGACGAAGCAAAAGATGAAGAAGTGATGAAAATCCAAACAAAAGCTGAGAGACTATATCTTCTTCTTCTTCTTCTTCGTTCGTCTTGAAAAGGACGTTGGTTGCGTTGTGTCCGTTTACAGCGGAGCTGCGATATTTGCGCCTTTCGGCCGACACATCCGACTTCAGCACGGCATTTTTGGGACCGGGTTAGCCTTCCCTCTTCGATCCCTACTCACTCAGCCAGACTGCAGTGATGCAGCCTGTTTCCAGGACCACCAGTTGGAGGTGGAGTAGGGTCTTGGTCAGCTCTGGTTCGCTGACCCTGACGCAAGCAGTCTAGCTATGGGTCGTAACTGGAGACAAAGAAAGAGTAAGGCTCCCATACCTCAAGCATGTCGTAAGAGGCGAATAATAAATGAGGCTGTGCATGGGCCGGCAATCTCACCATGTGAAACAAATTGCTACATAAACCAAGGCTGCAAAGGTAGATGCATTTTTGTATGCAGACTTCCTACACGAGGGACAGCTGCGGTGATGGCCCCTACTCGTTAAGGAGCGAAAAAAGAAATGACGATGTTGATGATGTACATACGTAGGACTGTATGTGTACATAGCAAATAGGCTACTTGTTATATCATCATCTCAACCCATAACCCGTCATGGGTCGTAGGGGTGCCATGGTGGAAGCATCAGCAGACAGGGTCCTCCACTGCTCTCTATTCTCAGCAATGCGTACAAGTGTGGAGAAACCGTGTCCTGCCCATTCTTTGATGTTATCAGCCCAGGATTTTCTTTGCCTTCCTCTTCTCCGTTTACCTTCGACTGTTCCCTGGAGGATCGTTTTCGAAAGGGAGTCATGACGAGTTACATGCCCAAACCAGGCAAGCTTTCGACGTTTCACTATTGACAAAAGTGGTTCTTGATGGCCTGCATAGGTGTTTATCTTCTCTCTAACATAGACATTTGTTTTGTGCTCTTTATAGCAAATGCGCAAAATTCTTCTATAACATTTATGCTCGAAAGCCTGAATCCTTCGCTCCGTATCTGCAGTGAGTGTCCAGCCCTCACACCCATACAAGAGAATAGATAATACAAGTGATTTGTATAATTTGATCTTCACAGGAAAACTGATGTTACTTTTCCAGATCACATTCAACCTTGTCATGGCAGCTGAGGCCATCTCAAGTCTTGTCTTGATTTCTTTATTTGATCTTCCATCACTACATATAGTGGACCCGAGATATTTAAAGGTGTTAACTTCTTCTAACGTTTGCCCATTTAACGTAATGTTGGTCGGAACATGTTTCTTATGGCTATTCACCAATATCTTGCTTTTTTCTATATTAATTTCCATCCCATATGTTCTTGTTACTTTCTCCAGTCTAGAGGTAAGGTCTTGAAGTTCTGATTCTGTTCCAGCTATCAGATCAATATCATCAGCAAAACGTAGATTACACAGAGGTCGGCCTCCAATCGATATGGTTGATTTATAATCGTAGAGAGCCTCCTGCATAATATGTTCTAGATAAATGTTAAAGAGCACTGGTGACAGGATACATCCCTGGCGAACTCCTACAGTTGTTTTGAAAAATTCTCCAATGTCATTGCTTGCAAAAACAGCACTGCTTGCGTCCTTGTATAGTGCTTCAATGATATCTATGATGTTGGTATCAAAATTGAATTTTCTCATTATTTGCCATAAACCTTCATGCCAGACTCGATCGAAGGCTTTTGTGAAATCGATGAAGTTATGGTATAAATCATGTTGATGCTGGAGATGTTTTTCGATCAGTAATCTAATATTGAAGATTTGTTCTGAGGTACTTCTTTTTGGTCTAAAGCCAGCCTGTTCCTCTGACAGATTTCTTCTGATTTCTGTTTTATTCTGTTCAAAAGTATCCTTAACATCACCTTACTTGGATGACTAATAAGGCTAATTGTTCTGTAGTTCTTGCACATTTTTAGATTTCCTTTCTTTGGAAGCGGTATTACTAATGACTGCGTCCATTCTTTTGGCATTTTTTTGTACTCCATATCTTCTGGCAAATTGTTGTCATGATTTTTACTATATCTGGTCCTCCATATTTCAAGAGCTCTGCTGGTATATTATCCACACCCGGTGACTTCCCTCCTTTCATCGAACATATAGCCTCTTCCACTTCTTCCCGTAGTATTGCTGCATTTCCGAGTTCTCTGTTTTCGCACTTAATGTTGTTTAATATGCCTAAGTCAGTGTCAAGTTTACAGTTATATAATTCTTTACAATATTCTGTCCACCTTCTCATTACAGCTGTTTTTTCATTGAGCAGAGCCCCATTGCTATCTTCTATGACAGTTACCCTGGGCTGTTGGGGTTTTGATAGTCTTCTTAATGTGTCAAAAACTGCCTTGCTGTTACCTTTTATTAGCCCCGTATTAATGGACTCACATTGATCAGCTACCCATTTTTCTTTGGCCTGTTTCATTTTCTTTCTAATATTTTTATTCACCATACTGTATTGCCATGCTGCTTCAGGAACCTCTTTCTTAACCTTTTTCATTTCTCGCCGTGTATCACATAACTTCAGAATTTCATCTGTAACCCATGTTATATACATACACATATTCATAATTTAAAGAACGAATTGCAACCATTTGAACAATAACAGCAGGCAACACTAGTATGTAACTAAGCATCGCAGAAGTAGCCATTCTGTTTCCCCCATTTCTGGCTGGCGAGGACCCCATCAATTCTTGTTGGATTTCACATGGGTTTGTTGGTGGGCATAGACTACAGGATGCGCGACACAGTTTGTGCATAACCGGCCTCAAACCTTCATCAATGCTGGCACCAGACGCTGCAAGGATTGGGCACCCTTTCTCGTGATCCATACACATCTCTTTGCCCATCCCGCAAAAGTTACAAGTCTTGGCGCAAGAAGCCATCATAAGTTTCATTTTGTTCATGCAGACGTCGCTATCTTGAAGTTTCATATCCTCACAGTTCTCGCGCATGTCGTAACACGTTATTTCTATGGGCAAAACAACAGGTCGAACATCGGGCCGAGGTGGATCTTTGTCTAAGCGAGAGCAAAGAATCAGCGGGTCGTTCACATTTCCAGAGTCACACCAACACGAACATCTATTCTCCTTTTTGAAACTTTTATACAACACAAACCCACCGTATTTACATTGTTGGGGTGGACATCCCATGACATAGGAGCACTCATACATTACGTTAGCCAACTTAATGTCCTTGAATGTCAGACCTTCGCTTTGCCCAATCTTTTCTTGATACGTAGGATCCAGTGTGGTAATGGAGCCAGGAAGGGCATCATTTCCATAATGCATGATGCTGTTGTATTCATATGGGACGTCATAGTTATTGATAACGGTGTTGATATACTTCACAAAGTTGGGCTTGTAAAGTTCCGTTATTGCATCAAAGTTAATTCTGATGAAATCATCGCGATCTGGTCTCATGTGCTCGTGGTACCAGCCGATGGCGTGGCCAATCTCATGGGCGACAATACCTTTAGTGCGGCAACCTGGAGCTAGAACTAAAGGCTGGGGCTTTTTTTGCATTCCGAGTTGGGAGTAACATCCACCGCCATCCTTAAATTGTATGCGCCTAGGTGTAGTATTACTCTCTATGAATTCAAGACAAGTGTATTTTGTCCATTCATCCATTGCTTGTTTAATAACATTCCGGTTTTCTATGGAGTTGGGGGATTCTGTGATTTCATAAAATACTTTACAATTTGTCCATCGTGTTGTGGCATCTCTAACAGCCTTCCTTTTCTCGCGTAAAGTACTAGGGCTACTGTATAGGAACTTGTATTGTTCCAAGGTCAATAATAAATCCAGTTCTGTCATAACCATAATCTCTCCGTTGGGCATCATATGAAAAACGTCAAACATCTCTGCTTTTGGAGCTGCGTTGACAATTTCTTTGTCAATAGACTTGCATATGACAGTTTTATGTAGACAAAGAAGTTGAAGGCAAATAGAAATGATCCAGCTAGTTGTAAGTACTGGTGAGTTACTACACAATGCCATGGCGAGATATTTCACCAATAAACAGTGTATTTACGTATACTCTACTGATCTTAAAAACAAAAAAGTTATCTACATTACACGCTCACAACAAATTGTCCTGTTCACTGCAAACGCTCGATGTCGTCGTCCCGAGAGACTATATGACATCTGGTATGACCTGTTCTACAAGGGCGAAACAAACGAAAATGGCGCAGATTGTGTTGCAGCACGCGCTAAATTTCACGACGTCAGATAAACCAAACGATAAGGGGGAAATTACTCTTAAGAAACTCATATGTAACACACAAGTTTCGTTCTTTACTAAAATGGGCAGAGCTATTTTTGGGGGTGTGGGTTTGCACCTTATACACACAGCAGGGCATACATGCTAGCCGGGATGTGCAGCACACGAGCTCGTGTGAATGAGCGTCAGTCGGTAGATTTCTTCTTTACCTGGTTTTTATGTAGTTTCACTGTGGACTCTCTCCCTCCGTGACCTGTTACCTTTTGCTCTAGCATAACAGACTCAATGTCTCTGTCTCTCTCTCTTTTTTTTTTCCCCCAACCATTTTACACGTAACAATCTTAAATGTTTCTGTGTGGATAAAAGTCCGAGATAACCGCTATATCATCATCATCATCAGCAGCAGCAGCAGCATTATCATTTTTCTTCGCGTTCCTTACGGAACATGGAGCCAGCACTGTAGCTTCTCCCCTTCTACACCAAACATTCGCGTGTTCTTGCAGTTGTGGTTTCTGTGGCCAATTATCTGACACGATGAGGTTGCCAGCCTTCATGCACAACATAATATTACTCGCCATGTACGACATGCTTGAGGATTCACTGGCCCTATTCTATCTTTGCCTCCGCCACAGACCGCCGATTACTGCTGCATGCCAAGCGTCACACTTCAACATGGCTATAATTATTTAAATCAATGCACAGCGAAAGAACCTGACAATAAATAAAATTAATTGCCAAAGGAATAACCATTGCCAGAGATTATCAATCAAGCAATACCCGTTAGTGTGGGTCTTCAATAAACACATGCCATCCCCTCTAGTTTTTTTCCTTTGTCTTCCTCATCATTTTCATTTCTGTCCCCTGTTATCTTTTCTGTGTTTTTTTTTCTACCTCTGTCTCTCTTACCCTGGGGATTTCAGAACAAGGACTGCCTTGTAAGGCTATCAAAGGGTTACCACAGTATGTGTGCTATCCATCGCCAGCATCTTCTCATCTCTTCTTCCACTGGCACTTGTCTGGTTCATATTTTCAGCTCCCCATTGGTGACTTTGTCATACCATTCTAATCCTTCTATAAGATGAAAGCACCTAATTATGGTAATCTGTAGCTTTTTGGTAGCTGTTTTTGTTGTTCTCCATGTTTCTGAGCCATACAATAGGACTGACTTGACATCTGAAATGATGATTCTAATTTTTGTGTTGGATTTGATTTCTCTTCATCTCCATATATTTCCCAGTGCAACAACAGCTTCTCTTGCTTCATGTATTCTTATTATGATATTATTGTCTGTCCCTCCAACTTTGTGTATATTGCTGCCATGATATGTGTATGATTCTACATCGTACAGGGGTGTTTCTTCAAGTTAAATTTTGTTATCATTTCCGGCATTTATTCTCAGTATCCCTGTTATGGCCGGTTTTGCTCTGACATTTGATTAACCTTTGTACTGTCATTACACAAATCTGTTCCTAATAAAACAGTGTTCATTATTTCTGGCCATGTCTTGAGTTTATTCTTATATTATTGTGACTTGGTTTCTGTCGAGCAATCGTGCTGAAATAAAGGTTGCGAATGCGTAGTCAAGACTGTCCAAACTTCAATAATGGTAGATATTCGACAAGTCCATAGGTGGTTCGAGACCACATAAAATACGTTTTATTTGACAGTGTTCAATCGACGAGACATGATATGAATTAGGCATACATAAAGTTCATGCATATATATAAACAGCGTCTCCTGTCCTTATTCCATTAATCGTCACAACGTCTGAATATTTACTCGAGATTCCGTATGTCGGTAATCCGGTACTGAATATCCAAAGTTGATCGATCAATATAATCTGGATACTAATAATTATAATAACATACTCCCTGCGACTATTCTGGTACTGAAGAATTAGTCATTCATAAAAATGAGACGTTATACGTATCCATTCAATTCGGCGGACCCTAGCGCCACATAATCTTGAAAACCTTTACTATTATACACGGGAGCGTTGAAATGCTTTTCTTGCTAGGACAGAATATAAATTACAAAGGGTACACTTATAGTGTCGTCACGTGTTAGCATAACAACGCAACACGTCATCATAAAACTAAGCAATTCTATCCGTTCGCGTTCAATTACCGTGAAGCGCGAACCCTAATGTTTATTAATAGTATTTTAAACCCTTCAATGCGTAAACTTAAAAAGAGCTCACTATAAAAGTGGCTAACATCATTACCCCTACCGTAACATTCCCCTGACCGACGGGGGTAAAAAAAAATCTATTCTATAGATTTTTTTTTTCAAAATATTAAAAAAATTATCGACATACGACTCACGATGCTTTTGTTAAGTATTGTCGAAGGCCGTAGTCAAATATAGTATCTGTCATAAAATACATTACAATATAATAAGTCAACTACAGAAATGTCAACTGTCAGCTAACCTACAAAATAATTATATATGTAACTAAACTTATGTTATAACTAATCAATGTGTATTGTGTTAATCAACATTATGATCTAAAACTAATTAACTATTAACTAAATGTAATGTGAGAAGGACGTTATAGAATAAAATCTAATTAAATAAATGAAAGTATTGTGTCATTGTTACTAACATTCAAGAAAAGAAAAATGACGAATGTATGAAGAGATAGTGATAAGAAATTAATATAATAGAATAGAATATGTGTGTGTAAGAGAAATCGTATAACTAAATCTAACTAACTTAATCTATAAATTCATAAAGAAGAAATGCATATTATTATATATCATCATTAATGTAAGTAATTAATCAATAGTCACTTTACAACAGTAGCTACATTAATTAATTGTGTACTCGTATCTTGATAGAAGAATGTTTGACTTTCACTCGTGCCATCTATGCGAACAAATTTGATGTCGATATGCGACTATTTTAAAAGTACCCTTGTTTTTCTGAAAGTTGCAATAGTGGTTTGATTTCATTCGTTTGATTTATGATCAATCACGTAAGTCCAGTAAATTCGAAATTCAATAATGAAATGTTCCACTGTATGTGAACGACTCAATGTCTTTGCATAATGTAAGTTGTAAGTTTGACATAACTTGTATAATGTTGAATAACTTCTAGTATCGACAGAGTTCCAGTTCTTGAGTTCTTAATTTTCTTCATTTAACGATGATGGATGTCGAGATAGAGAATCCTCCACTACGTTATCGTAACCTCGATATCACGAGATGTTTGACATACTGGAAGACTTGACATGCGGACTCGTAAATTATTGAAGTATAACAGACCGGAAACGTAGCATGTCATATGATGTTGATAATAGGCGAAGAAACATGAGTTAGTCACCATATTCTTCGATCTTGAACCAGTTTCAATCGTACATTTGGTCATGAAGGAGACCAATATCGATGTGTAAATTGACTGCATCTGACGAAGAGTAGTAAATTTAATTCATATCTGGCAACATTAAAATAGGTTGACTGGATAAGATTGTCAAAATGTTATTAAATGTTTTGTCACAGTCTGTTGTCCATGTAATTTTATTTGGTTTGTCTTTTCGCAATAGTGAAGACAAGATACTAGCTCATGCTGCATTGGCTGAACATGAGTAGAACAGTCAACGACATTACTGTCTAATGTAGGCATGCGAAAATAACATACAAACAAAAAGACAAAGTATCATTGTAGACAAGATAACGAAATGTTATAGAAAAGAAAAGTTCATACTAATCCACCCATGTAAGAATAAATGACTAGGAAAGAAAAGGAATGATGACTGACTATGCTGAGTCATCAAAGACATGAGATGATAACACCAAGTGTCAATAGCTAATATCTGCTCGAAGCAGAATTTGATACCATCTGTAAATGGAGAGAACGGTGATGAAAGTAAACACCATTGTCACGCTCGACAACCATACGAGCATCCCTATTGTTACAGAATGTAACCAATGCATCACTATTCTGACCATTGAATGATGGCAGAAGACGAACAAACTTCACGTTTGCTGTATATTGAAAAAAATTACCGAGTGTCTGCCAGGTAGTTTCCTGTGGCAGATTTCGCACTAGAACCGTGCGAGAATATGCACATTTACCTATATATGTAGTATTCTTATTAGCTGATGTATCATCCTGATTAAACTTAGGATGATACCTATCAGTATGTAAGGTAGGAGGTTTCCTACATGTCGTATACATCTCCTGGCTGGGCAAAGCAAAAACTTTGCCGTCAGACTTATTTGTCTGAACCTTATTATGTAGGTTCATGTTAAACTCACTATTATTTCTCTTTTTAGCGAAGTCATTCCTATCGTTAGGCAACTCAGCAGTTTTCTTGGAATCAGTTTCAATCTGATTCTGTCGCCAAGGTTTATTTATTGAATTGGTAGTATTTTGTCGAGGGAAAGTGTATCTCCCCCGGAATGATTTCTTAACCTTCACAGGTTGTGTTGACACTTCAGGATCACACTTAGTACCTGAGGCATGTCGTACAATAGAGTTATGATGTCTGTTGTTCAGCAATATCTTCTTGCTCAACACGACGTCTAGCAGACCATCAACTCTATTTCTTAACTTAGCACCTTTAGAAGTTAGTACTGCAATCTCATGCCTCTGCTTCTTATTTATTTTGTTTAGGTTGTCATTCCTATTGTTCTCCTTAAGGAGCAAAGTCTCGAGGTTAGTTAACTTTTCATTAGTCACCTGTTCATGTTGACTTATAACTCGTCTGAATTCCTGATTCTCGAGTTCAATTTTGTTCATCCTATTCTAAAATTGAATGTAAGAAGTCTTCATATCATGATTTGTTACTTCTTGTTCATCAACCTTTAATCTTAAAAGTGCAACTTCAGATTTCAGTTCCTGAATCTGAGCTAAATATGTGTGACACTCGGTCATTAACACCGTATCAACCTTATCCAATTCACCCTTCTTCTCCTCTAATGTACCCATATGTGTACAATCTGTATTTAACGCAGTATCACCCTTATTTACATTCACTAAATCCTGTTGCATTTTCTTCTCATCTAATGCAAATATTATTTTAGTTTCTTCTAATCCTTCAATACGCCTTACTTCATCTTCAATTTCTTCCTCAGTATATGCTTTTCCTCTTACTTCCCATTCTTCTACAATAAACAATCTCATAGCAAATAATTTCAATGCTTCACCCTCAAAACCATAATCAATACGTGCCAAATTCATGTAATACTCTAATGTATACATGGTAACTATATATATGACTCCCTGAGTCAATCAACTTATATATATCTAATTGTAAGTTCCAAATTTTATCTTCACTTATCACTTATGGGTATTCTCCATCCAAATATATTAATCAATTATGTATTTCCATAATAATATAATGTCCCACTTTATTTAGTATATCACTTATTCATAGTGTGATTAATAAACAATTACCAAATAAAAGTTACTCTTCTTTAATATTTTGCACTAATATTATGACCTCATGCCCTATGCAGCATGTGTAAAGAGAAGTGCCTTGGAACACTATTGCAAAAAATGTTGCAATCATTCAGTCAAGTAATTTTTTTAATCAAAATTTAATTAAAATGTTTTATATTATTACCTGATTAATTTATATTATTATTATTATATTATCAATTTTTAAGTTAATAAATACAAGACAAACAGTCAACTAAATTTTTACAAGACACTAGCACATCACAATTGACAAATGCAGACATAAAAATGATTACATGAACAAAATAAGAATCGGAAGTACTCCAGAAAAGGTCAAGGTAACCAAATGTAGGTTAATACACATGTATACAGAAAACGATGACGTCACAGGACTCTATAACGGACATATATTAACAATTATTAAAAATAAATGATAGAAAGATGGAGAAAATACGAAATAGCTACAAACAAATTACAGAAATGAATAAAAATTGAAACTGAATACAGGAAAATACACCAGAAATCACAATCACTGTACACCTAACATCTAATATCGAATCTTTGCAATTACAAGCAGAACGAGCCCAAAATTAATATTTCTTTGGGGTCTCTTGTATCCAGATTGCAAATATTCAATTACCCTAGGATACTATCAAAACTGTTGATGCCTGCCGAAGCGACGTACCTCAGTTTTGATTCCCAAACCAACCAACCCGCTTACATACATAACAAACAGACAAATAATGACAAATGGGACATATAACAATTAATTGCAGATAAACATGCCCAAATAAAATCAAATGGACTACTATTAGTTTTATGAACCGACAAAGGTTTCAACGGTTACTTATCTTTTTGTGCCCAGTGATATTCTTCGGTTAATGCTAGTATGCACCAACGGCCAAATAGGTACGGTGAGCTGAAATTCATAGTTTGACGGGGTTTCTTTTTGATGTATTCCTTGCATCGAAACTGGTTGCAGGATATTAGGTTCGACCTTCTCATTAGAACTGCTAACGGCTGCCATTGACTTTGACCGAAAGGATGATGACGTAAATTCGACCTTGTCGTCATGCGCAATATGTCATAAAGTCACGTGAGTGCATTGTAATTGTAAACAGTCTTGTTGTGATGAAACTTGTCGCTCTAGATCTAACCTGATGAAGAAAAATTTTTTTCGTATCCCCAAGCTGGCCGCCACTTTGTTATGTCCGATTTTGCTCTGACAGTTGGTTAAAACTTTGTACTTTCATTACACAAATCTGTTCCTAATAAAACAGTGTTCATTATTTCTGGCCATGTCTTGAGTTTATTCTTATATTATTAAGACTTGGTTTCTGTCGAGCAATCGTGCTGAAATAAAGGTTGCGAATGCGTAGTCAAGACTGTCCAAACTTCAATAATGGTAGATATTTGACAAGTCCATAGGTGGTTCGAGTCCACATGAAATACATTTTATTTGACAGTATTCAATCCACAAGACATGATATGAATTAGGCATACATAAAGTTCATGCATATATATAAACAGCGTCTCCTGTCCTTATTCCATTAATCGTCACAACATCTGGATATTTACTCGAGATTCCGTATGTCGGTAATTCGGTACTGAATATCCAAAGTTGATCGATCAATATAATCTGGATACTAATAATTATAATAAGATACTCCCTGCGACTATTCTGGTACTGAAGAATTAGTCATTCATAAAAATGAGACGTTATACGTATCCATTCAATTCGGCGGACCCTAGCGCCACATAATCTTGAAAACCTTTACACCATTACTATTATACACGGGAGCGTTGAAATGCGCGTCTTGCTAGGACAGAATATAAATTACAAAGGGTACACTTATAGTGTCGTCACGTGTTAACATAACAACGCAACACGTCATCATAAAACTAAGCAATTCTATCCGTTCGCGTTCAATTACCGTGAAGCGCGAACCCTAATGTTTATTAATAGTATTTTAAACCCTTCAATGCGTAAACTTAAAAAGAGCTCACTATAAAAGTGGCTAACATCATTACCCCTACCGTAACAATCCCCACTACAACAGCATATGACTTCTCTTAATGCACACCTGCAACGGCGTCAATGTCAGTGGTGACTCCACTGGTCAGCGTACACGAATAAGAATGATTTCACCATACGCTATCGAATGATCCTGATGTCACCATATACTAATCATGATAATCATAATGCCCCAGTACACCAATAAGGATAATCATGATCTCACCATGTGCATATCAGCATAATCATGATGTCACCATGCACTTTTCAGGATAAGTGTGATGAGGTGGTTCAAATCTTTCATCGTCTTTTACCATTTTCCCCATATTTTTGTCATTTTCTTCTTCACTAAGCTTTAATATTATCGCGCGCACACATATTGTTCTATTTAATTTTAATATTATTGCGGTTAGATGGCATTTCAGCCACATGTACAACCAATACACAGAGAACATGGCAAGGCGCATCTACAAAGCGAGATAATTTTCGAAGCGTGACACTAATCTAGATAATATAACTCTCTTTGACAAAAGACTGATAATTTTAGGATTTTGATTCGGCATACTGATAATGACCCCACGCCTGTTTGTATCATATAAGAAGGAGGCAAACAACTGGAGCGCTTGCGTTGTGAGAGAATATCACACCCCTTTTATCACTTGATAGGCCAAGACCGACGCTTAGACACTCAATCTGTCGCTGGCTACAAGGACACAAACTATCAGATGGTAGGCGGGGGCTATAGGAGCGTCCTAAGATTTCGCACAGGTTGGTGATACCGAGTTATATTTTAGCGGTGTAAAAGTTAGTATGAGTTGTAATGATCCGTGGCGCAAGGTGAAATTCACAGAGTGATAGCCGAGTTCATAGTTTTAAACTCTACTTACTGGATAAATTATAATTGTGTTTCAAGAAGGATCGCACAGGAAAGGTTCGTTACATTATAAAATCATGTGTAGCTTTCCTTTTCAGTTATTTGAGAATTTTGTTTACAATAAGCCTGATAAACGAAGGCTAACAATATTACTTACTTAATGTCTGTGATAAAGTCAATCCGTTTAACACCCCGCTCAAATTCCCAGATTCAAAAATCTAGTAACGAAAAATTACACCCTATAAACCCCACTAGTATATTTGAAAATTGCCAAGGACAAGGTCAATCGTACCGCTACGAATTGGACATAATATTTGAAATGTTTCCACTATTATCGTTCAAAAGGGTTACCACCCGCAAACGCATACACACCCGCCCTATTATTTAGTGAAGGTTGTAACTATAAATAACTACAGCATTTGTAATTTGGTCCCAAGGACATTGCCTATCAAAACAGTCTACGATTGGCACAAGATTTGAATTTTTCTACGACCAAGCGTAGTGAGTCCCATCCCCCAAACACACACGCAGCTCGCGTTACCCTTCCCAATATTTTATGACGAAAGCCGGAAAGTATGGCAGAAAACCAACGCGTTACTTCGTCTTGAGAAGGGAGAGAGGGGAAAGGGTGGGTTAAAAAGGAAAAAAACAAGCCTAACTTATGCGTTTGAAAATGAAACTAAAACCAAATCTGTACGGGGTGGAGGGGAAAAAGCTTAGATAATGTATTGCTTTCTAAATAAAGAGACTAAATAAAAGGGATGTTCTGAATGATAGCGCTAATATTATTTAATATCTTACCATAACAATTTCCCTTATATTACCTCATCTTGCCTTAGAAAATCTATTTGGTTAGGAAGAAAGAGTAAATAATTACAATAAAATTACATAGATGAAAACGATGAAGAATAGTTAAATGAAAACTAGATAGGATGATAGAGGCCAAAGGGCAGTTTAATAATCAATTTTAACTTTTGAAATCGGTCCATAGATGGCTGAGATATGACAGAAATAAAAATAAATAAAATCAGACTAGCAAACGCACTGATTAACACTCAATGCTTGGGGTTTTCAAAAGAGTCGAATTTTGGACGCGTTGTTTCATTGGCTAGTGAGATTGATAACATGTAACGCGTTCTAGGCTAGAACGCCATTTGAAAATTATAACCGCAGTGCCAAGATGAGAACAGAAGGGGAGCTTTTCTGAATAAGTTTTACCTTCTGGACGACAGCAGTCTGAATTTTGTGCCATCGTTCTGCTAGTCATCTGGTTCATTGTGTGAATGATTCAATATTTGCGGTAAGAGAAATGACTTTATTAATTTTATATGTATGTACAGGCCACAAGGGTGCGAGCCATAAATTTGTGCTGTACGACATTTCCATTGGAAAAGAATTACGACATCCTAGCAATCACATGCCTAAGCAGACTTGGGAGGGGGGAAATGAATTTACATTGTGTTTGCATATTACCATTACAAATCATACGATTGTAAGTCCAGAAACTACTGGCAGTTTTCTGCAGGCCACAGTGTCCCAGTAACCCTTGGAAAAAATAAATAGGATGTCATACTAAAAGAGTTAACAGATCACTAGAAAGAGAAAAAGAAAAGTGTGTACCCGAGCTGATGATATGGAAGAAAAAAAAAGGTTTGAAGTGATAGGGGCGTTGAAGCCATGTGGGAAGGAGAAGGTACCCACTGAGTGTGAAGAAGTCACATAAAAATTAGGGACTGAAGCTATTGGTTAGCACATGCAACTGATCACAAAGAATGCTTAATGATGTTTAGTTGTTAGTTGTGGAGATATATAAAAAGTGTACTTAGGGAGGAATTGTTCCTCTTGTTGCAGGGTTGCATCACCTATTACCACGTGAGACATAACCTGGAGCTGCAAAATACGAGGCAACTTGCCAGTTGCGTATACTTTTAAGTCAAACTGTAGTAGCCGCCTCCAGAAGACACTGCTGTGAAAGAGTGTGCAAGTATTTCCAGCAAGCCATCCACTTTCAACTGAAAAATAAGATAAGCCCAAATCTTGAAGGCTCATGACATCTCATTATATTTTATTCTCCACACGTTCAAAAAACTTTCTTGTGGCGTGATGAGAAGACCAGTCCCTCACACTAGTGACCTCTCTTAAGACCGTATTACTTCAGCAGGGGATACAATTATAGGAACATTTTAGTAATAACATTTATTGGACAAGATGTCCTTCATATTTATTTAAATTTGTATATAAACATATTTCTTTTGAGTTGAACATTCCTGTTTCCAAAACAAATTGAGGATCAGGAAAATAAAAATTGTAAAGTAATTTTATAACTTTAACCACTGTCTTACTTAAGTTCATTATATTGAGTTACAGTTGTGTTTAAGTTATCATCATATCACCACACATACATTACCCTAGACACGTAGCCATATAACAAAATAGAACCTAAAATATTACACAGAGTGAGATCTGAGAGTGGTAGCGGTTAGGTACCCTGAGAATACATCATCATCATCAACTATTAGACTCAGGGACTTACATAGCTTGACCTCACTCTGTTGACTCTTACTTTTTAACATCAATAACCTCTAAAACCACCACAATGTCTTTTCATTATTTATATTTACTAATCGTTTGATAAATCATAGATTCTTCCTCTCGATTAATTTCATTACACACTGTAAAGCAGAGCTTTACATGTCTGTTCTTTACCTCCAAATAGATTATTATCTCATCTCTACAGATTGTCATGGACGCACGCTTTCATACTCACGACATTTAACACCAAGGACACACCATCATAAATGAGAGAATGAATAAGACAGATATAATTGATGAATTTGTATAAATGAAAAACAGAATGGAAAGAGATGTAACGGCTGATAGTAGATGTGAAATTTATGAAGGCACTTTGTTGTCTTCAGTCTGTGATGTTGTATTCGAAACTTTGACCCTAGGGTGGAGCTACCATCTCCCTAACCTCTTCTTGATTGTAGGCATGCCCATGTTTCATCTTTTTTTAGTTTTCGGTCGCTGCTACCATGTCATTTTGATCTGACAACTTAACTCCCCTTTGCTCCCGCAAAAGTGGCTAACGGAAATGAAAGGTCTTTGATGCTGGTAAGAGTGACTTTGGGACACGTCAGAGACGCTTGTGTTGTTGGGCGACGGAAACTTCCCCGTGTCTTTGATTCCAGGGAAAGTCTGGGACCCTCGCAGCGTAAGAGCGGTCGCTCTGTTACGCAATCCTTCTTGTAGTGCGACGCCAGGAGAAATCATCTGTGAAACGTTACGTCGTTTTTCTTCGTTTTCCGTCCAGGTGTTTTGGCCACCTGCGGCCCGATTTACAATATATATATTGAGTCCCCTTCTGTTTCTAACTGCCTTTAGTCCCTGGAACTTCTGTCGTGAGTTGGTAAAGATATTTGTGCAGTTTGCCAGCTACTTTTAGTGTTGGAAATTCTTCAAAATCTAAGAATTCTTAAGTAACTTGGTAGTTGTTTTTTCCCTTGGGTTTTAGACTTAGACGGAGGCAGTTCATTTGAAGTGGGTTCTAGCATTTGTAAGGCTTGGCCATTACCCAACAAGTAGCGAACAAGAAGAAGAAGAAGACAGCGAACGAGAAGAAGACCCAACAAGCATTAAGAAGCTATAGTTAGTTTTTTTTAAGGACATTGTGTTTGTATGCTACTTACGTTATTGTTGCTAAGCCCAGTGGTGAATGGACCTTAAGATGAGTCAGGTCAGTGATAAAAGAATAAGTTTTCCCCCTCGAAATGTAACTATATAACTGCTTGTTATGTGGAGGGAATTATTTTTAACACAGAGTGTAACCATAAGCGATTTTCTTTTTTTCTGGCCTCCTTGGCGGATCCTTATAATTTTTTCACAACATGTAACTTTAATTTATTTGATTACTTGTCTACATTATGGATACTTTTAACTCATTTAGAGATTTACCCAGAGTAGCCTAATATGTTGTCATATGGAGTACCTGTAAATATGATGGTATTAAGCGTGTCGCAGCCCAGTGAGATAATCTTAAACGGGGCTTGCGATTTCGTTTAGACGCCTATGTATAGACAGAACTGGCAGATACGTTGTAAGGTCAGTTCCGTGCCAGGTAGATGGGGCAAGAATGTTTACATAACAAACCTTCTCCCCCCTTCGCCAGCCATGGGTAACCACTGATTACGCAAGTTGCTTGTTTATCAGGTGGGATTGCCTCAAGCACCTACTTGCTCACGGGGAGAGAGAGATAACATGCGGGATAGGTCAGCACTGACCAGCAGTATGGGCCACTTGGGGTGGGAATAGTTGTAATAAGTTAATCTGTTCCTGTTTATGTAATTGTTTTGTTTTTTCGATGTTGTAACATTTATGTTGGCTAGGTGATCATATATATTTTTATATGATTTCAGTTCAGCGAGAACCTGTTAACTCCGACTGAGTTAAAGAACTCTGGGCCATCGGCTGGTATTGCCTTCCTGGAAAGGCAGGAGAAATCTTCAAACCCTTTACATTGGGGTGTTCCCACCAACTACAGTTGTTTATTTTCCCGACACCCTACTACGTGTACACTCGGGTGATTTCCCTGGCTGGGAAATTTTACGCCAACCCCACCTAATACGTGGAGCGCCCATGCTCCACCAGCCTCAACGTCAAAGGGCTACACATTTTCGCCAGCTCTATCACCTTGTAGCCATCGTCAGCTCTAGTGCATCCATAGTGCAATGCGCCATCACAGGATTGACAGGCTTGCATCAAATAGTGGATTTAATGCCTCCATCGCCTTTAATCTTAAGTGCATTCACCGCCACCCCTTTAGATCCTGGATTTAAAGCACACCTGTCCATCAAGAGGAATTAACATTTGTCCTGAAAATTCTTTTCTGTGGTGGATTTATAGTTTTGGGGTTTCTCTTCCCACACCAGGGGAGGAAAGGGTCATCATATCTCCTTTGGCGATCCGCAGACAGCTGTAATACCAAGCGGAATATAAACACAAGTGTGCTGACGAAGAAGGACTTTGGGAGGTGGACTCAGATAAATTTTGGTGAGGGTGGAGCTTGAAGTAACTGCGGGATCGGGTCATTAAGTTGAATTCAACCACTGTGTTGCTGACCAGAAGAAGTCAGCGGGATATTGTGTGTGTGTGGGGACTTCTTTATTTCAGGATTCCCTGCAGAAGGAGTCGTAGAATATCTAGGCCAATGATAGTGGGAGTTTGAATTACCGAGACGAGAGAGCCAAGCTCATTGGTACCAGTCTAGTTTGATTATTCTTATGATTCTTATTATTACTAGCATTGTGGGGCAAAGTCTTTTACAGACAGGGGGTATGATGTGTTGGTGTTGTGGGTAGTGGGTTTCCCCCCTTGCTTCACCCTAGGCCTAGTGAATTCTTGTTCATGAAAGGAGCGACCATTGCGGTGTTAGTCTCTTGGCCTAGTAAAACCTCTCATACCCCAAGATCGTTGTGCGTGGTGAAGAGCCACACCCTCCTCGAGGTAGTCCTGGTAACTGAGGGTGCGAATCCTCAGGCTAAACACAACGGATCTAGAGGAGCAAACCTCGATAATAAAACCGGTGCACTACACCGTACACGCCCTCTGTGGGTGGGAAGGAGCCAGATGGATACTGAACAGGTCTTGGGAGTGGGAACGAGTGTGGACTGCTCCTTGAAGATCGGAACCCATCGTACAGGCACAGAGACTCAGGACGTGACGATCCTATTGTCTTCAACTCTTGGTCACATGCCTAGAGCCTCGGAGAACTCGGCGTAACCAGCAGGCAATTTGGTGGCGGGGAAAGAGTACTATGAGCCCTACCTTGACTACGTATCACAAGGAGATGCAGAAACACCCCTTTTATCTCCCCCAGAGCTGGCACAGTACACTTCTGGTTCCTACCCGGGCGGTAGGAAATCCACAGGCACCCCAGCATCACAATGCCATGAAGATGACAAAGTTGGAATTTAACAACTCAAACCTGGCAGAGCAAGTCCTCCATCAGATGCGGCCGATGCTGGGCCCACTGGCGCGTGGACACGTCCCAATCCCCATCGAAACTTGCCCGGGGAGCCCACCCCGGCTCAAAAAAGCAGAGAAGGCCACTCTCCAAACCTCCGATGTCTTGCGGGCAGTGTTAGGATGTGCAAGAACATGGACAGGAAGATTCCACAACTTCCCCACTGAAGACACGCCCACGACGACCGTTGCCTCAATTGGCTGTGTGTGGTGTACCCAGAAACGGGGCCTCCCAGTACTGAGGCACAGTTAAGTCCCTGATGTCACTTATCGGTGCAGAGTTGAGAGAGATGGCTGAGCATCACAATCCCCCCTGTATTGCAGCATGATGAGAACCCAGCATTGCACACTGAGCTTGGGGGGATCACTTGGGCACCAGACTTAATACTGGCTCTTGACTGGATGGCCGCATGCAGGAGATTTCTACAATGGAGAGATGGCAGGTGGTGGGTATCTGGAAGTGGCTCTGTGCAGGACGTGAGGATTCCTTGGGAGAGCCCAGAACCAGAGCACAGCATTGTGCAAGCTCTGCACAGTTGGAGAGCCCCCCTGGATGACGGGGAATGCACAGTGTGCCACCCCACCTATCCCCAACTGCTAACTTAGAACCAGAAGTGGGGTCCTCTGTATGCGTGCCAGGCCAGGATAAAATGCCTGGGAAAGAGACTGGAGCTCAGAACTCCCTAACTCAAAGTTGCAGGATGGCAGAAAAGCCATGGGAAAGACAGGTCTATTTTAAAGATAACGCAACCATATTTTCACCATACGAGCTCGGACGCCGCCTCGGTAAACAAGGTCCGCGCAGAGCAGTGACACCCCCAGGCTGCTTGCGAATAGTCTACTACTGGGAACATAAACAGATTAGGGATGAGCCCACTCTCCCGTTGAACAGGTGCTAAAGTCGTAGATACTGGGCCAGAAGGCGCACCGGAAACCACAGTATCACGCAACTCGCTTTTTTTTTTTTATGGAGAGTACACCGTCAAATAAATCTCGTACTGGTGCTCGCCCTGTGGAGCTCCACCAGGCAGGTGCAGTGCCGGGCTCTGAGCCTCGACAGAGCCCACCCTCAGCTACTGGAGGACCCTCTAGACCGTATTGTGGAGTCAGCAGACGGCGGAGGAGAACTACTGACTGAAACAAAACAGAAAAAGAGAAACCCAGAGTGCCACTTGTCATGATGCACTGGAATGCAGAGGGAGTGAACAGCAAGCAGGCTGGATACAGCAAAAAGACAGAGCTGGAAAACATCTTGTATGAGAAGCAAGTCAGTGTTTGCTGTATCCAAGAGACTCACTTGAAAGCAGATCAAACCTTTAAAATAAGGGGATATCAATGCTTCAGATCCGACAGACAAGATAGACGAAAAGGAGGAGTACTTACTCTTGTAAGGAATATAATTCATGCACACGAAAGGAAAACCTACATGGATGGAGCAGAATATCAGCTGTTGCAGATAAAGGTAGACAAGATGGAAATAGAACTCCTGAACTATTACTGTCCAAACAACAAACCCCTGAGTCTCAGCTCTATACAGGTACCAGCCACCAACTTTATAGCAGTTGGAGACTTTAATAGCCACTCCCAGAGCTGGGGCTATAACCATCTAGATCACAGAGGTGAAGAGGTTGAAACATGGCAAGATGATCACTCCCTAATCCTAGTCAATAATGCCACAGATACTCCTACCTTCTACTCCAGAGGATGGCACACAACTTCAACACCAGATCTTGCCTTCGCCACCCCAGATATAGCTGGATCTATTAGTAGAGAAGTAGGAGACCAACTAGGGGGAAGCGACCATCGCCCAATCTTTCTTACTGTCCAGAGTGCAACTCTCAGTACAGGCCCAGCCATTACAAGATGGAACTACAAAAAAGCCAACTGGGGTTTATTCAGACATCAGGTAAACACGCTGCTGTCTACCCTCAAGGTACAGAACAGAGACATTAATGAAGTGGTAAAAGACTTCAACAGATGCATACTACAAGCTGCAAAAGAAACCATTCCCAAAGGATGCCGGCGTAACTACATACCATACTGGTCCAGCACACTCCAAGAATGCCAGGAAGCTATGGACAGGGCTAGAAAGGATGCAGAGTCTCAGCCTTCACTTGAAACTCACAACAAATGGAAAAAGGATGTAGCAGAGTTTCAGAGAACAAAGCTAGAAGAAAAACGGAAAAAGCTGGAGAACTAAAACGGCATCGCTGAACCTTGAGAAAGACGGCAGGAAGCTTTGGAGATTAGTCAAGTCTCTAAATGAAGAGCGTTCCTCACCTAGGCAGACTATCACATTGGATGAAGGTGGCAAACTTTTCAGAGGAAAACAAGCTGCAGACCTGTTTGCTAGAAGATACAGTTCAGAAAGCAACTTACCCATTAACATAGACCATCAGAGAGAGATAAGAAAAGAAATACTGGCAACCATGGGACAGACAGATACTCCTGCCCCAATGAGGGAACCCATCACACTAGGAGAACTACAGAACGCTATTTCCAAGCTTAAGTTTCAAAAGTCACCCGGCCAAGACAAAATCAGCAACGAAATGCTAGTAAATCTGAGCCCAGCAGCAAAGACAAAACTGCTTGAGATATTCAACCACAGCTGGTTGAAAGGAACGGTACCCCAAGTATGGAGAGAAGCCATCACAATACCCATACTAAAGAAAGGGAAATGTAAGACCGAGGCTGCAAGTTACCGACCAATCAGTCTTACAAGCTGTGTTGGGAAGACTATGGAGCGAATAGTCAACCACAGATTGAAATGGTATTTAGAGTCTGAGCAGATCCTGGTGCCGGAACAAGCTGGATTTAGAGAATGCTACAGTATAGAAGACCAAGTTACTTATTTGTCTCAAGCAATAGAAGATGCTTTCCAGGAGAAGAAAAAGGTCCTAACGATCTGGGTCGACTTCAAGCAGGCCTTTGACAAGGTGTGGAAAGATGGCCTTATTGCAAAACTTAGGAGAAGTGGAATCCAAGGCAACATGATGAAATGGATCCAGTCATACTTGCATAACAGGAGAACTAGAGTCACTCTTGACGGTCTGCAGAGCAAAAAAGTGTTGCTCCATCAGGGGGTACCTCAAGGAGGAGTAATTTCCCCAACACTCTTCCTTGTTTACATCAATGACCTGGTGAAAGATCTCCCCGCAGGAGTGAAAGCTGCCTTATATGCAGATGACCTAGTACTCTGGTGCGCTGATGAAAACGTCACCACAGCAAATTATAGAATGCAGCGGGCAGCAGACATGCTAGTGTCATGGGCAGAGAAATGGCTTATCACAATAAACACAGACACAACCTCCACAACACTGTTCTCCCTCGCCCCCAAGGACAAAGCAGCTAACATACACCTAGGGACAACCGTGATCAAGGAAGAATGCTACCCCACCTATCTTGGGGTGACATTTGACCAAAGGCTTACATGGAATAAGCATATTGAAAATGCAGAAGGAAAGGCCCGAAGACGACTAGGCATACTCAGAAAATTAGCAGGTACCAACTGGGGAGCAAATGAACGAAATCTAAAGAAGATTTATAATGGAGCAATAAGACCACACTTAGAGTTTAGCTCAGCAGCATGGTCATCAGCTGCTAACTCACATCTGCAGTCTTTGGACAAGGTGCAAAATCAAGCTCTCAGGCTCATTAGAGGAGCCATGAAAACTACACCAATATCAGAGATGCAGAAAGTTGCTGGATTACAGACATTGTCCCATAGAAGAGACACAAAAACCATGATCCAGATGGAAAAGTACAACAGTATGCCAACGCACCCAATGAAGGCAAGACTAGATGATCTGGCATTGGGACGTCTAAAGCGTAGCAGCTTTGTGCATCGGGGAAAAAGACTTAAAAGACAGCATCAAGAAGACCTATCCATGAAGACAACACCACTGAAGCCCACCCTATACCCTGTACCATGGGAGCAGGCCAGCAATGCCCTCCAAATTAATACATCAGTCAGTGGTCTCACAAGTGGATGTGAGTATAATGATCTGCAAAAACGAACTGCTACATTGAGTATGATCCAAGAAAGCTATCCCGATCAATCATGGACACATGCCTATACAGATGGATCAGCAACTAATGCTGTTAGGAATGGAGGTGCCGGTATCTTTATCTCATATCCTGACAACCACTATGAGACTAGGCACATTCCCACTGGTAAATTCTGTTCCAACTATACAGCTGAGGTTCAAGCTCTAGAGCAAGCTGCAAATATGATTTATAACACCAACTCTGACTGCCACCAGGTAGTCATCCTCACAGATGCACTGTCTGTCCTGCAAGCTCTCAAGGGTGGTAAACTCCCGCATCTGAGAAATGAACTAAACAAGGTAGCTGCCAAAAAGAGAACCATACTTCAGTGGGTACCATCTCATTGTGGTGTACCCGGAAATGAAAAGGCAGATAAACTTGCAAAAAAGGGAGGAGAATGTGAACAAGAAGATAATGAAGTCACATACTTTGAGAAAAAGAGAGCTATCCAGACTATCAGAAGAGAACAGAACCAACCCAAAGACGACTATCACACTCTCGACCGGCAGGGACAGATAACTATTTTTCGCCTCAGGACAGGGCATAACAAACTGAATAAACACATACACAAGCTACGATTGTCTGCTTCACCACTGTGCACATGTGGATTAAACGAACAAACTGCTGAGCATGTTCTACAGGATTGTCCTCTGTATGACCAGTTAAGAAAGATATACTGGCCCAACGACTCAACACTAAACTCAAAGCTATATGGAGCTAAAGAGGAACTTCAAACAACAGTCGAATTCATCATGAGAACTCGTCTGACGGTGTAAACATCAAAGATGCGATCGCAAGAAGAAGAAGACTAGCATTGTTTGTCTCTCGATTTTGTTAAACGCATTTTTATGATTTGATGGTTTTGATTGGACATTTTCTTGTTTTGCCATAGCTTTTCCCTTAATAAATTAGACAAATCGCGAATCAGACGTCTTTCCTATCTGTACTTGTACTTGATTGTTTGTGGAGTCACTAACGTGTACTTGTCCTTACTCTTATAAGAAAGAGGTGGAGTGAAAGTAGTTTTGAAAAATAGTCACTAAGTGGTAGGAGTTGAGAGTCATCATCTGACCTTTTACTCCTGATAGCTAAAATTCACTCCATCCACATTCAACACCATAACTCATCTATCTTCTCAGTCCTCACTCAGATTTTTTTTGTCTTGTCTCAGACTTTACTCAGACTATTTGTCTCGTCTCAGACAGACTCTGTAAACCACTCGTGACACAGTCCTGCAGAAATCTGAGTCTACACATTTAGCGATTGACGAAAAATCGGAAATTTACTAGAAACCCTACTTCCTGATAGCAGAATTCGCAGACAGGACATAACAACTTCCTAAGTCAGAAGGAAGGATATCACAAGCCTACGTGTTTATACGTCAGAGGCGACAGCATTTTTATTCGTATGTATAAAAATTCTTTCACTCATGTCCCTCAATGTTAATTGCACTGCTAACAACAATGGGACACTCAAAGCTATATTACCTCTGAGATCCTCCCTCCATATCTGTTGACTTTTGCTTTACCTCTTGATGGGACGTTGTTTTGGTTGATGTTCCGTGTCATTTTCCTCACGTCACACGGACATACATCAATAGTTCAAATGAGCTATGTCCTTTGGGTTCTACATAAAAATGTACACAAATGCGCATGCATCTATAGCAGAAGTTAGATTATCTAAACCTCGATCATCCAAGTTGCCATTTAACTGAATCACAACAACAACAATAAAAAACCACGAAAAAAAATTGGACAATGGAAATACATTGGGTTAATTTATTGAAACAGGGGAAATCAGAAAAGAAAATTGAGAAAGCAATAATTTCTGACCGTAAGAATAGTTAGTGAATTCTTCAGTTCGATTCTGTATTACAGGGTGAAAGTGGTAGCTATTGTAGAAAAAAACAAAAAAAACAAAAAAACAATGAAAAAGTGACAAAGACAAAGTCTTGCTCTTCTTTCATCTTTCAACTCCCCAAGGAACATAGGCCTATAAGAAACTTGTTCTTTCATCTTTCAACTCCCCAAGGAACATAGGCCTATTAGAAACTTGTTCTTTCATCTTTCAACTCCCCAAGGAACATAGGCCTATTAGAAACTTGTTCTTTCATCTTTCAACTCCCCAAGGAACATAGGCCTATAAGAAACTTGTTCTTTCATCTTTCAACTCCCCAAGGAACATAGGCCTATAAGAAACTTGTTCTTTCATCTTTCAACTCCCCAAGGAACATAGGCCTATAAGAAACTTGTTCTTTCATCTTTCAACTCCCCAAGGAACATAGGCCTATTAGAAACTTGTTCTTTCATCTTTCAACTCCCCAAGGAACATAGGCCTACAAGAAACTTGAAACTTGTTCTTTTCTTACATCTTTCAACTCCCCAAGGAACATAGGCCTACAAGAAACTTGTTCTTTCATCTTTCAACTCCCCAAGGAACATAGGCCTACAAGAAACTTGTTCTTTCATCTTTCAACTCCCCAAGGAACATAGGCCTACAAGAAACTTGTTCTTTCATCTTTCAACTCCCCAAGGAACATAGGCCTATAAGAAACTTGTTCTTTCATCTTTCAACTCCCCAAGGAACATAGGCCTATAAGAAACTTGTTCTTTCATCTTTCAACTCCCCAAGGAACATAAACTATAGACTTGTTCTTTCATCTTTCAACTCCCCAAGGAACATAGGCCTGTAAGAAACTTGTTCTTTCATCTTTCAACTCCCCAAGGAACATAGGCCTATACTTGTTCTTTCATCTTTCACTCCCCAAGAAATACTATTGAAACTTGTTCTTTCATCTTTCAACTCCCCAAGGAACATAGGCCTATTAGAAACTTGTTCTTTCATCTTTCAACTCCCCAAGGAACATAGGCCTATAAGAAACTTGTTCTTTCATCTTTCAACTCCCCAAGGAACTTAGGTATTAGAAACTTGTTCTTTCATCTTTCAACTCCCCAAGGAACATAGGCCTACAAGAAACTTGTTCTTTCATCTTTCAACTCCCCAAGGAACATAGGCCTATTAGAAACGTGTTCTTTCATCTTTCAACTCCCCAAGGAACATAGGCCTACAAGAAACTTGTTCTTTCATCTTTCAACTCCCCAAGGAACATAGGCCTATTAGAAACTTGTTCTTTCATCTTTCAACTCCCCAAGGAACATAGGCCTATAAGAAACTTGTTCTTTCATCTTTCAACTCCCCAAGGAACATAGGCCTATAAGAAACTTGTTCTTTCATCTTTCAACTCCCCAAGGAACATAGGCCTATTAGAAACTTGTTCTTTCATCTTTCAACTCCCCAAGGAACATAGGCCTATAAGAAACTTGTTCTTTCATCTTTCAACTCCCCAAGGAACATAGGCCTATTAGAAAGGAACATAGGCCTATTAGAAACTTGTTCTTTCATCTTTCAACTCCCCAAGGAACATAGGCCTACAAGAAACTTGTTCTTTCATCTTTCAACTCCCCAAGGAACATAGGCCTACAAGAAACTTGTTCTTTCATCTTTCAACTCCCCAAGGAACAAGGAAAAACTTGTTCTTTCATCGTTCAACTCCCCAAGGAACATAGGCCTATAAGAAACTTGTTCTTTCATCTTTCAACTCCCCAAGGAACATAGGCCTATAAGAAACTTGTTCTTTCATCTTTCAACTCCCCAAGGAACATAGGCCTATTAGAAACTTGTTCTTTCATCTTTCAACTCCCCAAGGAACATAGGCCTATCTTTCAACTCCCCAAGAAACTTGTTCTTTCATCTTTCAACTCCCCAAGGAACATAGGCCTATTAAGAAACTTGTTCTTTCATCTTTCAACTCCCCAAGGAACATAGGCCTATTAGAAACTTGTTAGGCCTACAAGAAACTTGTTCTTTCATCTTTCAACTCCCCAAGGAACATAGGCCTATTAGAAACTTGTTCTTTCATCTTTCAACTCCCCAAGGAACATAGGCCTATAAGAAACTTGTTCTTTCATCTTTCAACTCCCCAAGGAACATAGGCCTATAAGAAACTTGTTCTTTCATCTTTCAACTCCCCAAGGAACATAGGCCTATTAGAAACTTGTTCTTTCATCTTTCAACTCCCCAAGGAACATAGGCCTACAAGAAACTTGTTCTTTCATCTTTCAACTCCCCAAGGAACATAGGCCTATAGACAGCTTGTTCTTTCATCTTTCAACTCCCCAAGGAACATAGGCCTATAAGAAACTTGTTCTTTCATCTTTCAACTCCCCAAGGAACATAGGCCTATTAGAAACTTGTTCTTTCATCTTTCAACTCCCCAAGGAACATAGGCCTACAAGAAACTTGTTCTTTCATCTTTCAACTCCCCAAGGAACATAGGCCTATAAGAAACTTGTTCTTTCATCTTTCAACTCCCCAAGGAACATAGGCCTATAAGAAACTTGTTCTTTCATCTTTCAACTCCCCAAGGAACATAGGCCTATAAGAAACTTGTTCTTTCATCTTTCATCCCTTTCTATTAGAACATCTTTCAACTCCCCAAGGAACATAGGCCTATAAGAAACTTGTTCTTTCATCTTTCAATACTTGTTCTTTCATCTTTCAACTCCACAAGGAACATAGGCCTATAAGAAACTTGTTCTTTCATCTTTCAACTCCCCAAGGAACATAGGCCTACAAGAAACTTGTTCTTTCATCTTTCAACTCCACAAGGAACATAGGCCTATAAGAAACTTGTTCTTTCATCTTTCAACTCCCCAAGGAACATAGGCCTACAAGAAACTTGTTCTTTCATCTTTCAACTCCCCAAGAAACATAGGCCTATAAGAAACTTGTCTCCAGTTCTCTTTTCCGTGTGTTCTTTGGTCTTCCTCTACCTTTCTTACCCTGGGGTTTCCAGAACAGGTTTTCTAAATGTGTGTCCTATCCATCTGGTCTCCACTACAAGCATGGGAAAATAAGAGCCAGGAATCCAGACCTCTAGGACGACCCAGAGTCCGCTGGGAGGACAACAATAGACAATCTGTGAAGAACCGAGGACTAGAATGGAACCAAGCCAGGAGGAAGACAGCCGATAGAATAGTATGGCGCTCTCTCTTACAAACCTCTACACCTCACGGTAGAAGAGGAACAAGTCAGTTAGTAAGTGTCCTAACCATCTCCAGCGTCTTCTTCTAATTTCTTGTTCCCGCTGGTGTTTGTCTAGCTTTAGTCATCAGTTCCACATGAATGATCTTGTTATTCCACTTCAATCCTTCTACCCTACGCAAGCATCCATTTATAAAAGTCCGTAGCTCAGTAGAACAAAAAATATATATTCAAATGGTTTAGGCAAAATAAGTTCAGCTGGACAGATAACTTGACGTGAAAAGGCTCTAACATTTAATTAAAATCTGGTTAATAACTTGTTTTTACGTAATGAACGTTTTTTTCTTCATAACCCATTTAACCGAAATTTCGATTATCCGAACAACCCCAGTCACGAATTAATTCGGTTAATTTGAGTTCTGCTGTATATACACAATTTGTTATGTCCGTTTTATCGTCCTGCAGTGATCATCCACATCTTCGAGGAGCATACTACAAAGAAACTGCAACGAGCACAAATTAAAAGTAATTTTTTGCTGTGTAAATTTCGCCAATAAATGAACGCGACATTCATGTTCGGTGGATTTCATGTTGATTCACAACAGCAAATCCTGTTAATGTATGTACTCAACAGACGACCAAATAATACAGGGTGATGGAAAATTCGCATCTTATTTTTAATATCTATTTTTCACATTTATCCAATTGATTTATATGAAACAAAAGTCGGAATACAATTACCTACTATTTTATTACATTTAACATTACAGCTCAAAGTGAGATTCGGCTTGTTTACCACTTGACTTATAGCGGGCAGCAATTTTTTGCGTCAGTTTAGTAACTTTAAATAACTTTAGTAGCCACTTTAAATTAAATTTATTTTACTTTGTTTCTTGACATAAATAGTAAAATTTCTTAACCAAATGTCTCCTTCATTTGACATTTGTTTCATGCCTAATCCAATTGATACAAGTCAGGATAAAAAACTTAAAAATATGAAGTGATTTTTCAATCACTCTATATTTAAGTCTCTGGAGACTGCAGATGTTTTTCAGGAAAAGAAGCACACTCTGACAGTTTGTAAAGTCACGGTGAAAACATTTGACAAAATATGGAGATCTAAGATGATGCAAAAGTTACCTCAAATATAGAGGATGAATACGTTTGTACAAATAGGTAAACCACATAGGCAGGCCAGAGTACAATGGATTTCTAAGCTATAGAACAGCGGTAGGCAACCCAGGAGCTATGCATGTTCAACTTTAGAAACATTGAGCTCTCTAAAGTGATCTACCTCGATAAAAATCATGTGTATTTTCAGGTTTGAGAGTATTTGGAATTAGGAGTAACCGCAGTCTTATATGTAACATTTCTCTCTGTCGCAAGATTGCTTCCTTCTGGATCTCCATGTTTCTTCTCCTTCTATTATGAAGTTGCTTTAAAGTTCTTCTTTATGTGTTTTAGAATGGGGTCATTAGAAAGTATTATTCTAGTGCTGGATCAGGAATTGCACCAGTGTCCTTTTTTAAAGATATTGCGTGGCCATATACGCATTTTTCGGGAGTTAAATTATTTGCGGCCATTTTTGCTTCATTTCCGCAGTATAGGGCTAGGACCAATTCCCGGTTCTTTGTCTAGCGGGGACTGGTTGCATCAGAAAGATCTAAGGTTCTGATTGGCGGAGAGCTAACTGCAGTTGAAATGCAGAGCGCCCATTGGCTTTAGAACCACGCCGCGCATGTGACGTCATGAAGTCGGCGCGTGGGGGCTTGAGAATAAATACGCCCGAACTTCATAAGTTCGGTCTCTAAAAATTAATTGCCAAAGCCGGGTTGCCAGAGTCAAGTCGATTGCCCTTCAGTTGGACATTCGAGATTTGGTAAGCATGAATTTTTGCGTGAGGACTTTATTTAATTTTTCTAGTCCTAGCCGATCATTTAAGTTTCTTGGGAAGTTTAGTTTAATTTAATTCTTAACTCCAGAGCCATCAATTCGATCTGAGTGATAGACATGAGAAACTAGGTCCATTTAATTCCTTGTTGAAAGAATAGCGGCATGGTTTAAAAGTTGAGATATCACCGCTTTGTATTATTGCAAAGTCGGTCGGGAGAGAAACTCGCATCTGCGAATCATATGTATTTACAGAATAGTCGGGAGCGTGTGTAATGTGTATTTTTATTTGTGATTTTAGTGAGAGTATTGATGCTCGCTATTTATATAGTTACGCATATATCTGTGGACGGAAGTGATAGAGGTATTAATTGGAGCCCATGTGTGCTATCAGTAATGAATGTATGCAGGAGCGCGTGGTTGAAAAACTGCGGCACCACGTGGCGGAACTACGGGGTTTTCAATTTGATAATCGGGGGTTATGTATGACTTTTGACGGCAGGTAGATGCTAGCGTAAACAGGATCATATGTTATTGATTGTGCATTATTGTTCTGTGAATTCAGAAGATGGGAGAAGTAATTTTAAAGGGAATTATTTTGTATTACATTTTGAATGTGATTACTATTATTGACGGGAATTTTAGGAATTCCTAGAGAAGGCTAGTTTTAGTTGTGTTAAACATTACGGCATTAGTGTCAGCGTAAGAAGTAGGCCACAGTACGTCTGCCCAGACGGGCCATTGAAAATATTGTTGTTGCTCGGAGTTAGTCAGGCAGAACAAGCGATCTGGGTTAGCCAATGTTTACTTTGTAGGCTCAGGTAGAGAGGGGAGTTACGTGGTGAAGAGTACGGAAGTTAATTGTTATTTGAAATGTATTATTATGGTTTGTTTAGCTGTTGTTTTGTTTTGTCTAAAACAGCAGGTACCGGCTTTGTGGGAATGAGAGCGGAATTTTGAGACCACAAAATTTCTCCCACGGCAAAGTTGGGGCATTCGCAGAACCGCAAGGGTTTTACGTTAGTTGCCAGTAGTGGAAGAAAATACGTTTTCCCAGCCAGGGGAAGACATTTTCCAGCGAATAGGATTTTTGTGGATAAATCCTGAGCTCTGACGCTCGTTACACACGCAGATTTGGCAGGCTGCCAGCGTTGTGGTAATTTTGTGTTCGTTCTTCACGGCCATAATAAAGCCGACGGCCCAGTTATAGATACTCGGGCAGGTAATTTCAGAGTGGTAGAAGTCAGCTACAGTTCCAGTCCAGAATCCAGGGGGGTTCTGTTAAACCTCAGTCAATTCCAGAGTAGTGGAGAGAGATAGGGTAAACATTCTCTCTACTGAAGTCAGCACAGATAGGCAGAACTGTTAGTTTTGGTGAATCATAGCAGAGGACAGCTGCTGAAGTTTAGAGGTGCAGTTAGTTGTGTTCAGGAGATTCCAGGATAGGCTGTGTAGAACCGAAGTCTGTGCAGAGATTGTGTAGTCACTTCGCCGTCGTTCCAGCTATCAGTGGACTTAGAGTTAGAATTTAGAACAGCTAGTTTGGAGTGTAGGCGACATCAAGTGCAGTGTAGTTCATTTCAGTTAACCTTACCTTCTTTCTCCATACAGGTTGCAATTGTGGGAGAAGGGTTGGGGTGGATGCATTTTTTTAACTGTGCTTGATTTTGTTTCAGGAGTGCATCCTCGCACTTGATGTATGGGACATGCATATGTTTGTTGTTTATAGGTGTATAATAAACTTGTATAAATTGTAGCTGGCATCAGTCATTTCCTTTAGTACAGTAGCTATATGTTGTCTGTACCTTGGTGTTTGTGAATCTTAATTGAACCTTATCCCCATAGGGTAGTTAGAGGTGGTTCGAGGCCATAGCAATTTAAACGTCCGAAGTGGCGAGGAAAGAATCAACCTCGGTTCTCAACCTCGGAGCCAATGGTCTCAACTTTCACAGTTTGCACTATATTTCTATCTGAATCTATCATTTCAGTCTTTCTTCTTACTATTGTCTTGTCACTATATGTAGACAGTCTCTAGTCCTAAATCCATTTCGTGACACAAAGCAGTAGAAAATTATTACAATAATAGCCCCCTTCAGTCATAACTGACTATGGGAATATGCCCCAGAGGTGACAGTCCTCAGATACTTATTTTCCTGATGTTCCTTTCGACGTTTTCTCCTCTCTTTTGCTTGCCGTGAAAGCTTCGTTTCGCCCAATCTGAGGTGGCGCCGTAGAGATCATCATCACTTGGTGCGATCGGCAGCTTCATCCTCCCAGGTTGCTGGATTTATGTCCAGTGCCCTCGTGTCTCTCTTGCACACATCTTTAAACCTCAGCTGCGGTCGACCGACTGTTCTTTTGCCATCTGCCAGTTGTCCAGTCTTTTGACTTTTCCGATCCCCTAGGTTTCGAGTTTTCACTCTTTTTTCCTTGTTCCAGGTAGTGAAAGGTATATGTATTGTCCGTAGAAGATATCTTTGGAACATTAAAACTATATGTTTTTACAGGATGCTGACGTCACTTCAAATAAAATATGCTTTATCGTGTCACGGAGTTCGCGAATCAAGTGAATGTTAGTAAGCTAGCTTCCGGGTTTTATCTGGGAATGCAGGGAAAGTACCATTAAATCTGGGGACACTGCGCTTTTAAGTGCAGCTAGGAGATGCCTTGTCCGAAATTTACTTAGTCGTTTCTCTTATACTCTGAGGTGTAGAGATTTGATCGAAAGAACGCCATACTATCCCATTGGCTGCCTTCCTTCTGGGCTGATTCCAATCTAGTCTTCGGTCCTTCAGAGACTGTCTAATGTTGTCCTCCCATCGAACGCTGGGTCGTTCTGGAGGTCTGGATCCCTGGCTTTTTGGTTTCCTATATTTATCGTGGTAGCTGATCTTCTTCCATTCTGCATTCTGATGGACAAACCATCGTAATTAGGACTGTTCAACATGGGTCTGCAAGGGCTCGGTTTTGAGGCCTTTTGATACCTAGTCCGAAATTTACCTAGGTTAAAAATTCATTGTCCCACTCCGTCATCAATTAAAAAAAAAAAAAAATTAAACTGTATTTTAAAAATTCTTATTGGCCTTTTATGAAAAAAATACACAGTACGGTACTTCTAAAATTTACTTCGACAATTTTGTTTTAAAATCCTAAATTGTTTTCTCGCTTCTTTTCGACATCCCCCCAAACTTCAGCGGCACATCTGCGGACCCTTCGCGGCATACAGGTTGCAATTCGCTGGTGTAGACAGATAATCACTTTGAATGAGGCATTACACCCCTGAAGATTTAATAAGTAAAACAAAGGAAGACAACTTACGAAACCGTTTGGGATAAGAACTATAGCGCGACAAAGATGCCTCTTGTCTATATATCTCTTCTTATTGTGTATAGATTGGGCAGTGAATTCATCAAAATCTAATACAAACAAGACCACGAGGTCTTTTATTATTGGACATGTGCCCTAATATAACCAACTGACCTCGTGTCTGGGTTGAACGGGACGCGTTCCGCTAAAACACCTATGGTAAGAAATAAAATCGACATCGGCCAATAGAAATACCTTCCAGTGGACACTGACTAAACAGCTTGACGTTCTAGATTTTGCCGACGGCCGTACTGTTCTGTCTCATAAACGTAACCAGATACGAGACAAAATAAAAATAATTGATGAGAGGCCACAGCAAAAGACAAGGTTAATGAGAATAAATGCATGACACGATAACAAGATTGCACGTGAAGAAATGCCCCTACAAAACGTAGTGTGATTCGCTTCCGTAGCTAGGCGGTAGTGCCGTTCGGAAGGTCCTGGGTTCGATTCTCCTGTAGGTCTTTCACTTCTGTTGTTTTTCTGTTGTCTATTTTTCTACTATTTTATTTCTCCACGAGTGCCTGAAACATACCTTTATGTGTGTAATATTTATATACCTTGGGAGCAGTGTAGACACAGCTGGAGAGACAGACAGTAAATCCAAATACGGGTACAAAAGGCAAGAAGGAATGACAACTCTAATGTGGAACTCAATACAAGAACCAGAAAAGTACCAGTGGAACAAGGGTTGGGAAGGCTCTGCAGACAGATTAGTAACCATAACAATGAATAAATTCGTTATTACCTCCCATTACAGACAACCATTGCTTCTTTTAACGTGACTTGTGCTTTACGTGGTTAATTCCCTTCAGTTAACTTCTGTTTCCCTTCACTTATTTTTTTGTTTTTTTCATTTGAATAATCATTATAACTGTTAGATGCACTGTCTGTCCTGCAAGCTCTCAAGGGTGGTAAACTCCCGCATCTGAGAAATGAACTAAACAAGGTAGCTGCCAAAAAGAGAACCATACTTCAGTGTGTACCATCTCATTGTGGTGTACCCGGAAATGAAAAGGCAGATAAACTTGCAAAAAAGGGAGGAGAATGTGAACAAGAAGATAATGAAGTCACATACTTTGAGAAAAAGAGAGCTATCCAGACTATCAGAAGAGAACAGAACCAACCCAAAGACGACTATCACACTCTCGACCGGCAGGGACAGACAACTATTTTTCGACTCAGGACAGGGCATAACAAACTGAATAAACACATGCACAAGCTACGATTGTCTGCTTCACCACTGTGCACATGTGGATTAAACGAACAAACTGCTGAGCATGTTCTACAGGACTGTCCTCTGTATGACCAGTTAAGAAAGATATACTGGCCCAATGACTCAACACTAAACTCAAAGCTATATGGAGTTAAAGAGGAACTTCAAACAACAGTCGAATTCATCATGAGAACTCGTCTGACGGTGTAATCATCAAAGATGCGATCGCAAGAAGAAGAAGAAGATTATAACTGTCATTATCAGCATAATACAATTTAAAGATTGCCGAGTGGTATATTTGCCTGTGTACTTCCCGGAGGTCTCTGAGACAAAGAAAGAATAGGCTTACTGCCACCTCAGGCATATCGTATAAGGCGAGGTTGTCTATGATGCTGGCACAGGGCTGTCTTAATAGCATCGGATGCCCTTGGCAAAGCAATACACTGGACCCCTACCAGCCCTACCCACCCACGGGAATAAAAATGTAAACGGTTAATAAAAACCTATAGATTTATAATTTCATGCTACTTTCAACCAAATTTTTTTTACAAAATGAATGTTTAAACATAAACAAACATGCTGTATGTAAAGCGAGGATTAATCAACACAACCTATAACAATTTAACATAAGCCTTGAAAAACACATATAAACGATAATTAATTGGTACACCGTACAGACGGAGATGGTACAGTATGAACAATATGGCAGCATCCCAGCATGGGGGCCCCTGTGCGTTGCATTCAAACTGGCAAATTGACAGGGCTAAGTATTAGTAAAGTATGTATAACCTAGTGGTGAAATCGTGTAGAATATAAATGATACATGCATATTTGCTACATATAAATGATACGTGCATATTTGCTACATATAAATGATACATGCATATTTGCTACATATAAATGATACGTGCATATTTGCTACATATAAATGATACGTGCATATTTGCTACATATAAATGATACGTGCATATTTGCTACATATAAATGATACGTGCATATTTGCTACACATAAATGATACGTGCATATTTGCTACATATAAATGATACGTGCATATTTGCTACATATAAATGATACGTGCATATTTGCTACATATAAATGATACGTGCATATTTGCTACATATAAATGATACGTGCATATTTGCTACATATAAATGATACGTGCATATTTGCTACACATAAATGATACGTGCATATTTGCTACATATAAATGATATGTGCATATTTGCTACATATAAATGATACGTGCATATTTGCTACATATAAATGATACATGCATATTTGCTACATATAAATGATACGTGCATATTTGCTACATATAAATGATATGTGCATATTTGCTACACATAAATGATATGTGCATATTTGCTACATATAAATGATATGTGCATATTTGCTACATATAAATGATACGTGCATATTTGCTACATATAAATGATACGTGCATATTTGCTACATATAAATGATACATGCATATTTGCTACATATAAATGATACGTGCATATTTGCTACATATAAATGATACGTGCATATTTGCTACATATAAATGATACATGCATATTTGCTACATATAAATGATACGTGCATATTTGCTACACATAAATGATACGTGTATATTTGCTACATATAAATGATATGTGCATATTTGCTACATATAAATGATACGTGCATATTTGCTACATATAAATGATACGTGCATATTTGCTACATATAAATGATACGTGCATATTTGCTACATATAAATGATACGTGCATATTTGCTACATATAAATGATATGTGCACATTTGCTACATATAAATGATACGTGCATATTTGCTACATATAAATGATACGTGCATATTTGTTACATATAAATGATACGTGCATATTTGTTACATATAAATGATACGTGCATATTTGTTACATATAAATGATACGTGCATATTTGTTGTACATGATAAGGTTGCATCTGTGCTGCCAACCTCATCATGTACAACAAATCGCCATAGAAACCACAGGAAGATGTGAATGCTTGGTGCAGACTTCACGCAAGAAGATCAGCTGCAGTGATGGCTCCGTGCTCCGTATGGAGCGCTAAGATAAATAGTCATGATGAAAACTTAACTCTAGCCACATCACATTCAGGCTGCTTGTGTAGAGTCACTTCCAACATGCCAACTACTCAAACTAGCAAAGAGTAACTGTTTTCGGTTTTAAAGTTACCGTAGATATAAATGATCTGCGGCAGTCTATAAAAGACGATTTGATTGCAGCAATGATTTTTTTTTTACGGAACAAATTATGAATAAAAGAGTCATTGAATTACTCTTGTTTAAAAGATATTTCAATTATTTTAATATTGTTTTAAATAAAATAAAGTAGTTTTTTTTTTTTAAAGTGTGCATTTTTTTTTTAAACCTGAAAAAAATTTTTTTTTCTTCATAGTTATAACTTCTTTAAAGTCTTGTTAAATTTGTGTAAATTTTTTTTTTTATTCTGAAAAGTAAATTTGTTTACAATAAAGATGACAATTTTTGACATAACGGACATTACAATTCAGTCATCAAAATTATAAAGAAATGTAACTACAAATACAAAGAAACATGCGTTGGTACAAACCTAAACACACATACACTCTCCGGATGTCGAACACGCTTTTCTGTCACGCTACCACATCCTATATTTTAATATTTATCCGAACTTCTACTACATCCCATCCCATCACCCCACCCCCCCCCCCACCCCGGTATATTTCGCAGAACCCAGGAGTGACCACCGCAACAAACGCCCCTCCCACCCAGGTTAAGAACCACTGAACCATCCCCATATTATCAACTGTTTAAGTAAAACGTACTTACTTACTTAGTCGTTCCCCTTCTACCGTGAGGTGTAGAGGTTTGGAAGAAAGAACGCCAGACTATCCTATCGGCTGTCTTCCTCCTGGCCTGGTTCCATTCTAGTCCTCGGTCCTTCAAAGATTGTCTAATGTTGTCCTCCCAGCGGACTCTGGGTCGTCCTGGGGGTCTGGATCCCTGGCTCTTTGTTTCCCATGCTTGTCGTGGTAACCGATCTTCTCCCATTCTGCAGACATGGCCAAACCATCTTGGTTGGGACTGTTCTACTTGGGTCTGCAGGTGGTGGGATTTTAGGCCTTGGTGTATCGTCTGGTTGCGGACCATGTCTCTTCTTGTTACTTCAACCACCTTCCTCAGATACCTCATTTCTGAGGTTTGGATCTGGCTTTTGTGGGTTGTAGTCATTGCCCATGACTCGCATCCATATGTCAAGACTGGGACATAGGTGGAGCGGTATACAGCCATCTTCGTTTTCTTACCAACCTCTCTCTTGCTGAGGAATCCTCGATTTATGGCCTGAAAAAGTCTCCCATCTGCTGCTTTTCGAGTGGCCAACTCTTCTTTGATGCCTCCTTTTCGGTCTACAATAGCTCCGAGGTATTTAAAGTGGTCGACCTGCTCCAGGACCTGTTCTCCCAGCTTAATCTGATGTACTCTTTCTTCTCGTGATATCACCATGGATTTTGTTTTAGAGCTGCTTATGACCATCCCTCTCTTCTCCAGCTCTTCCTTCCAGACTTGCAGGTTGGATTGGAGATGTGCCTCTGATTTAGCAATCAGAGCAACATCATCAGAAAATGCCAGCTCTGAAATACATACCTGTCTCATCTTCCAGTACCCCACTGAATACTTTCTTGTTCTCTCCTTACATGACTTGATAACATCGTCCATGAGGAGTATGAAACGATAAGGTGACAGGATATTACCTTGTCTTACACCAGTGGTGGTCCTAAACTCTTCTGACTTATGGTTTGCTGTCCTCATATAATTTCTGCAAGACTTGTAGAAGCTCTGTATAGCATGAATCAGAGGTGATGGAATGTTCTTCCTTGCCAAACAGTCCCAAAGTTTGCTCCAGGGGACCCTGTCAAATGCCTTTTCCAGATCTATGAAACAAAGATGGATCTCACTCTTATACTCAAGGGCCTTTTTTGGTGCAGACTGCAAAAAGTAAAACGTACTGTGATGAACAATGAAAAAATCCCACCACCTTTTCGGGAAAATGCTTGGAAAATCGCGCACTGCCCCGTGAAAGCTAAATTGAACACCCATTTTAAGATAACGCATGGTTTTTTTGTTTTTTTGTTTTTTTTTTCATGGAACATTCGCTACAAGTCACGACATGATTGACTTCAAAGAACCAATGAAGTTGAAATGTAATGGAAAGAATGAAATGTTCACATGATAATTACAGCGTCGTCAGGACGTGCAGGAAAGAGCACAAAATAATTACGTAACTTTCGCGGACACTGGTGGGAAGAAAGATGTGCACTAAATTAAGCGTCGTGCAGTTAATGCACAGGCCAGAAGCGCTCGACTTTTATATAATTTCCAGAGTGCAACAAAAATATTGTTAGACGAACGGGAGACTTTTAGAGAATTATACAGTAGTAGCAATAACCCGTCAAAATTGACAGGTTTTTAATTATAGTGTGTTGTTTCTGTTACATGTATTCCAGACGGTACTATCACTACTGTAGTCATTTCATTGCAGGCGTCCGTCATTAGATATTTGTAGTGAAAATTATATGGATGTATTAAATATGAAGACATGAGTAACCTTCCTAAATGACATGTGGAGTAATGATAATGAACTAATGGACCGTAAATTGACTAAATAACTAACATTTCTTTTATGACAACATGTCTCGTATTTGTTCGTGCATATTTTAAAATCTTGCCCTGGTCGACTTACTGCCTCTGAGAAGCCATGGCTGACTTACTGCCTCTGAGAACAACATTTAAAGTTTGACGAAACTCCAGTTTATGTACTGTTTATCAATTGTGTTGTTGGCTTCTTTCCATAATCAAACTGTTCATGCACACCGTCATTTGCGCACTTTTCTATTTTCGGGAGAGTACATATAAGGGAAACAATACAATTATTGTCTAACTTTCAACCACAGTTGCACCCCTTAGCTGTGGTTGAAAGTTAATGTACTCTCTCGAAAATAGAAAAGTGCGCAAATGACGGTGTGCATGATGTGACCGACCGACGTACTTACGGCGGGAATCATGGTATTGGATAATGTTTTGGAGGGTACTTGGTCGTGATAACCAGAGTTGCCACTCACATGTTTTTTTTTTCCATCCCGATTAGGGTGGTCCAACTTATTCTACCCCAAGGGCCACTTAAACCAAAAATTTAAAGTTTGCAGGCCATTCATGGCAAAAAAATTATTTAAAATTAAAGCTCAGTGAAAAATGAAAGAAAATCGAAGAGTGTTAAATTAAGAATAAAAGGCAATAAAAAGTAACAAGGAGCATTTGACTTATATTGAAATAATGTTAGTTTTATTCTTACCTTCTATGGGAGGTTAGGGGAGTGGTGTGTGATGTGTGGCTTGTCTGTAACCACAGTCTCGATATTAATGTCAATCGAACGCTTCCGGATGCTGACTGAAGGCAGTAAAACATTGCTTTGCAGCGGACTTTTTGAGTCTCTCAAAAGTATTAATTACACCATATAATTAAGAAAATATTTCTGCATGAGTGCGGGCCATAAAACAATTTTACGCGGGCCAAATTTGTCCCACGAGACTGCAGTTTAGACCACGCTGATCTAGATCTATTTTGTGTGTGTTTTGTGTGTGGCACCACCTTGGAGTCCATGTCTTTTTTCAGTGACAGTCTGTTTTTTTTTATCCAAGCTTCAATGGTTTTTAATTCTGAACATACTTAAGAGTTTTTTGTTTTGTTTTGTTTCATGGACACTTTACAAAACAGTGAAAAGAAATTACCAGTCCCAATTACGATAGTTTCGCCATGTCTGCAGAATGGGAGAAGATCACCACGACAAATATGAAAAACTAAGAGTCAGGGATCCAGACCTCCAGGACCAACCAGAGGTCGCTCGGAGGACAACATTAGACATCTCTAAAGTACCGAGGATTGGTTTGGTTTTTGAACCATGCACTTGAAAACTGGTGTTTGTCATGTCCAAGGGATACCCGGTTCAACGCCATGTGGGTTATAATTAGGGTATATAGTGTTCATTATCCTATATAGCGTATTACATTGATGTTTTTCTTGTGTGTTGGCTCTTCCAGGCTGTAATTCAACTGCTGTTTGTTGTAGCATTGTTTAATGTCTATGGTGTTTGTAAAGTATCCTCTTCCATGATACTATATTTCTCTCTCTCTCTCTCTCTCTCTCTCTCTCTCTCTCTGAACTATTCATTTATTTTCATTAACTATACATTCCTTCAACAATGACCACGTGACTCGATACTGAAAAGGGTGGTCGGCCAGCGCGTATTCATGGCAACCAAACCCACTCCAACAAATACAGTTTCCAGCGAAACGATGTATTTCACTGGCAATTAAACCCAGGGGGCATGTAAACATGTCACACTTGGAGATCGGCGACGGCTCGCAGATATAAAACCCTCTAGGGATGGTCGACTACGCTCGACCACCATAAAAAGTTACACTTTACAAAAGGACAAAGCGGTGCGTTTGAGTTGTAGCAAGGAGTCGGGTTTAACTTTCAAAGTATCAAATGAGGGCCAATGTGTTACAGTACTTTTCCACAACACTTTTCAATACGAGGCTTTCCGCACAGGGTGTACCAAACACTACCAGACTGACCATGTCGAACGAGATCGGATACACACGGCGCATTGGTGGAAGATTTAATCACAACACCCTTTATCTCTATATACCTCTACAATACCAAGAACAAAGTGATGGCCCAGGAAACTGCTGCAGTTATTGAGTCATGGTTACAAACTGACTTTGTCAGTTTGAATGAATCCGCGCAGAAGATAATTGCTAACACAAATTTGGACTCAACAGTATGTTCACCCCAAATCGCAATAGATATCGTATCTTCAGCTGCCAACGTCTCACCTGTTGACAACGAAATCCTCAGTATTAACTCTCGTCCAAACGTTCTCACAAATATATCCACTTTGCCTTCCGCAGCATACGACTTTCCAGAGAGCGGCAAAGTAACAGATACTCCAATTTATCAGCACATGCTGGCTATAGAATATTCCATGGGCCCTAAACACTGGGCCACACAAACAGATGGAACTTCATCTCATGAAAACCACCCAGATGTTACTCACAGGATAAATAAACCGTGCTGCCAGGAACTGGTGCGCAAAATGGAGGATACAATGCGAGCTCTAATTGCTGATCTGACGACTATTGTCCACAAATCGATGAGAACAGAAAACGAACTCCTCAAAAATGAAATACTTTCTTTGAGAGAAGATAATGCCAATATGAAGCTCATCATTGAGCAACTACGGATCGATTCTATTTCTAAAACAACTCAGTCAGTGCATCATCTTATAGTGCCTGAAGCTTTTGGCGATTCTACCAAAGAACAAACATCAAACGAACGCCACAAGCAGCAACAATGTCAAACCAAACAAGTTTCAGGTACACACAAAAATTATCCTATTAGTGTAAAAATAAGTAACAGGTTTTCAGCCCTTAACGAGAGTTCAGTACAAAGTGAACAGCTGCCCAATCATGTACCGACGCCCCAACCACCCATTCAAATAACCCAGGCTCATCAGGACGATTCACACCAAGAGAACCAATGGCGACAACAAAAATCAAAACGAAAGCAGAGTCAACAACCATGTAGTGAAGCAACACATATCATAATTGGCGACTCTCTCTTAAAAGGCATTTACAACGATCGGATGTCCACCACAAAAGAAGAATCCGTCTCAGTGCTGGCGATGCCTGGAGCTGGAACTGAAAGACTAATTGCTAAAATCAATAAGTTCGACATACACCATAACATTACAAGAACAACAATACATATAGGAATCAACGACATAATGAATGGACTCAGCGTAAGCCCCTCTGCTATTTCAAGACTGACCACTACAATAAAGCAAATATTTCCTAACACCTCAATGTATATGTCATCAATTATTCCGCCTTGCTATGGCTTCCAGCGTTGCATAGCAGACATCAGCAATGTAGTAAAATCTGCGAGAATAATCGCTCATTTCAGTAAGATTTTAGTCATAAAATGATAATAAAAAATCCGCTCTATTGTGTCTGACGGTGATGCTCTCACACGCCAGCAACGCTGCCTTTTGTGCAGTGCTAAAGCCTATAGAACGATTCCACGGTAAAAAATCTAACACGCGTTTTGGTTTCGGTTTCGAAAACGTACTACCAACATTTAACATTTTGCCAGATCTGCTGCATACATTTTGCAGCCTAGACTTATAATTAACGATTTTGAGGAAGTGTGCCGCAAAATAACTATCTGAATTAACGTAATAGTTAACTTTAACGCTGGTAATAAGTAGTAATCCTTACATTTTTTGGTAGTGTTACACGATACAATACAAATTATTAACGCCAATTCTTAACCTGCGACGCCAACACCCCGCTTCGCTTGATAGTCCGCCATGCATATATACACGCTGGAACAAAGCCAACAGAAGCAAACACGCAGACAATTTTATTGCCTCTTCGCGGTAATGTTTCTGACGTCACAAAAAACAAGTTAGTTATTTGAAAAATACATGCTAGCGAGATGAAAGAGAGGGGAAGATGGCCGTCTTGTGTAAAAATTTTATTTGACGATTGCCGGTGAGAAAATTAAAAATCTAAACCCATAATGAAACTGAACATAAAAATCATATGGTAGTATAGCTTAGAGTCCACTGAGCAAGAATATGTTTTAAATAATATAATAGTCCCAGTATTAACCAAGTTATTGAGAAAATACTAAATGTCTACGGACGCACGACCAGACGGACTGTTGTTCCTGCTTGTTTTTTTCATAACGTTAGTGGGGACACCGGCTTAGAAGGGAGGCATTGAGATAAATTCAAATTCGCTTGGGTAACAAGAGTATAGGAGGAGAGGGGAGCGGTAGGAAAATTGTTACCAAAAACTAACATCGTTTTATATTTGCATAACTAAAGCAGACTGGCCAATCGACTACCAGACGCAGAGTATGTTTGGAATTATTTTTGTTTTTAAAAAACTGCATTTGAATTCTGGTAGTCGCAAGCTTTCGATTGGCCAGTGCTACTAAATATTAGCAAAAAGCTTTCACTATTCATTGCCAGTTGAACAGTATTTTTTATTCAGATACGCTGAGAACAGCTGTGATAAATTTAAAAGTAAATTAAATAACTAAATAAGTATTTCACAGTCTGGACGGAGCAGAAGAAACTGAGGCCATTTCTTTGCAAAGTCAGCGTCATTTGTTTATATTTCTTGATTTGTGGTAAGAATGCTTTATGAATTTAATATGTTTAATCCCATTACCAAAGTTAGATACTGCTACTGGGAAAAAGTGAAGGACGTGCCGGGAGCAGACATTGTTGAGTCCTCACGTTGAAATGTATCTAACTAATGTATGTTGTCATGATTATGTTTGAATATTATTGTATTAGAGTATATTAGTAAGCCTCCGTGTTCAAGGAACACTGTTCAACATGCCTGAAGCATTTATATTTAAAAAGAAAAAGATGAGAAAAATATATAAAAGGAAATGTGGTTACCCCACATTATATTATTGAGGAAAACTATGTAAACGTACAGTGGCGTATCTGCCATAGGGATCTGAGGGGTGGTCACAGCAAGGTGGGAGTCATGAAAAATTAGGGGGTGAGTGCACCTGAAATGCACGCGAGGCTGACCCCATACCCACGTATGAAATTAAATAAAAGAATAAGTGATCAGATGTAAAAGGCCAGGGTGTCCTTTTGTTGCAGAGGTTTCGTTTCCTGTTGCCAGCCCCTCATACACAGTGACTCTCCCTCTTAGAAGAATATAGTGTAAACTGTGAACATTCCAACAGGAAAGACATATATTAACTTGGTAGTTATTTGGGCAGATTGTCCACACAATTTTAGTTAATCTTTTATGTAAACTATCTTGTCCTCATTTTCAAAGACCTGTCCAAACGATATGACTGGACAGGCAAAATAAATTGTACAAAAAAATTTATTTAAAGAAAAACTTAACCACAGGTTTTATTCACTTCCTTATAGAAACTTAAAGTGTTTTTGTGTTGTGTACCATCATTTCATTTCTCCCCTAGACACTAGGTACATCATACACCAGACACTAGAGCCAAAATAGTGACCGTGTGAGATCTAGGGAGGTAGCGTTAGGTTCCCTGCACATAATTCATCATCATCATTTATAGAGTCAGGGACTTTCATGTGCTTGACCTCACACGGTTAATACATACACGGATTTCATTCTTTTAGGATACCATCATAACCTCCCCAGCAAAATCTAACTTTGCTACCAGCAACAAGACACTACAGAGCTACTGTCAACACAACAACATTAATTTTATCAACCACACTCCTTTCTTTACAAGCAGCTCAGAAGCGCCAAAGAAACGCCTCTACACAGATAAAATACATACATCCAAACTAGGAAGCAGCATCCTAGCAAAAAACATTAAATATCCGGAGCGTACGCAAAACGAAAACCCAAAATACACAGAGAAAAAACCCATCTACAATGAGATCAGCCAATCACGATAATGCACAACATACTTTACCAGCCCCTCATAGAAGCGCACCTATTGGGAGTGGCTGACCTTACAACAACCATAATGCCACCAACAGTCAGGAAGCCGAATGTTATGTTTCCTGCACTGCCCATAAGACAGTCCCTCACAAACAAATTACATGACAATTATACGAGCAGTGTCACAAGATCCCAGACCCAGAAACCTCCTAGCAGTGTTGAAACGACGACAGACGAAATCTACAGTCATTTTTTCTCACGTAGCCAACATCATCGTCCTCAGTGGAATTCCAGAACTTGGCTACCTGATGCAATTCAGCCCTGCGTCACTCAGCCAAGCACTAATGATGTCTGTGCAACGTGGCCTCTACTATAGACCAGACATAGACATCCATCATCGGTGATTACACACATACTTTTTCACTGACTGAATCCCTGCTACCAAAGTCGTCTTTACCCTGTAATTTAGTTGATTACTGTTACGCCTAAACTAATAAGTACTTTGTTACTTTCTTGGAACACTCGTATTCCATTGGCTACAGGCCTTTAAAAGTTTTTTACTTGTTTGATTTTTGACTATTTTAAATTCGTACTTTCTCTGTCCTTTAATTACTTTATTAGATTTTGAGTGCTGTTGTGAAACTCCCTTCTTCCTTATGTGTGAAACTGTGCGTGCCTGCTTTTGTGTGGTTATTTTCATATACTCCTGACAGTTTCAGTCCATTGCAATTGTTAGTAGTGCTAATGCTAAGTTTTTCGTAAGTTAAGTACTTACATTTTTACTTTCACTTACCTGGTAAAGTTCATTATTGATATTTTTTTAACACCCCCCCCCCCCTTTCCCTTCCCTTTTCCAAAATAAAATGTATACAAATAACAATTTTTAATTAAGGATGGTCTACGGCTGGGTCATCTAAACATTTACTATATAGTACGCAAACTTCAAGAGCTTACACGAATTCCGAATCAAATTTTTCAAGTTTTTGGACTTTCGGAAAGTCGTTTGAATGACAACATATCAGATGATGATATTGCACTACAAGGCTTTAAAACTGTTCGACGAGACTCAAGTAGAAAGCTAGAAACAGGTATAGTGGTATATATTTCCACTTCTATTAGTTATCGCCGCAGAAGCGATTTAGAGACAGCAGAGACCGAGTGCATATGGTTAGAAATAAAAAACACCGAGTCAGGGACAATTTCTAGTCGGGTATCTTTATAGAAATCCCAGTGCAGGAACCATCTGGTATGAAGATTTCACCACTATGATGGACAAAGTATTTACCACTGCCAAAGAAATTATTCTTCTAGGCGACTTCAACATCGACATGCACAACACAAGCCAAACGTGGGAAAACATCATACTATCTTACAACTTAAAACAAATAGTCAACCAGCCTACCAGGGTATCAAAAACATCATCCACAACAATTGACCACATCTACGTCACCTGTGCAGAAAACATTATAGAATGCTCTGTTCCTATTGTCGCAATGAGTGACCACTATCCAATATGTTGCACGTGGTCAAAGAATAAATATAAAGCTCCCAGAAATAAACATATAAGTATTAAATTTAGAAGTTTCAAAAATTTCAACCATGAACTATTTTTACATGATTTGCGAGCTGCACCTCTAGCCAGTGTTTACCAACTTTCTGATCCCGATGACGTCATTGCTCATTGGACACGTATCTTTCATTGTGTGTTTGATAACCACGCACCAGCTAAAGAAGTTCGTGTGAAACGACAGATAAAATCTCCTTGGATCACACCAGCAGTGCTAGAAGCCATGAGGCAACGAGATCGAGCTCACAAAAATAAAGACTTTAACACATACAGAGCACAAAGAAACAAGGTACAATATTTAATACGTAGAGAAAAGAAAACATACTTTAAAAACTTAGTTCAGAACAAAACAAACAGTAAAGATATGTGGAAAGCAATCAACACTTTAGTAAACAAACGACATTCGCCAGACTCGTTAACCCCCAATACCTCATTTACTTGTACAGACTTCAGCAATTACTTTCAGGCAGAAATAACCAGTCTTAAATCTACGATACCAGATTCCCCTTGTGACCTAGGCCAACTGTCAGCATTCTGTGAGAACAAATGCACCAACACAATCCCATCCGACATTCCGTTTATGACAGTTAATGAAGTGTATAACTATCTTCTAGGCCTTAAAGAGAATAACTCATCAGGACTTGACGGAATCAGTAATCGAATACTGCGCTATGCTGCGCCAGTTATTAGCGATTCACTAACATACATATACAATCTATGTATCGCAAAGAGTTATTTTCCGTCGCACTTTAAAGTCGCTAAGGTATATCCTCTTTTCAAACCTGGTTCCTCCGATAATTGTAACTTTGGTAACTATAGGCCAATCTCTCTAATATCATCGCTATCCAAACCACTGGAAAAACATATACATAAAATAACACTACAACACCGTTAACAACGACTTGCTAATTGATAGTCAGTCGGGGTTTAGACCTAAACATTCATGTCACACTGCTCTAACAAAGATGATAGACAACTGGCACCTAAATATTAACAACGACAACATGTGAGGGGCAGTCTTTGTAGACTTTAAAAAGGCATTTGATATGATAGATCACAATATTTTAATTAGAAAACTAGAAACATCAAAAGTAAACTTTCAACTAGTGACAATAATTAAATCATTCCTGTCAGACAGAAAACATGTAGTTTCTTACAATAACTCCTATTCAAACGAAGCAGTGATAAATACAGGCGTTCCTCGGGGTTCTATACTTGGTCCTCTACTTTTTGCCATATACATTAATGACCTTCCACTACACATCAAGCACTCATCCTGTGACCTGTTTGCAGACGACTGTATTGTTTACACGTGTGATTAAAGTTGAAACACACTCGAACTATTGTTACAAAACGATAGATAATCTGATTAAGTGGAGCAACGGAAATCGCATGTTAATAAATATCATTAAAACAAAATGCATGTTAATATCAACTAGACAAAAATTACAAAATTCAGAGAAAACAACATTTCACATCTATATTGGTACCTCACTAATTTAAAACGTTAATGCGCATAAAACTCTAGGTATAATCGTCGACCAGCATCTAAATTGGAACTCACATGTACATGCACTGACCAAGCAAACGGCACAGAAAGTGTACCAATTAGCTAAAATCAAACATTTCCTAGATGAAGAAGCACGAAAATTGTTCTTTATATCTCACATATAAGCAAACCTTGACTATTGCTCCACAATCTGAGATGGTTGCTCAATGTCCAACACAAAGAGACTCCGTTCACTACAAAAGCATGCAGTGCGTCTAGTCTCTGACACTGCCTAACTCAGTGTGTAGATCTATATAAACATCTTCAAATACTGCCCTTAAGAAAGCGTCTTCTGTTTAACAAAGCTAAATTTGTTCATAAAATCCTGTCACAGAATGCTCCAGCATATCTGTGGCCAATGTTCAAATACAACGAAAAACGCAGTCAACGCTTTAACAAATTGCAAGTGCCCAAGCCTAGGCTTGACTTATTCAAAAAAAGCTTAGCGTACTCTGCTACTCACCTTTGGAATTGTCTTCCACATAACCTAAGCAACAACCCCAGTCCCTATTCATACAAACGCAGACTTTTCGAATACTTTATTAGTTCTGATTGCATGCCCCCATAATCAGATTATCTTTTCTTATAATATCAATTGTAGGTTCTAATGACGATGTTTCTACTTTTCAACATATTTTATGTCATGTTTATGAGTAGTTAATGTTAATATGAGTGTGCTATTTTATTTTACTTTACAACGTTGAATTCATTGACATTGATATGTAAAATGCATATGGGAGTAAATGAATTCAGTATGAAAGGTGAGAGAAAGGAACGGCAGAATGTCAGACTGGCCTGCGTGCCCAATTCTCAACCCTTTGAAAATAAAGTTCGTTCGTTCGTTCGTTCTCTATCTCTCTCTAGCTATTTACTTCCTTTCAAACGTATCTGCTGGGCGGTTGCTGCTTTTTGAATTGGTAGTTGTTTGTTTTTTTAAATTCTTGTACTGATGTTGTATAAACATTTGGTTTATTTATTTTTATATTGTTGTGTTTTTCCATGTCATTCTCATTTGTTCTGGTTATTTGTTGGTTCTTTTTTTTTTTTTTTAGTAGTATACAATTTTATTATGTTGTGTAGCTCCCTGGGTAGGTCAATGTTTAGTACAGTTTCTAGTGATGGTGATAGAGCTTTGTATTCTCACGTATTCTATGAGTGGTTTTCTGTGCTGTTCATATTTCTTCATAATGTGTGTCACATAATTGAGTTCGCTCTCTTTTCCTCTCCGACAGTATTGGTAACTTCGAGTCATTGTTTTCACTTCTTCCTGTAATAATTCGTCATGTCTGTTTACCTGACCATCCCTGGGGAGAGAGTAGACAGGTGATGCAATATTGACCGAGTCTTATTGGTAAAATTCTCGTGTACCAATCATTTGGCGCACCGGATTAGCACGACGTACGCCCCAGCAAATTTATTTAGCGCCGATAAGGCTTTTGTGATACCCTAATTTCTTTTGTGGAGAGACCACAACCCAACTGGTCACAAGATGAATGTTTGTTTGCAAAGGTACAGGGCAGTAAATTATCCGTCTGCGGACAAATTGCAGACACGCACCTGAAAGACGGAATGTTGTAATAGCTTCCGGACAGAATTGTTACGAAGACATTATTTGTGATAATGTAGGGAGTTGTAGTGCAATCATTACCGCGAATCGACGGATAGAAAAAATCCATATTTGGAAAGTGACCTTTTAAATAACTCGCAGAATTTTCCTATGAGGAAATTTTTTGAATAGACCCCATCAAACCACGCATGATTGAAACTACTGGCCGGCATTCGAGATGTAAACATAACAACATTTCTGATTGGAGCCTGGTCAATAGTAAACAACGTGCATGGGACGAAAGTTGTAATATAACCTAACACGTTCGCTGGGGTAAAGCACTGTGAAATTCAACTCGCCAAGAGACCATTCAGACAGCCAGAGTAAAGAATAGGATCTGAATTCCATTTATCGGACTGGACCTTGTTTGAGCATCTTGAGGACTTATATCCCAGGAAAACTCTACCATTATTAATACGGAAAACCGGAATCCTATGAATCTGAACACGAAGTCAGAGTGGGAGCTTATTGTAAAGTAACACCCAAGAACACGTGGAAGAGGCATCTTAAACAAGCTGCATTAACTATTTTTCTGAACCAGAAGTCTGTGATCCCAGAGGCAATTTTGGGGTTAGTTGTACATTTGTAATTCTATATTTTGCATTATTACATGTGAAATAATATGTATATATTGACATGTGAATATTAATATGTGAAAATTGCTAGTGAATGTCCAAGTCATACGAGGCTGGCTACCTCGGCATTTAGAATGATGATTTCATGAACCACGACTGCAAGGGTTGGTTACTGCTTTATGCGAGTTTCTTATAAAGAACCAAAAGCAGAGGTAGTCCCAAGTTCCATATGGAGCAGGGGGTGAATGATGAGAGAAATGATGTACATACTTATTGTATTGTTAACCTTTTCAACCAATGTGTAGGTAAATGTAAACCTATTCAATCTAAATATTATGAAAGTTTTCTGCTCACTGGGATTATGATTAATTCTCAGAGAGGGTAAAGTTCTGAGGTAGATGGGATGGTGGAATGAAAAGAGGGCGGGGGGGGGGGGCACATGAGTGTGTGTCAGAAAATCTCAATACTCAAGATGGTATTTGTTCTCTTCTTTTGTGACACTAGTAGGTGGTACCAACTGAGGGTGCTATCTCTGGAACAAGTAAGGGTATAAGTGGCCTGAAGTCGACGCTAGACACCATCATCAGACGGATCTTAGAGACGCTGGACCAGCTTTGTGATTACTCCCTGATACTTCAGACTTGACCAGTGACGGGAGTGAACCAGTCATCTATCTGCAAGGAACCAAACCTCAGCTGGAGCAGAAACAATCAAACTATTGGCAGCTAAGTACAAACTTAAAAGCTGCCAAGTGAACTGTCCATTTTTCGAAAGCCATAACATCCCCCTGTGATGATTAATTTTTTAAAAGAATTATTCATTTTGAAACTGTTGAGGTAGAAGCATAATTATCCTTCTATCTACAACTCTGCCAAGAGTAATTTTGTGCGAAGGTAGACTTTTGATATCTGCTGTGCCTAACCCTGAGTTTATGTGGTTTGGGCTGCTTCTTCCTGTTTTTGCTTCCTTATCGGCCACCTCGTTTCCTTCTATTCCCACGTGCGAGGGTATTCATGCTAATAATACTGAGCAGCCCCTATTATTTAGGTGTGTGCTAAGTTGCAATATTTCTTCTGTTATGTCTTGTCGGCTACATTCAAGTGCATTTTCAGTGCCTGAAGAGCTGAAAGTGAGTCGGTTAAGATTGTTATGGGGGGAGCTTGTCGGTAATTATTTCTAATGCTTTTGCTATTGCCACCATTTCTGCTGTGAATATGGATGCGTTGTCAGTTACACTAAAAAAAATTTCAGCTCCAGGCTAGAATGTGCATTCCTATACCGAGTTCTTCATTTTCCATTTTTGATCAATCAGTGTATACTTTTAAGCTACCCTTAGTTATCTGTTGTATATATTCTGTAGCTATGTTTTAAATGTCGTTTTTGTCTGCTGTTTCATTTTTTATTTCTGCAAGATGAGAGTCAATGTATGTTTTCTTAAGCTCCCAGGGAGGAATCACTGGTCTGTACAAGTTACTACTTACATTTGTTATAGTATTATGTTCTTCTATTTTCTCCATGCCCTTCCATCATATTGGGCATCTTATGGGATCAAGTGGGGTATCCCAGATCTTAGGCAGATTCTTCACAAACATTGAACGGGCTGTGTTGTTATTGTCTATTAGAACTTTGCCCATGTAATTCTGTCTTTTCTTCTTAGCTTGAGGGGTACTATTCCTAGTGTTACCTCTAGTGCTTCAAGTAATGTTGATCTTGAGGCTCCAGTTATTGTATTTAGTGCTTGGTGTTGTATTTTGTCCAATTTTTTCCTTATTGCTGTGAGCTGCAAAGTCTTATATTATGTCTGCATAGTCCATTTTCCCTATTATAAATGACTTGTAGAACAAGAGAAGTGACTTGATGCTTGCTCCTCATGAACTGTCTTTTAGGTATCTCATCATATTTATGAGTCCTATGCAGCTCTCAACCAGCTTATCTATTTTTTTTGTCAGTTTAGTTTTTGGTCTAAAGTCAATTCTAAATATTTGGTTGTTTCTATTGTTTTTATTTTGTGCCGTTGGATTTTTATGTCTATTATTTTATTTTTTTATAATTCTACCTCTACTGAATATCATTCCGACTATCTTTTTATCGTTTAGTTGGAAGCCCCACTTAGCCATCCATTCTGCGTTCTTGTTTTTGTTGTTGGTTTTTTTTTTGGGGGGGGGGGAGAAGGAGAGAAAGAAGAAAGAGAAAATTGGGGGGTGGGGGGTGGGGGGGGGGGGGCGGGGGGGTTGAAGGTCTCTATATAATCTAGGAAGGATTTTCCCCGTCCTCCAAATAGCTGCATTGTCTGCAAATTGTGACAGATTGTTTCTTCTGTTGCTGAATTCCTCTCCTAAGTCATTAACCATAATAGAAAATAAGGAAGGGGATAATACTGAGCCTTGAGGGATGCCGTTCTGTTGCTCGTATAGCTCTGATTCGTCATTATTTACCTGTGCTTTAAACTATCTGTCCTGTAAGAAGTTTTCTATAACAAGACAGGTCTAACAAGGAACATATACAACTACATAGAAAACGTCTCTCCTTGCTACATCTAAGAATATGTCTAATGTTTTTGCGTTCCTTTTAAATCCCTACATTACCTAATATTCTTGTCTGATACTTTGGGTCATAGTGCTTCTGTTTTTCCTAAACCCAGATTGGTTTGGGCTGTGAAGATTGTCTTTTTTCATGTGGTATTTTAGTCTACTGTTCACCATTGTTTCCATAATTTCCCCTATCTGGGATGCCAATGGTATTGGTCTGTAGGAGCTCGCATCATGGGCCTCTTTATCTGGTTTTAGAATTGGTATGACTCTTGCTACTGTCCATGCCTTTGGTATTTGACCTGTTTTCTATATAATGTTGTATAGAAAGGTTATTATGTCTGTGGTATATTTTGGTATATTTTTTAGTATTTCGTAGCTTAGAATGTCATGTCCTGATGCTGAATTCTACCCCATCTATTATTTTTTTTCTACTTCCTCTACAGTAATTTTATCAGAATGTAGATATGATTTCCCCGCTACATCATTTATCTCGTATTTTCTTAGATCTATTATGAGTTTTTAATCTTCTCCCTATTTCTTTCCGACCCAGGTTTTCCGTAGCATTTACACTACATAAGTATTTTCTAGGGTCTTTGCTTTTTGTTTGTCTGATTCTACTCATTCTGGAATTTTGATAGTAGGCATCACTGTTCGTTTTGGATTCTCTTTAAGGATTTTTAATCGTGTCCACACCTCTGTAACTGAATGTGTGTTTGGATTAAGGGTTTGGCAGAATGTTTTCTAGTTAGCTTCCTTTTCTTGTAATAATATTTTATTTGTTTAATTTCTTATTCTCTTATACTGTTCATAGTTAACTTTGGTCCTATTTCTTCTATATTTTTGTAGTGTTTGTTTTCTTACTTTAATTTTTTTCTGTACGGTACATTTGTTTGTACACCAAGGAGCTGGGTTTTTATTCCAGTGTTCTGTTTTCTCTTTTCTATTATTCTGCTTTGGAGTTATGTATGGCGGCATATTAGAGTGTGGTATATGTTTGGCGGCAATTTTTAGCATTTCTTCTGTTAGATTGTTTGCATATATATCTATGTCTTCACAAATAATTTTATCTAGTTCGCGTTGCCTGTCAGTCTTAGCCAGACTGCGTGGTGTTTGCTGATTGGTCGGCTAGAAAAACCCACCCGTCCTCTAACTGTCACAAATCTGGCTGTCCCTTGTCTCTTGCATGCCGGCTACCAAGTCCCTTTGTCGAGCGCGATGACCGCCGTCTCCCATCTGTAAAGAAAGGTTGTTGTTCCGCGTCGAGGGCCTTTGATATCACACTCCTGGAGTTCACTGTTTGCGTGGCCATTGTATCGTGCGTGATGGTGACCGTGTTTTGTTTAAACAACGGCTTAGACTAATATTTTGTGTCAGCCGCGCCATCCTCAAAGTTAACACTAGTCCAATGTGATATTCCTTGTGAGGTTTCCTCGGGGAATTAGAAATCAAAGGAATTGTACCATGCCCAGGTGTTTGATTTCGATTTCACCAGATTAATCACGAGGCAATGTGGAATTCAATAGATAATGCAAGGTGGAGGTCTAAATGAAATCACGTGTAATAAAGATTACAGTTTAAAGTCCAGTCGTGATTAAAGATTACTAGAACAAAGATGATAGAGCAAGTGTTGGATGAAAGAGCACAAGGTTTGAGAAAATATAATAAGAAAGGTGTAGGAAAAGATAGAGCGAAGGCTTGGCGCTCGTTTATCACAATAGCCCCCTCCTAAAGTTTACTGTCAATCAGACTCATGAGAGCTTAGCCTTCTCGCTCGGGATTTATTAATCTTTTTCCTCATCTTCCTTTTTCTCTCCTGTATCCACCATTTCCTCTACTTGTCTGTGCTCTCCTTCCTGTCTTATAGGATGCCGGCTTAAAAAATCCGCTCCTACGTTATCTTTCCCTTGGATATAGTCCACTTGGGACGTGTAACATTGTAGAACAAGCGACCATCTCATCAGTCTAGCATTCAAATTCTTTGAATTGGCGAGGAAGATCAGTGGTTGATGATCGCTCTGGATCGTAAATTTCCTTCCGTACAAGTATGCTTGAAATTTTTGAATTCCCAAGACGACGGACAAACATTCCTTTTCGATTGTGGAATAATTTTGGTCTGCTCGGTTTAACTTCCGAGTCGCGTATGCGACTGGAAATAGATTTGGGGGGCTTCCTTCGTCCGGCTGTAATAATGTAGCCCTGATCCCAATATTGCTGGTATCCGTGCGCAAGATGAACTTCCGAGTTAAATCCGGGAGTCGTAGAATTAACTCCGCCTAGGACGATCCCAAGCCCAGCTGAAAAAGGAGGAGGGCGTCCTGCATGGAGGCCGTAAGGAAGCAGCCCCTCCATCATGCAAAGGCAGAATAGGCCAATCACCTGTTTGTCTTAAAAACCAGATGACGAGAAACATAAAAGAGAAAACAGGACTGATTCTAAAGGCGACGAACTGGAACGGACTACGGACTACGACTTATGGAACACAAGAAGTATAACTGGGAAGGAAGAGGAGCTGGTGGAAGAGATGAGGAAAGCCAAATTAGAAATCCTGGCTTTAACAGAAACAAAGAAAAAAGGACAAGGAGTTATGGATCTCGATGGCGACACGCTGCTCTACAGTGGTGTCTCCACATCTGAAAGAGCTAAAGAAGGCGTGGGTTGTATTGTGGCCAAAAACCAAAGAGATAGTATCAAGGGATGGAACTTTGTCTCGGAACGCATTCATCATCATGTGACGTATTCTTTCCAGAACGTTGTCTCCATTACAGCTGCTCTGAACGCATCACGATTCTGGGCAAGTCGACCTGCATCAGCCAAAGACAAGTTCAGACTCTCTGTGATGTCATGGGTCCACCGTCGTCTAGGTCAACCCCTTCCCATTTTTCCAGGGACCATGCCTTCCATCACTGTTTTTTCCAGACTATTATGTCTTTTTATATGACCGAAAAATTTCAGCTTCCTTATTGCGATGGTATTTAGGAGCCAATGTTCCTGTACGTTTAGTGAGTGCAGTACTTCTCTGTTGGTCTTTTTTTTCTGTCCAGGGTATTCTCAACATCCTTCTGTAGCATTTCATTTCGAATGATGTAATCTTTTTTGCAACTGTTTTATTGAGTGTCCAAGTCTCGCAGCCGTATGCTGCTACTGGGAATATACATGCTCTGATCAGTTGTAACTTTGTTTCTTTGCTTGTGCCTTGCCATAGGTTTTTCATCTGTATCAGGCATAAATTTAAACAGGTAGGGGAAAGGGTACAGCATGTCTTACCCTTGTATCAAAACCATTCGTTTATTTCTGTTTCTAGCTTTATGGTCCTAAAACTAAAAGAAGGCGAAAACATAGTCAACCTTGTCATTGTGTATGGGCCAAATGAAGATGAGCGAGCAGAGGTCAAGGAGGAATTCTTCGACCTGCTTCAAAGGACAGTGGACGACTGCCTGGATCAAGTAATCCTGCTGGGAGATTTCAATGCCAGAGTTGGAAATGACCATGCTAGATGGGGTGGAGTTATCGGAAGATAATGAGAAGATACTGTTAATGACAATAGAAAGCGACTCCTTAACTTCTGCACTGAGCAGAATCTGATCATTACACACACAAAGTCCCCCCATAAGCGCATACGTGTATACACTAGGTGTGAATCAACAAAGAATGAGAAGTCAGTGATCGACTATGCCATAGTTAAGGAAGAGCTCATTCAAGTATGTCCGGGATGCTAGAGTGTGGAGGGGGCCAGAGATTGGAAGTGACCACTACTTGTTAACAATTAAAAGAACAACTGAAAGAGTTACTCGGCCTAGGAACTGCCTAACATCACGCAAGAAGCTAAGTAAACGAACAGGGGAAACAAGCATTAAGACCTACAAGCTGAGAGAGCCAGAAGTGAAGACCAGACACCAGGGGCTTTCGCAGTGAAAAACACAGAACAACAACCTGATGACCTGGAAACACTATGGTTGAAATTCAAGGACATAATAAAGACAGCTGCAGCAGAAGCATGTGGTGAAGTTCGACTTGGGAACAAAAGAAAGAGGACACCTTGGTGGACAGATGAGGTTAAAGAGAAAATAAGAGAGAAGAAAAAGGCATGGAAACAATACTTAGGAGCTAAACACACACCTTGAAAAACAGAGAAATACAGAGAATATATGATACTCAGAACAGAAGTAAAGAACAAGGTGCTAGCAGAAAAACAGAAGTCCTGGAAAGAATTTGGAGAAAAGCTTGAAAGCGATGCGCAAGAAAACCAGAAATTGTTCTATAAGATCCTAAAGAATACGAGGAAGGAAAAAGAGTGCCCTCTTAAATTTATAAAGGACAAGCAAGGCAAATTGCTTACTGCCCCAAAAGAAGTAATGGAAAGATGGAAAGAATATTTTTCAGAGCTCCTGGATGGTGAGCAAGGTCAAGCATCAGAAATGATAACCACTGACACAGAAGGGGAAACCAATGGTGATAAAGATGACATAAAGATGGAAGAACTGAAGACAGCACTGGAGAAAATAAATATGGGCAAAGCAGCAGGACATGATGGCATAACACCAGAAATGGTCAAGTACATGGGAGCAGCAGGCGACCTATTACTCCTAAGGGTCCTATAGGCAGCTTGGTGCAACAAGACCATACCAAAGGATTGGGAGATTGCCATAATAACACCGATTTTCAAAAAGGGTGATAACCGACAATGTGGAAACCATAGAGATATATCCCCTCTCAGTGTCACTGGTAAAATCTACTCTAGAATCCTGGAGCAGAGACTCAGACGCCTAGCTGAGCCACAAAAGGATGAGGTCCAGTGTGGCTTCTGAGCAAATCGAAGTACTCAAGACAAAATCTTCACACTCAGACAGTTGAGTGAAAAGGCTCGGTGTAGAGGTTTGTAAGAGAGAGCGCCATACTATTCTATCGGCTGTCTTCCTCCTGGCGTGTGTCGTGAAATGACGTCTGTCTCACATCACGAATTCTAAATAATTCTGACCACACCGCGCGCCATACATTGTAGAAAGATATGATACACTAACCAATGAAAACGCTTTCTTGGTCCTGTATTTACTACCGCTGGGAAAATAAAGATGGCAAGGCCCAATCTGTGTAAACTGATTAACTGGAAGAAGTACCACTTGAAAGAGGGTACCAGCACAATATTAGGGATGTTACTCTACCCGTAAGTAATAATATTTTACTAATACTAATATAGGACGGGAGAAATCTTGGGTTGAATGCATTCGAAGCTTCAGGTTGTCCTAAATTTAGCAGTTTAAACTATGCATAACATAAAATGCAATTTGGGAACTAAAAGATTATTACATAGATATATAAAGCCTAATTCCAGGTATAATTTAAGCTTCGGGGGAATAAAATTGCATCTGGAATAACGGAGATAATTTAAAAAGTAGTTTTCCTACATTGAACGATAGGCAAAAAGGTATCCATATTTTCTGATCGTGATTGTCACGAAGTGGTTTTACGACTAGAGGCTGTCTACATATAATGACAAGACACTAGTGAGAAGAAAGACTGGAAGGATAGATTCAGATGAAAAATGACAGTGCAAATGTGAAAGTTGAGACCATTGGCTCCGAGGTTGAGAAACGAAGTTGACTCTTCCTCGCCACTCCGGACGTCTAAATTGCTATGGCCTCAACCACCTCTAACTACCCTAAGATTCACATAAACCACGATACAGATAACAGATAGCTACTGTACGTAAATAAAATGACTGGTCCAGACTATAAATGTACAAGTTTTATTATACACACAAAAAAATCATCAAAATACATGTCAAAAGAAATAAAGTGCAAGGTCCGCACACCTGGAAAAACAAGAATGCACAGTTAAAGCGTGATTAAACATCAACCCAACCCTTTCCCCACAATTTGCCATCTGTACGGGAAAAGAAGTTTAAATTAAACCAAACCACAATGCACTTGTGGGGTCTCAGATGTCGAGCCTCCACTCCTACTAGCTATTCTAAATGCTAACTCTAATTTCCACTGATAGCTGGAACTCCTATGAACTGTCTACACAAATCTCTGCAAAAGCTATGTTACTACACTCCTGAACACTGCTTCCCAACTAACTATTCTACAACCCTTCCGCAGCTGTCCTCTGTTATGATCTACACAAAACTATGTCTCAGTTCTGTCTTTCTGGTCTACCACCTGTAGACTAAACTTCAGCAGCTGTCCTCTGCTCTAAAATCTGTAGAGAGGATTTTAACCCTGTTGCTCTCCACAATTCTGTAAGTGACGACTAGGTTTAAACTCTGGATTCTGGACTGGAAACTGTAGCTGGCTGCTACTACGAATTGTATACACCTGCCAGCTCACCCCCCCCCCCCTTTCTGGGCTGTGGGCTTTTGGCTTTATTATGGCCGGGACAAAGCGAAATAACTTACAACCACGCTGGCAACCTGCCGATTTGCGTGTGAAATAAGACTGATCATCAGAGCTCCGGATTTTTCCACCAAAATCCCTTTCAACTGGAGAATGTCTTCCCTGCCTTGGGAAAACGTATTTTTTTCTCTTCTTCCGCCTCTGGCAATTAACGCAAAACTTTGCGTTTCTGCGAATTCTACAACTTTGCCGTGGGGGATATTTTGTTGTATCAAAATTCCGCTTTCTCTTTCCCACAAAGCCGGTACCTGCTGTTGACAAAAATAGAAAATGCACAGCTGAACAACACACATCAATAAGATACTCCATTTACAACAAATAACTGAAACTTCCCGACTTAACACTTCAAGTCCCAAGTCTTTAACTCTTAACTCCCATAGTACAATACCTCCTCCTTTTATCAATACAGCTCCCTTGCTCTATTCCCGCTATGCACCACCATACAAATTAACCTTGCTCAAAAGAACAGCTCCCCACTCAACTCCCTTCTCTTCACTACCCAATTCCAAAATAAACATCGGCTGACCCCGATCGTCTTTGTACTGGGCTCTACCCGTGCAAAAATACTGTGACCCACTTCTACAATGTCACTAAATTCAGCACTGTTACCACAATTTAAAATAGCCCTTTATGAGAATCATAAATTCCCGTCAATAAAATAATCACATTCAAAATGATAATACAAATATTATTTCCTTAAAAAGTACATCTCACGTATTCTGAATACACAGAGCAACAAATGCCCGAACAATAACGTATAACCAGTTTACGCTAGCATCTACATGCCGTCAAAAGTTATACATAAACCCAGGTTATCAATTTAAAACCCCGTAGTTCAACCACGTGCTTCGCTCCTCCTCATCCCTCTGAACATCGTCTCGAATAAATATTCAGTAACTAACGCACCCACGTGCTCCTGCATAAATATTCATTAATTGATAGCACCCACGTGCTCCCGTCTCCATATAGATGTGTAAATATATAAATAACTAGCAGCATTAAACTCTCAATAAAATCACAAATACACACGCTCCCGCCATTCTGTAAATTAACATAATTCGCAGATGCGGGTTCTCTACAGACCTACTTTGAAATAATCCAAAGCACGCCCGTAACATCTCAACTTTTAAACCATCTTAAATACCGCTATTCCTTCAATAAGGAATTATATGGACCTCTTAAGTTTTCCCAGGTTATCACTACGATAGTATTGATGGCTCTGGAGTTAAGAATTAAATTAAACTTAAACTTCCCAAAGAAAACTTAACTGATCGGCCTAGGACTAGTAAAATTAATAAAGTACCACGCTAAAATTATGCTTACCAAATTCGAATTCCCACTGAAGGCGAATCGACTTGTCTCTGGTACGCGGCTAGCAATTTACATTTAAGAGACCGGGCTATGAATTACGGGCCTATTTATCATCATAGATCAGCACGCTGACCTCTTGACGTCATATGCGCGGCTTTGTTTCTAGCCCAATGGTCATTCTGCATTTCATATGCAGTTTGATCTCGGCCACTCAAAATCGTAAACCATTCTGACTCATCCTGTTACTGCTCGCGCGTGCTAAAATCACTACCCCCATTGAACAAAGAAACGGGAATAAAGGTCAGCCCTCTACTGTTAAATGAAGCAAAAATGGCCGAAAATAATTTAACTCCCGAAAATACGTCTATGGCCACGCAATATCTTTAAAAAGACTAAAACTGGTGCAAATCTGATCTAGGCTGTACCGTCCTCCCTATAGAAAAATACTACAACAATTCCCTACACCCCAACACTAAACACCACCTACTAGTCATAGAGAAGAAATATAATGCAGATAAGATAAAACTCCCTCATAATCTCACTCTGAAAAACGTAAATAATAGAAGGAGAAGAAACATGGAGTGGATTACATGTAATCCCTCCTAGAAATAGTGAACACATTTCAAGGAGAAAGAGACATGGGCCATTTGAAAGACAGAATCTCAGTACTTCATCACAGTGATTACATTCCTCGGGGTTCCCATCTCGTACGTCCGAGGCCACACTATAAATAGACTTGCCTAACAAACTCGGGTCAGTCACTATTATTTGAATATACAGAGAGCGGCAACATAGGAGCATATGTTAATTCAAGTGTTTGCCTTCTGTACCTGTTAGCAGACCTTAATCGACCATTAAGGGCTCTTCTGTGTGTGCCTGAGGGTAAGAACGAATATATATATATATATATATATATATATATATATATATATATATATATATATATATATATATATATATATATATATAATTCTATTGATTAATCCATCTGTGCGATAAGACGTGTATAGATGTGTTAGGAATGGACAGTGTGTACTGGTGAAACTTACAGATTCATGTGTAGTTCTAGAGGCAAAGCCTGCCTTCGGAAATATTTAAATTATTGAGATGTCTATGAGTTTAGAACTGTATTTAAAGAAATATTTCTTGAATGAAATGAGACATCTACAAGGAACATAAGGAAGGATGAAAGGGATTGAAGTACTGTATAATTTGACCTATTACTTGGTAGTTTTATTCGCGACCAAATTATTGAAGGGAGGCGAATCATGGGAAACGAATGATAATTAAGAAGGTAGAAGAAAATTATATCACATTGAACTAAAATGATTGTTGCTACTATACTATACCTTGTGCATCTGCTAGCACGCTAGTCTCAAACTGTCTATCGTCCCCATCTGTGTCATAGAGGGATATTGATAGGCAAATACAGGGTTTGCGTTTGACTTCGTTTCAGGTTTAATCCTTTAACCTAAAGCCTACAACAAATAAGAAGAGGCTTCTCTTAATGAAGTTGCAACGAATGCAGTGCCAGTCTATGGTAGAGGGCCAGCCATATCGTGTGTAACAGTTGGAAGGTTTTCATCTGAAGATTCTCTCTGGCATCAGAGGGAGCCATCTGCAGTGACCCAGTTAAGTTGCTCTCAAGGCAACTGTGTAGCTTATGCCTGCTCACCAAAATAAACGCATCCAGTTCATGTTGAACAGAACAGTATAGAGCTTCAATTAAATTGTACAAATAACACTAGTATTTCTTCAGTGAAAGATCAAGCAAGCTAAACTGTCTACAAAATGATAGACATCTTAACACAAGTGAAAGACATTTGTTGAACTGTTCTTATTTATTTACTGTTGTAAAATATTTGATTTAAAAAAAAACTTTTCAAACAGAAAAGAATACTTGTATAAATAAATTGTAAATATTTACCAGCAGACTTACTTAAATTCTTTAAGTTAAGTTTTTATTCAATGTTGGTAAATTTTAATTAAATAATTTCCCCTAGCAGAGTCAGAAACAATATTATCTACCATAATCACAGAGGTGGATCAGGAGAGGTAGCAGATAGGGACTCAGAGTACTACATCACCATTTTCTCTGGGAACTTACACAGCTTGACCCTACCTTTGTTGTCTATACACCCTTACTTTTTCAGAGAATGGGGTATTAATGATAAGACCATACTCTTATCTGGCACTATCATAGTATCATCTGATACACCTGTATGTCCAGGATATCTTCTTATTTTCAATAACATCTGAACCTCTCGCGACATCTGTTGTCTCAGTCCGGGATTTCATTTACTACCCTGGGGTCTTTTCTTTGAGACATTCAGTCTTTTAATAGTTACTTACATCCTCTGAGTTAGCAGTAGGAGTAAAAATTAGAAATAAAAGTTAGAATAAACTTAAGCTAAATAAAGCGCAGTGAAGTACTATTGAGTACTAAACAAAATTTTGGTGACTGGATAAGCTGACAGTGGTCTTGTAATTAATTAGTCTTATATTAATTAAGTGTGTGTTTGGTCTGTTGACAGTAGTGATTGAGTGTCTGCAACTGTTAGTATGGCAGACTTGGCAAAGTTTAGGTCTGATACAGTGCAGGCAGCAAAATAGTTTGGGTTAAGTGGGGAGGCTCTTATTCAATATGTCACTACTGAATGTGACAAGTATATAGGAAGAGAAGATAAGAAGTTGGAATCAGAAAGGAGATTACAAATAGAAGCTGAAGCTAAAAGATTATAAATAGAAGCTGAAGCTAAAAGATGACAAATAGAAGCTGAAACTAAAAGATTGCAAATAGAAGCTGATAGGGAAGCTGAAGCTAAGAAACTAGAGGCTGAGGAAAGAAGAGGTTGCTGAAAGGGAGGATGAGACAGAGGAAAAGAGGTTACAAAGGGAACATGAATTGAGGCTGAAAAAGCTTGAACTTCAAGGAAATGTTACAGGGAATGGAAGTAGCCCAACTACTTCTAACATTAGTGCAAGTCAAGGTGCCTCAAATGGAGCCATGAACTTGGACCCATTGTTGCGCACATATTCTTTTGTGTGGCGCACAGATTACTGTTGACACGCATACAAATGTAAAATGTATTTATTTGTCTGATAAAAATATATTTATCTTTGAATTCACGATTTTTAGTCTAAGGGACAGAACTCAGATTAGTCGATGTGTATTCATTCTGTGAGTTATCTGTTCTTGTATCTTTCCTGAATATCGAACTTGGCGTATGAATCTAGGCTTATGTCATATTTTGTGTCTGGTATGGCCAGAAACAGATTATTCTTGCTTAGGTTTAGGCAGGGATGTTTATGACCCGAATCTATGTGTATTTCTTGTCTATGTAGGACGAGTCTGTCTTATATCTTAATATCTTTGTATGTCTAAGTCGAACTATATCTTCGGTGTCGAACTCGGGGTCAAAGGTTGTTCGGCGGATGTGTCACTAAGGGGAGGTGAGAAGGTTCCGCCCTGATGGGTGCTGAGTTGTTGTAGCGGCCTGTCGCCGAAAAGTGATCTCTATACTAGTGGGGAAAGAGGTAGTCTCTTTAGACATATCATGTATTATTCACCCCAGTGTTTATTCTTACTGCCAAGGAATGGCAGAATCATATTCTAGTGTATTTCTGATACCAAGGTAAGACGCATTTCTTATGAACTTTTCCTGAGGCATTGTATTCGATGGGCAGTCGTACGGTTGTACGTTTAGATGAATATTAACCAGATGAAGATGACATTCATACCTAGCAGCACCATATTATGTGATGAAGTCAATAGTATCAATGGTAGAATCTACAAAGCAATGAGGACATTTAATGAATGATCAGCTTTGATTGCGCTTCATAGTTTGTATCCTGGGTGAGTGACAACTCACTGGGAGGAGAAGCCATTTTGAATCCTATATTTTCCAATCATCGAGGAGAGAACAGGGATGCCCCCTTACTATCACCTGATGAGTCCAGAGATCACTGCTACAGAAGAGAACCCACTACTAGTGGTTCAATATTGTTATTTAAAAAAAATATGTGCTGAGCTTTACCTAAAGGAAACCTCGCTAGACGAGGTTAGGTCTAGGAACCATCTTGAACCTTGTTTATGAACTGACGTGCTCTGTCAGTAAAGTCAGACGATATATATTGGAATTACTGAGTGCTTGTCTACTGACATTCCATTGGTACTGTTATGCAACATGAATGCCCATGTGATAGTGTATTTCATTGATCAACATTAATATGATGTGTGCCAACCTGTCTGCTATCACTGTACCCGTGCTGTCAAGTGTGATCGTTCCAATTAAACTGTATGAAACGTACATAGTAGTTGGCGTAAATGACTTCCAGCCATAGGTGAGTGAGATTGGTCTATTTGTCAACTCTAACGAACGTTTGCCATCATTCGCATGTACTGTATCCTCACTCCATGTCTACACACCACTGCGTAGGTCGAGTTGACCTTTTAATTGTCTTCATTTTGACAACGCCCATCAACACCCTCCGAACACGATTGCAACCAAACAAGCAACATTGGTATGCCAGCTTTCTGGGTTTGACCTCGCAGAAATTGAGAAGTCAACAGACTACTGATACCAGACCGTTTCCTGTGACTGATACGACACACCTGCAGTACTAGTTTGTTCTTTGTCAACACTTTGTCACGTGACCTATCGAGCGAATACAGGAACTAGGTCAGCGCTTGTGGACATTTTTCATTGTACATCACAGAACGTTTGCAGGCAGAAATTAATTGTGTTAACAAGTATTACAGTGAACTGAGAGGTCCTACGTGTCGTAGTTATTGAAACTGTCATCGATGGATCCTCTTGTGTATTTTTCACATTGTTGAACATTGTAATAAGTTAGTTCAAAAATTTAATATTGATTAAAGTGGCAGTTTATTTTCATTAGTAATTAGAAACTGTACCATTGCATTCTAAAACTGAGCCTTTACAACACATCTTATGCACATGATATGTATTTATGTTTATATTACATGTATTTATTTCTCGTTGTGTTTATGTTGTGGGCGGTTGGTGAGGTGACTAGTATAGGGTATACCGAGTCATATTGGTCCTATATTAGTGTTCTGTAGGGAGCAATTTTCTTAATTGAAAATTTGCTTGCAACATCTGTTGCTATTTTTGGTTAGCTGTGAAGACTGTGCTTATCGTTGTTTTTGTGATATTTTTCTGTTCTTTAGTTTTGTTTTGATTTGTTCGTATTTGTAGATCTACCCTTTCCTGTAATTTAGTTCTATACACATTTATATTTATACACTGTGACGTCATTTGTTTTGTTTATTCCCTTGCAGTTGTCATCACAGATTCTGTGATTATTTTCATTGATTTCCCTATTTGATTTATTTGATTTCTGCAAATGTTTTCGTATTGTCTTTCTTATTTGTACTTTATGTATGTTGTTGGTTGACATATACTATAAAATATACTTGATCATACACTACTAGCTGTGTAGTGAACTTATTAGAAAGAATCAACTGGGAATTAATTGCTGTTATTTTAGGTACACAGTTGATTATACAAGACCTTATTTAAAGGCCTGTTTCCAACAGAGATTGGGATTGTGAGCTAATTAATCAAGTTCATTTAGAACTTGTTCCTGTTTAATTGGAAATAGATTACATTATTGTTTCAAGTGATTGCTATCATTATTAGACATCATGTCTACATTGGAATACTTTATTGCACAAGGGAAATCCCTTGATAAGTCTGGTAAGGAATTAGAGGAGTTTGCAACTGCTCAATTTGGCATGGTATTAAAGTCAGAAGAAAAGAAGCAAAAAGAGGAAATAAATGGAAAGCAGAAGTTGAACAAAAGAAGATAGATGCTGAGAATTTAAGATTGCAGATGCAAGCTGAGGAGAGAAAAGCTGCTGCTGAGGAGAAAAAAGCTGCTGCTGAGGAAAGAAAGCTTCAAATAGAAGAAAAAAATTAGAAGCTGAAGAAAAAAGATTACAAAGAGAAGCTGAGGCTGCAAATAAAAGATTAGAAGCTGAGGCTGAAAATAAAAGATTAGAAGCTGAGGAGAGAAAAGCAATAAGAGAACATGAACATCAAAAATAGCTTTTAGCATTTGAGTTAGAAAAATTGAAATTGACAAATATGAGTAATGTTAATTAGTCAAATGGTAATAGTGGAAACCCTTTACTTATAAGGTCAAGATACCAGCGTTCAATCCTTCCAGTGACGATATTACATTCTGGTTGGATCGTTTTGAACGTTCTTGTCGAGCTCATAATGTGGATAAATCACAATATGCTAACCAGTTATCAGAAAATGTGAAAGGTGATTCTCTGACTAGTTTAAGTTTGGTTGAAGAGGCTGACAAGGATAATTATGATGTTATTAGAGCAGCCTTATATTTTTTTTTCGTACGCCCGCTAATACTCGAGGCGAAATCTCAGGTTATTATTTATGTCTAACCTGACATTGATTTTACGTGAGTATCCCTTTATTTCTTGTACAGAAACAGGTGTCCCTCGCCATTCAGGCAAATACTCGCCGATTTCGGAGGTACCCATTGCTGCGGAGTCGGCTCAGGAGCCGCCAGTCCCTGGTCGACGACACTCCTTCAAATGTCCTCGCCAGGTCTCGAGTTAATCCAGTCCAAATCCCGGTCGACGAAAAATCCTCAAATGCCGTCGCTCGGGTCTGATCCTGTATCACCCGGTCGCCAGAGCGGTGTTGTAACCACTACGCTAGCGCGGCTCCCAAGCAGCCTTATTGAAAAAAATATCAATTAACAGAGGAAGGTTACCGTATTTTGTTTAAGAAAATGGTACCTGAATCAGGGGTAGAATTCTCAGAATTCATTGCAAGGACACGTCTTACATTTAATCGTTGGATTGAATTGTCCAAAACAGAAAAGACATATGAAGCCTTTATGGACTTGCTGCTCAGAGACAAGATTATGTCAAGTGTTAATAAACCATTCCTTGAATTCCTACATGAGCGTAAACCCAAGACACTAAAAGAAATCGAAGAATATTGTACCCAATACGTCACGGCACATCCGGACGTAGCTTTTAGCAATGCTAAGGTTAAAGAAAGTATGCCAGTTGCATCAGCAACACCATACAATCCTAATTATTCACACAAATTTCAGGGACCTCAAAACAGGTTTGATAAAAAGGGTAACCATAATAGTTATCAAAACCAAGGTAACCAGTCATTTCAGGGTTCTTCTGCGAAGTACTGGAGACGAGCTGACAGCCCTCGATTCAGGGGTGGTCATAATTATAGGAATTTCCACAGAAGAAGTCATTATAGAAACTATCCAAGTCATCCATCATGGAGACAACAAGACCATAGTTATAGAGATACTCATTATAATGAATATGATAATGGCAACCATGAGAACTATGACTCAAACCCAAATAGGGGTTACAATAGAGGAAACAATAATGATTACAGAGGCAATAATAATCGAGGTAGATCACAATACAAAAAACATAAATCATATTATCAGGCAAACTCTGCACAGCAAGAGTCACATGAAGCCAGACTAAAGATAATAATGATGCTAATAATATGGCATGTTCCGCTTTTGAATTTGGGAGAGCATCTCAGTGCCCCCAATGCAAAACCTTATTTGAACCAACTACGGTGTCCACTTTAAGTTGTGGCCATCCTCTTCCCGCTCTTCCTGCGTCAGTCGCGCATGATGGAAGAGGTTCTCTTGTCTTACATAAAGGTTTAGTAAATGACAATCCAGTCTCAGTTCTTTTTGATTCTGGATGCACCACAATTGGTGTTAGGCAGTCGCTTGTAGATCCTTCTCGTGCCACTGGAAAAGTAGTCAAATGTGTAACGTTTGGCGGCACCTTAGAGAAATACTCTACTGCTATCATTAGGATTGCTACTCCTTTCTTTACAGGAGATGTACACGCATGTCTTCTGCCGAATCCGATCGCTGATCTTATCATCGGTCGTATTCACGGAGTCAAAGAATGCACTCCACAACAAATTTCCGTTTGGGAAAAACAAAATATGCAAACTGCTAATGCTGTAGTCACTAGAGCTCAAGCTCTTAATATGCCTCAAACTTCATCTACTGAAGATAATGAAGTGCATAACCAAGATGATCCCTTGGTAATTTCTCGTGACTCGTTTATAAAACAGCAGGAAGATGATCCAACTCTAAAGAAATTCTTCACTCTTGCAACAAAAGGTGATCCGAATAAAGATACAAAGCGTAAATCTTGGATTACAATGAAGAATGGCGTACTTGTACGTATGGTGCAAGACTCCACTAAGTCAAGTCATTCTCAGATTCGTGTTCCCAAGAATTTGAGAGTTAAAATTTTGCAGCACGCTCACGACTCTCAGTGTGCTGGACATATGGGGTTTTCCCGTACAAAGTCAAGAGTTCTTGCGGCTTTCTTTTGGCCTTTTGTGAACAAGGACATACGGATTTATTGTCGATCTTGTATAGTATGTCAAGAAGTCAAATCCAAAAGTCCACGCCATGCTGCACCTATTCAGGCTGCAGACATTCCTATTCGACCATTTCAGAAAATGGCGATAGACATCATTGGTCCATTTAAGATCAAATCTGCTGGAGGACATCAGTTTATCTTAACGTGTGTGGACATGTGCACACGTTGGCCAGAGGCTATTCCTCTGAAGAGCATTACTACTGCTGACATTGCAGATGCTCTTTGGCTTATATTTTCTCGTCTGGGATTCCCCGGAGAAATATTATCAGACCATGGCACCCAACTAATATCGGATACCATGTCTCAAGTGATGTCGACTCTGCAGATAGAGAGATCTTTGAGTAGTATCTATCATCCTATGTCCAATGGGATGGTCGAAAGGCTAAATAGAACACTCAAAAACTTACTAGGGAAGATAACTGAGGATCATCCTCAAGATTGGGACAGGGTTTTACCCGCGGCCCTCTTCGCTTACAGACAGGTCCCCAATGAACATACAGGATTTTCTCCCTTTGAACTTGTCTTTGGCGCGCGACCGCGCGGCCCTATGTCTTTGCTTCATGATCTCATAACCGCTGATAATATTACCAATGACACAAAATCTTTTTACGAATATGTCATCGCGCTGAGACCAAAGATTATCGAAGCATGCAAATTGGCAACTTCTTCTTCTGAATTTGCTAAGCAGAAAGCAAGACAATTTGCCAATAAGAAAAGAACCTTACGACAACTTTGTCCTGGTGACAAAGCATTTGTTTTGCTACCTTGTAGGGAAAACAGACTTCTTATTTCTTGGAAAGGTCCATACGATATAATCTCGAAAATTTCCGATGTTGACTACATTGTCGATATTGATGGAAAGCATAAAACCTTCCACATCAATATGCTTACGGAATTCCATGAACGTCCGGATTATTTACAGCCTATTTTCCAGGCAACGGACGATTCACCAGTCCAACATGGTCATTACTCATCACTGTCCGTAATACAGGATGAGGAAACAAGTTTTTCGGATGTTAATCTTCCGCTTCCGATGATTCCACTTCATTCTAGTGAATCATGGAAAAATGTTACTGTCTCTCCTGATTTATCTCTAGGAGAACAGCGACAAGTTTCGGCTATGTTACAAACATTTCAGGATGTCCTTACTGACATTCCTGGACAAACTCATGTCATTGAACATGACATTATTCTAACTGACCATAATCCTATTAGGGTCAGACCTTATCCTATCCCTATACATTTTCAAGCACAGGTTGAGAAGGAGTTGGATGAGATGATAGATTTAAAAATAATTGAACCATCCACTTCTGCATATTCTTCGCCGATGGTTATTGTTCGAAAAAAAGACAATAACATACGTCTTTGCGTTGACTATCGCAAATTGAATCAAGTTACGAAGTTCCATGCTGAACCTATGCCTTTACTAGAAGAGCTACTTACTAGGCTTTCTAAATCTCATTTTTTCCACTAAACTAGATTTGTCTAAAGGATATTGGCAAGTTCCTTTATCTGAACGCGCCAAACCAATTACGGCTTTTTCTACACCTAGAGGCCTTTTTCAATGGAATTTCATGCCTTTCGGCCTTATGAACGCACCAGCTACATTCGTACGCATGATGCGTCGAATCCTATCTTATCGGTCAGATGTCATTGCGTACCTAGACGACATCTGTCTTTTCAGCGATACTTGGGAAGATTACTATTCGGCGTTAGTTGAATTACTATCTACTTTACGCGAGTATAACCTGACAGCGAAACCCTCTAAAACCTGCATTGGTTTTAGCGAAATTTCTTTCCTAGGCCATCGAGTTGGTCATGGTTTCCTAAAGACAGAAGACCATAATATCACTAAGATACTTAACATCTCTATTCCTAAGACTAAAAAGCAAGTGCGAAGTCTCTTAGGTCTTGTTCAATTTTATAGAAGATTCATTCCGAATCTGTCCTCTATCATGGCACCTCTTTCTACATTACTAAAGAAAGGGTCGCCTAATATGGTCCACTGGTCACAGGAATGCCAATCCTCTTTGGATAAGATTAAAAATTTGTTTTCAACACCACCTATTTTAGTTTTACCTACTACAGATAAGACATTTGTTCTTCGTAGTGACGCTTCATCCACTGGGATTGGAGCGGCACTAATGCAAGAGTACTCTGGAACTCTGCATCCAGTAATGTATATCTCTAGAAAACGTAATGCTGCAGAAAGGTATTATTCGGTTTTAGACCGTGAACTATTGGCTATGGTTTGGTCAATTCTCAAACTACAAAGATTCCTTCTAGGCGCACATTTCATAGTAGAAACCGATCAGAAAGCTCTTACGGCTATACAGAGTAAAAATTTGAAGAGCTCGAGGTCTACTCGATATGCCATTGCTCTTCAACCTTTTCATTTTTCGGTACGAGCTATATGTGGATCAGATAATGTGATGGCATACATTTTGTCTAGATGCCCACATGATTCCACCTAACTGTTGGGTCTTGGACTTCTTAACACTTCCAACTCTACAACAGTTTTTCTTTTCTATATCAAGATAAATACACATTGTAATTTGTAATATAGTGATTGTATCACTACTATCACTACGTTCATTGATATATTCACCGATACTCGTTGATGATTTTTCTTTTTTGTCAATCATGTACTTATAGTGCTTAAATATGAAATTGTAATATGCATTGTGTCATTGCCAGCATTGCAGTATACGTTGGTGGCACCTCCCTGGAAACATTTATGCTTAAGAGAAATGCTTTCTCTGAGAGGTTGAGATGTATTCTCACCAGTCGATCTATATTTCGACTTTGCCTTAATTTGGCTTATACATTCCAGATAATTCTCATCTGCGCAGTATTTGTGCGTTATGAGCCTATTGTAGGTTGCTCTCAGATGAAAAAAAAATGATTTTCATTTTTTTTCCGGGGGGTGTGGTAGTCTGTTGCGCACATATTCTTTTGTGTGGCGCACAGATTACTGTTGACACGCATACAAATGTAAAATGTATTTATTTGTCTGATAAAAATATATTTATCTTTGAATTCACGATTTTTAGTCTAAGGGACAGAACTCAGATTAGTCGATGTGTATTCATTCTGTGAGTTATCTGTTCTTGTATCTTTCCTGAATATCGAACTTGGCGTATGAATCTAGGCTTATGTCATATTTTGTGTCTGGTATGGCCAGAAACAGATTATTCTTGCTTAGGTTTAGGCAGGGATGTTTATGACCCGAATCTATGTGTATTTCTTGTCTATGTAGGACGAGTCTGTCTTATATCTTAATATCTTTGTATGTCTAAGTCGAACTATATCTTCGGTGTCGAACTCGGGGTCAAAGGTTGTTCGGCGGATGTGTCGCTAAGGGGAGGTGAGAAGGTTCCGCCCTGATGGGTGCTGAGTTGTTGTAGCGGCCTGTCGCCGAAAAGTGATCTCTATACTAGTGGGGAAAGAGGTAGTCTCTTTAGACATATCATGTATTATTCACCCTAGTGTTTATTCTTACTGCCAAGGAATGGCAGAATCATATTCTAGTGTATTTCTGATACCAAGGTAAAGACGCATTTCTTATGAACTTTTCCTGAGGCATTGTATTCGATGGGCAGTCGTACGGTTGTACGTTTAGATGAATATTAACCAGATGAAGATGACATTCATACCTAGCAGCACCATATTATGTGATGAAGTCAATAGTATCAATGGTAGAATCTACAAAGCAATGAGGACATTTAATGAATGATCAGCTTTGATTGCGCTTCATAGTTTGTATCCTGGGTGAGTGACAACTCACTGGGAGGAGAAGCCATTTTGAATCCTATATTTTCCAATCATCGAGGAGAGAACAGGGATGCCCCCTTACTATCACCTGATGAGTCCAGAGATCACTGCTACAGAAGAGAACCCACTACTAGTGGTTCAATATTGTTATTTAAAAAAAATATGTGCTGAGCTTTACCTAAAGGAAACCTCGCTAGACGAGGTTAGGTCTAGGAACCATCTTGAACTTTGTTTATGAACTGACGTGCTCTGTCAGTAAAGTCAGACGATATATATTGGAATTACTGAGTGCTTGTCTACTGACATTCCATTGGTACTGTTATGCAACATGAATGCCCATGTGATAGTGTATTTCATTGATCAACATTATTATGATTTATGCCAACCTGTCTGCTGTCACTGTACCCGTGCTGTCAAGTGTGATCGTTCCAATTAAACTGTATGAAACGTACATAGTAGTTGGCGTAAATGACTTCCAGCCATAGGTGAGTGAGATTGGTCTATTTGTCAACTCTAACGAACGTTTGCCATCATTCGCATGTACTGTATCCTCACTCCATGTCTACACACCACTGCGTAGGTCGAGTTGACCTTTTGTTTGTCTTCATTTTGACAACGCCCATCAACACCCTCCGAACACGATTGCAACCAAACGAGCAACACCCATATGTGGAGAAAGAAGATGATATTGAGTCGTATCTAAGTAGGTACGAGAGATTAGCTACTAACTATGGCCTAGAGAAAGATAAATGAAGCCTTAAGTTATCACAAGGGCTGAGAGGAGCTTCTTATGAAGTTTTTACAAAACTTGGAAGAGAGGACCAAGAAGATTATGAAATCTTGAAGCAGGCACTGCTGGTTAGATATGAGAAAAACTCAGAATTTTATAGGAAGAAATTAAGAACTGCCAAGCTGCTTTCTGGAGAAACTTACCACCAATTCTCTGCAAGATTAAAAACCTACATGGAGAAGTGGACTACTCTTGGAAAGTGTCAAGACCTAAAAGAAATGGTCATGATGGAACAAGTGAGAGAGTATATGCCTCCAGACATGAGAAAATTTCTTATGGAACAAGGTGCAGAGAGATTGGGGGAGATTTTGACAGTTGCTGAGAGATATCAAACAGCTCAGAAAGAGATAGCAGGAATTAAGAAGAGGCAAGGAGAAAATAGTAGGCCACCCCAAAACCAGGATGAGTCTGATAATAAAGACCAACAACACAGATACAAACAAGACTATGACAAACCTAAATGGGAGCATAGAGACAGGAACCCTCAGGTACAAAATAAAAGACCCTACAGACAGGGTGATAGGTGGTGTAAAATATGTAAAATGTACAACCACCATACTTTGGAATGTGGAAAGAAAGTCCCTCCATATCACGCTGCATGTATGATAACAGTGGACAAGGGAAGGAAGAAACTGACACACAGTCAGACAGATCTCCATCATCTTCCCATCTGTAAAGAAGTAATATGTAACGGCACTAAGATAAAGTGTCTGTATGATTCCGGATTGGAATATGACTCAGTTGTGAGTGCATTCTTGGTGCACCCTGATCAATATACCACAGAAAAAGTGGAGATACATGGGGCATTAAAAGGAACAGCCACCATGACACTTCCTATAGCAAGGATAAATGTCAGAACTCGCTATGTTGAAGGAGTGATCAGTGCAGCAGTGTGTGATGATACTAATTACCCGCTGGTGATAGGAAGGAGGTATGTATTCCTAGAGAACCCAATAAAACCTGTGATCATGACAACACTCCAGGTCAGGTCAACCCCTGGGAAGGAGGAGGGAATACCCCTAAATATTCATCCGAGAAAGATAAAAAAGCCCAAGCTAAAGATAGATCATTAAAACCTTGCTTTGGCAAATTGCCAGACAGCCATAAACCCCCTAAGAAAGGACAGTTCTATTTGAAGGATGGATTGCTTTACAGAAAAGCTGGAGCAGGACCGAATGGATATGGACAGTTAGTACTGCCATTGAGTTACAGGGAACAAGTTATGGAATTAGCACATGTTGTATCAGACGGTGGACATGCGAAAATTGGTACCACCTGTCACAGAGCATCTGTGAAATATTATTGGCCAAAAGAAACACTCAGAAGAACAATAATAAGAGAAGGAAGAACGTTGGGCCTAAATAATGTGCAAGAGCTAAGAGGAGTGGCGTCACAACGAACAACCTGGAGAGCACTGGTTTCTGCCTTATGCGCCGTGTTTGGCGCTTAAAGAATTTATTATTATTATTGCTGAAGACATCTTTCAGTATGTGAACATCTGTGCACAATGTAGTATGGTGACATCCCCAAGTTGGGAATTCATCAGGACCTAGAAACGCATTGTGGTGAAAATAGGCCTGAAAATAAAAAGGAACAGGTAGACATCGTGAATAGGACAGCACCTTCTCACACACAGTCTTCCAATAAACCAGTTACCATGGCAACTCTCCGTCTCGTACCGAGAGGGGAAACAACCCATCCCGCACCGACACAATGTTACTCGGAATTCCTGGAACTGGCTAAAAATAGAAGTATGGTTAGTCAGTCAACTTTGAAAACGAAACTGAGGGATAACCCCAGAAAAATTGGGAGTATGAGACTGGGCAATTGGCCTAATGCTCAGCCCACATCACTATACGGCTATTAAAGTAGCATTATGAGGGCACCGGCAACAGTGGTAGTTGGCCGGCCCCTAGACGGTCCATTAGAAGTTCTCATACGGACATGGACTGAGATTATATATTCTATAGCAATGCTAAAGGGAGAATTGATTTCTTGGTGCAGGAAATTCATTTCCCCATATTATATTAAATCGCCAGTGAGGTTTAGCTGAGGAAACCTCTGGTGAATATAGACTCTGCCTGGATTACAGGACAGTCAAAGGATATAACAGAGTCACTACTGAATCTATGTAAAGTAATCATTACCAGATTCCCGTCAAGCCTGAAATCAGACTGTTACTGGACTTTAGCACTTCGGAGGAGCACTATGAATTCCATATTTTGCTTGTTGGGTTGAAGAATACTCCGCGTGTTTTATCCAGGATGATGAGGAAATTACTGGATCCCTTATGAAACTCAGCCATCACCAATTTTATGGATGACATCCTCATCACCTCTGAACAGTTGAGGAACATCTATTATCTCTGGACATGTCGTTGAACAGACTCAGAGAAGAGTAATGGTGAACATTAATTGATAATCAGCAATTAGACAGGCAGCAACACCTGTGCTGTTTATTAACAGAAAATGCGGTGTATTTCCTTGGATCTCAGAATGTTGGGGCAAATTTTCTGAGTAGGCACCCACCTGAAGGAAACCAGGAGAAGAGTAAGGCAGAGTGAACCCCATATTGGGAGAATGTCGTGATTGTGAATCCAGACAGGAAGCTCCAACAGCGGGTTTACGATTTTGAATTGGGACGCTCTGTCGTGAAATGACGTCTGTCTCACA
>JAMPIV010014112.1:0-52500 GCA_024509875.1 Oreohelix idahoensis
CCACCACAACATACAACATTTAACACTTAAATCAATTAATAACCCCCCCCCCCCCCCCCCCCCTCACAATTATCAAAACCCATTAATTCACATCTCAAATTCAAACACAACACCCCCCCCCCCCCAACACATTTAATATCATCCATAAACTTGGGGGGGGTGGGGGGGTGGGGGGGGGGGGGGGGGTGTGGGGGGGGGGGGGGGGGGTGGGGGGTGGTGGTGGAGTGGGGGGGGGTGGGGGGGGAAGGTGGGGGGGGGGGGGGGGGTGGCGCATGGGGTCTTTACCCCCCCCCCCCCCCCCCCCAATTTCACCCACCCCTCCCCTCAAGCCCCGCAACATCAATGAAATAATACATCAAGGAATAGATTGGCTAGCAATCTTAGGAACAAATTTAGATTGCCGTCGTGTTCCAGGATGCAGAAACTTTTCTTGTTAATACTGCACTTCTGGTGTCAACCTTTCACTTGGTTTATATTTGATTTAATGGGCGCTCTAAGCTTGGACCCTTTTCACTATTATTAATTTACTTGGCCAATGGAAAACTGTTTTCATCCGAATATTGACCCTCTTTTTGAAAAAAACCCCACCTTGTTTTGATCCATACGTTTGCTTGTCTGATCCTACTCTTACTATGTAGAAAATACAATGTTCGCGTGGGCTAACACATCTGCAGTTTCATTCTCTCTCCCCTCCCGCCCCCCCCTCTCTTTCTAAACTATGGGGTGTGCCCAATCAACTTCAAGTCATGGATATGTGACTGCAGCGGAAACAATTTTTCAAAAACTGAACCAGCGTGGTTTTCATTTCAGTGTGTCCTGCTAGGCTGTCTCAATTCTCCAATATTCTGGGTTATTTACGGATCAATTTTAAATATTAAAACTGATTATTAAACTGCTTGTTGCATCTATCATTCTATCTAAGTTTTATTTTCTTATTTATCATCGTTCCCCACATTTTTTGTACTTTTTCCTTTTTCTTATTATCATGGCTCATTTTCAACTGTGCTAACCTATCAGGGAAAGGCAAGTTTCTAAGTCCCGTATAAGTTATTATATGATATTATATTAAACAAACAAATGACGTCTATTTGTCAAAATATTTCTTTTATTTACTCTCTGTTCGTATTTATGAAGATATGCCATATTCTTAGTTTCACTTTTGCCTCTTGCACACTACAGTTGAGTTTCACAGTTCCAAGTAGGGACGCTATATTTTTCTCTTTTAACAATACACACACGTTTTCCTTCTCTATACGCATCGCGACAGTTGTCTGTCAAAACTTCCGTCTGAAAGAAAAAAGTGAGAGGGGTGTGGGCGGGTTTTAAGATTTTTTTTCATACTCCGTTGCTGGGTACTTGGATAACGATACAAGTGGCGTAGGGGGGGTTATTTATAAGATTTTAGGACAGTAGCTTTTTTTCTTTTTATTTTTCCATTCCTATATCTCTATACTCTTGACACTACCGGTGCCTTGGCCGCCTTGACAATTCATTCTAACGTTACATTTGTATAATTTAGGGCGGAGCTACCAAAAGCTTGTACCTGAGGCAAATCGTTCCATACTTTTCAAATGCAGCGGGGATCGCTGACAAAAAGTCTGGTGGCTTGGCCATATTCATTTATTGTCCAATTTAAAAATAACCATAGTAGCAGAATCCATAAAATAATATTTTATACATAATTTGAGGAGGGGGGTTCAAACTGACTTTATCACACACTTCTACCTTAAGGGACCTTTCACAAGATATTTCCAGAAGTAACGAACAATGTTGCATTGGGCTGAACAATTGTTAACGCATTATATCTGGTCCGTCGCCTTTTGTGAAGGATTTAAGCAATGGTTTAGCCCGTTCAAGCCCCCAGTTAGTGTAATCCAACGAATGCCCACTTATACGTAATGGTTATATATATATAATATATAGATATATATATATATAGTATTATATATAGATATATATAGATGATAGTTGTATATATATATATGTATAAGGAATTATGCAATAGTCTTGCTCATAGTTTGCTGTACTTATCATGAACTGAACATACAATTATTTGTTTTAGTGAAGGTATGCATACAAGGTGAAGGATTGTAGATAGTGAATTTCTTCAACAAGTTACAATAAGGGTCCTTTGTACAATTAAAATTGTATCCTCACGGTAGGTCATCCATCGGGGCGCCGCTGTAAGCCTGTGACAAATACACACGTATTAACTCCCGGATGAGTCTGCCCCTGTGGTATGATCAGATATCTAGTGGATGAGCAAGAAGCACCACTAACCATCACTCACAATTTGGCTACTTTATTGACTATTTAATGAATGAAAAATATTCCAATGATCAGTTCACCGATATACAGCGTTATTATCTAAATCGTCGAGGGACCTTTGTTTATTCGATACTTTATACAATTCATCATAAGAAACAAATGCCTGTTAAATGTATATTTTTTCTTCACATAATTAAAACAGATGCCCATTGATATGCACTCCACCGAATCATGTTACATTTATCAGAAGAATTACATTGTCCACGTGTACAATGGTCGTTTTTCCCGTTTGAATCTGAGCTCCCACCAAAATACACTCGAGTTCCATTTTCTGTTAACTGACGTCAAATGCGATAAAGGATGTGATATGGATATTATGAGTTTACTCTTTTTCTGCTTTGAATTATCAACAATGAAAAAAGATACATAATCTCACCCTCATAAAGTCCGGGTTAAAATGTTCTAGGCCAAAACCTAAGGCTAGGCTCCCCACCCCATTACTCACCCACCTTTTTTCTTCTGGTGTCTGTATTTACATGAACATACCAACGTCGGATTGATCAAGGCCTTAAATCTCAGATCAGTAACAATCACAGATCTGGCGTCAAATGAAGTGTGTGCATTTATACTGTAATTCATGGAGATAATCAAATGGCTTTAAGGCAGCCTGTTGTTCTATTGTATAGACTAATTTTCAAGAGGAAAAGTACACTGATGGTACATTAGTAACTGCATTATTAATGATTTACCCCAATTGTTTTTGGTTACTACTGAGTGTATTGTTGCACAGATTATCGTATTTAGACACAGTGGGGATATTAGGATATGCAACGAAAATCAAGCTTATAGTAATGGATTTTGGTGGTTAAGATCCTCTGCGGAATAAATTGTTAAATAGTGAAAAAAAAGTGTTGCTGAGTGTACAGAAGGTTATGTTAGGGTTCGATCTAGTACTTGTGATCGAAATTAATAGGATTGTAAAGGTTATTTAATTAGAAGTCTTGCATTTTGTGGTGTTCCAGTCTTGTTTGTGAGAGAAGATAGGTATGGGAATTTTGGAATGTTTATTATAGTTGCCCATATAATAAGATATGGTATATTATAATTGTATAATTTCTGTCAATGTGTCCTTTGTTAAGTTTCTGGAATTTAGTGAGTCGATCTAATATTGTGTATGTGCGATTTTGTCTATGAAGTGTTGGAGTTGGAGGATGAGATTTTCAGTTCAAACTATGATTATCAGTTCTGTAGTGCAAAGTCACAGAGTGCACTTCCGACTATTATGCCACTTAGATATGGGTGTGTATATTTCAGCTCTCTCAAATCAATTTGATCCAATTGATCTCGTATAAAGCATTACGTTAATAAAGCGTTTTTTTTTTGGGGATGTGGTGATATGACATGGATAGGGATGGGGGTTCACAATATTAATTGTGGTAAGATCCACGAAAAAATGAGTTGTGGGTACAGTTGATGTGGATCGTATTTTGTTTGGTTAGACTTCCCCTCCGAGGCATTTATGTGTGTTTATGGTGGATAAACATTGATATGTGAAATCACTTGAGGTTAAGGAAGGATGTACCTGGGATCAGGAGAAATGGAGGTAGAGAAGTGGGTGAAGATTATGGGGATAATCGGTTAGATTTTGTATTGGTTTATTGAAACGTTTAATGGGGTTCTACCACCTGGGTGAGGAATCTGTAGAAATCAAGATGGACTGGTATCAGATAGACACTATTGCTTGATTAAAGTTTTTTTTGATAGGGTTAGATGTGGTAAAATTGTAAGATAAATATGTCCGCTCGCTGATGGGAGCTAATGACTAGAAATGTAGCGAATGAAGATGTTTATAATTGAAAGGGGATGGTTGGATCTGGGTATAAAGAGATGTAGCAGATAAGTTTTAATAGTTTTATTGAGTAGATGGTGTTGAGGAAATTCCCTTTGTTGAACGAGTACTGATTGTATCGAAATGGGAAGAAGTTGTCATTTTGTATAGGTTGGAAAAATGGGGATAAAGTGAAATGTTGGGGAACGTTGCGATGTAGGTTTAATTTGGTAATGGTATCCAGAGTGGATACAATGATTAAATAGGGACGATTTTACGCTAACTAGTTGGTATATTATTTGTTGGATGGTATGAGAGGATATGTTTAAATGGATTAATATATTATGATTTATTCACGTTTTTGTAGGACTTTTTTTACAAGTTATAGATATTATAGTAGAAAGTGTACAGACAACGTTGATGATTGTGTTACTATGTATATTGATTTCAAATAAACTTCAATTGAATACAAATGTAATATATATATATATATATATATATATATATAGATAAATAAATATATATATATATATATAAATATATATATATATATATATATATATATATATATATCAAAACATTTACAGTTTAAATTTCTTGAACTAAAATAGTTCAATGCCCATGTTTCTTGCTTCGGGTGAATCTGTCTTTATTTTTGTGCTTTCTTGAATTAGAGAATCTAAATGTTGCTTTATGACTCATATGATGTCAAATGTCTTCTATATACACAACAGTTTTTCTTCCATTAATAGTCTATTCGTTACGGTGGGTTAATTTGGTGTTGTTTGAAAATTGAAGGTGTAGCCTAGCCTGAGATATTATCTGAAAAACAAAGTCCTTCCTAGGCCTCGTACGCAGTTTGATTGGATAAGAACCCACACTGCGGGTCCTCCACTCGTCAAGAATGACACAGTTTAATACTGGCAAAGACTTGACAAACTGAGCATCTAAGTGTGACTTGGAATCACTGGAGATTGTGTATGGACACTCATTGGCAGGATATAACCAGAAACAATATATACAACCTACGTAGTATCGCTTCAGTGTCTCCTTAGCAGATAGGAGATAATACGAGGACAGTTCAGACAGCTGTGGTTTAAAGAGAAATAGTAGTCATGAATAAACACAATTCGTTCAAGATCTAGCACTATAGTTCAATAATTCAACTTGTTACGTTGTGTCCATGATTTGATTCAATAAATCATATTAGGCCTTATGGAAATCATTGTGTATATATTCAAATAATACACGAAATACTCAATATGTTTATAGTCATTCCTTCCTCCAGTTTGGATAGTCATTTTGCATGGTAATATCTTTAACGCTTTCAACAACAACCTTCTCAACCCATTGTTTACTTAATTATTAACAAGTGAACTAAACCTACACACTTCGAGTTTTCTCCAGAAATAGCACAATGATTTCTACCCATGCTCGAAATTTATGTAATACACATTGATAATATTATTTAACATATATATTTATATATAAATATATTATTATATCATATATATATATATATTCTTCTGCTTTTGATTCCTTAGCGCCGCCGACCGTCAAAGCAGTCAGTGGCCATCACGCCTAGTGGCGTCTTGTAGGGCAACAACAAATTGATTCCACTTTGCTCGGTCGGTGGCCATCCTTCGTACAGTGCCCCTTCTCTGGTTCATTCTTTGCATCTCAGCCTCCACAGTCCTCCGCCAGGTTGTTTTTGGTCGGCCTCTTTTTCGTTTTCCTTCAGGGGTCCAAAGCATAGCTGTTCTTGTGATGGCATCGGTGGTCCTTTCTGAGGACTGGCCATCCCAGCTCCAGCGTTCTGCCAGTGATGATGGTGTGCATGTCCTCTTGCTTGCTCCGAGTAAGCAGATCTTGGTTGGTGATGGTATTCGGCCAAAGATTCGTGAGGTTTTCTTAGCATTGTTGTGTTGGTGAAAATGAGGACAATTTCGACATTTCCTTCTCTGTAACTTCAGCTCCCCGCGCCTTATATAGATATCTATATATATATATTATTTTATATATTATATATTATATATATTTATATATATATATATATTATATTATTATTATATATATTTTATATATATATATTATATATATATAGTATATATATATAATAATATTCTATATTATATATGTTGTATATATATATATGTTAAGGGATGGAGAAATTGCCCGAATTCTTTTGTGTTGTCTAGGGTTATTTGTGTATTTAATGAAGAAGTGAGAATTCATTCATCTTGCTTTGGATTTATATTAATGGAATATTCTGGCAACCACCCGTCTTGTATACACCTTTCCATATCAACATCTCAGAGTACTGCATAAATTTAATAACGGTGTAAATTAACTTCAGAGATTGTAATAAACTACTGGGCTTATACGATTTGGCAACAGTTTATATAACGAGTAAGTACACACTAACAGAGGTCACCATTTACGAACATGGCATGTTTGCTCCCTCTCTGTTTTACAGTCTTGCTTAAATCTGATACGACTTTCTAAACATTGTCACTCGACTTCTCCATTCCACATATCGTGATAATCTCACCTTATTAATCACGTATTTCCAGCGGGGTATTTAGCGTCCCGTTCAAAAGTTCATATCTTTATTAATTTTCCCATCAACATTGGGGGAATTTTACGCGTCCCAGTATCTCAAGTATCCCACAAATCAAAATCCACATCAATCCATAAGCTTCGGGGTAATGTCGCTTTTCCCGGTATGAAACAATTCCATTAACTAATTTTAATCTATATCTTTCGGGGAAATGATACCTCCCCGGTAATAACAACTGTTCAATTATATTTGTTCATATAATTTTAGTTTAACATCCTTCTGTGTCTTGGGAGTTATAGTCCCGTATAATCCTGGCATTTTCTCATGCCCTTTCATTTAAGCATATAGCTTACCCTTTTTTATCCTCAGAAAATATTTATTGAATACACAATCCCACATACTGGCTGATACACAAGCCATTTTAGGCACACATCTTGACGCTATGACGTCACATACCAATCTGTCCTACATCATACCAAGATACTCATCTCACAGCGACTCACTTTCATGTATTTCTTGCGTTCAGTTGAGGTACGACATGGTGTGACAAAACCTGGAACTAATAATAAGTTGCCCTGATATAAATCGCACCATGAAGCAGCCTCAAAATTACCCATCGCGCTCACAAGCGTTTACTTTAGGAAACGCGCAAGATCCTGCAGGGGTACAAACCTTAAGCAATCTTACGTACGGATACACTTACAGACAAGCAATCTAATGGAGAAGTATCAGGCATTTTGAGATATATAAAATTTGTGAAGTAAGATTAGTCATCAGGAATATGCTCATCACAAAATAGCAACAAAATTTGAGTCCATATTTACGGACGAAATATCAAGTCCCAGAATACACACAATTATGATGTCCAAACAAACTGGAAACCATAAACCTGTGATCCAAAGTTCCATGTGAAATATATCATACCCTGGTAAGTTGCAAATCGCGACAACAAGTCAGCTAACCAATTGTCCTCACCGCGTATATGCTTGATTTCAAAAGAAAACTGTATGCAGTAGCAGAAACCATCTGTAGATTCTTGAGTTCTTAAAACGCTTTCGGTTTCAATTGAACGTCAAAGGATTGATGAATCGACTTCAACGTAAAATTTTTCGTCCGAGCAAGTAAGCGAGAAAGATTTTTGAATATATAGTCCAGACAAGAGCAAGGAGCTCTCTTTCTCCCGCCGAATATTTCTTTTCTGCTGCAGACAACTTCCGGCTCACAAAGAAGCAAGGGATGGAGTACGGCGTTGACAAGTTGCATCAAACTGCCACCGATTCCCCCATCTGAGAAGTGTCTGTGCGAATATAGAATGGTTCATGGATATCTGGCAGATCAAAATAGGATGATTCGTGAATAGTATTTTAATCTTATCCAATGCTAATTGACAAGTCTTTGAACCACAATAATTTGAGAGGAGCGCCTTTGCGCGTCAACTCCGAAAGACAGTGGGATAGAGAAGTAAAAGTGTACAGTTTTTTCAAGTTCAAAGAAGAATATATGATAGAATTTCTTGTAGAAATTCTCAGAGATGTGCCAAAACATCCTGTTTTAGACAAAAAATGCACCCGAGAACGCAACTACCAAGTGCGTGGTGCAGTGTTTGCACAAGTTGCACTTCTAAATGATGGTGTGCAAACAAAGAACCATTCTTGGATCTGACAGCCTTACGAACATCATAGTAACTAGAAAAGCAAACAAATGCTAGTTGGTGAGAAGAGTGTTTGAAGTTCAAAACATACGAACAAATTCACACATCTCCGATATGCTGGAAAAATTTCCCAAGTGCATACCAAGTCGCGCTAGAAGGTAAGTTGCGCACCAAAACAGTGCGATTCAATGAGATATGATTTCGGTCAGGTCCTGAACTGAGCCCGAGAAATCATTGAACCTATCATGTGTCGTGCGAGTTAAGCGCACGGATGGTATTATTAGGTACACATGGTTTCCTTACATGTCGTAGTGGTGGAGTGAATCATGTTTATACTTATGATCATTCGAATGATTTTGCTTATCAACAACTCTCAAATGAGCAGGATTTCACATCTCGTGAGCTCATTATCATCGGGTGTAACCCGATGCTTGCCAATTGTTCATGTACCATTTTTCATGTTCAGCAGTTGTTAACACCATCAAAATGATCATGATTGTTATGAGTTTGTCTATCATCTTGATCCTTTTCTGACCCGTTGGTCATTGAAGTGTACCTTCTTATTAAAATCATCATGTGGTGGGTATTTTCCCATAAGAAATAACTATCATCGGCCTTACGATCCAACCTCATTACAGTTAGACCTGTTATGACAGGAAACCCCTGCATAAGAAACCTGTTGAGGGAAAGAATATTTGTCTCTGTAGGATTTTTTTAAAACCCCGCTGGGACCAATCAAATATTAAATTAACCCTGGAAAAAACAAACAAATAAACAACCAATAATATAGTTTTGACTAAAGAGTACACCCCAAAGAATACTCTTGACTTGAGACCACCATCGACATTAACACTGTCAGGTACCATAGCATCAATGATAGATGCAGATGGTCTCCCATGAGTAGCATTGTCATAAGCTATACTGGGCATCCCATTATTTTTCCCTCCATGGATGTAGTTGGTTCCATCGTATCATCAATTCGTGACTCAATGGAGTCAAAATATACATCTGATGACTCTTCACAGTCATGGAAATCATCATAGGATTCCTTACTAATGGGAAGGAGACATTTTCTACCATAACAATACATCATTACCCAAAATAGTGTTTCCTTTTGACTATTAACAATAACACATTGGATATGATCTCCAGTGTAATCCGTAGGGTCCACCAATGAACCTCGAACACTTGCAATGGCAGTTGTAGTGTCCTCAAGAATAGAATTGGATGTACATAAAATACCCATCAGGCTGAAGTAGAAAATTACAGTTAGAATAACCAGCACTGTTTTACATGCATTTACCATAAGCACTATCATTCTCCAATAAAGTATTATCATCCATATGCATAACAGCATTACAATCTGTGATGTGCGGAATGATGTATCAACTGCACATCAAGACATTTGTCTTGAAAATAAGCACCGTTGTCATGATGGACAACCGTACGTGCATCCTTATTTGAATAAAAATAAACTAGTGCTTCCCTAAGATTGACATCGTTGATAGGAAAAAGACGTACATATTTTACGTCCGCAGTGAATTGAAAAAATTCACCTAGTGCCTGCCATGTAGTATCTGGTGGCAGATTTCGCACTAGCAAGGTGTGTGAATTGGCACCTCTGGTCACATGAGACCCATGTAATTTCTCTTGTATTTCATATCTTTATTGTAGGGTGGATTATACTGACTGGACTGAGTATGACAACAATTTCCATTTATGCACATAGGTTTTAAGCATTTTACTACCGATGCACTGGTATTATGACCAGGTACGTGTTTATCATATTTATTAACCTTATCATCAATATTAAGTGCAACACCGTGACCCTTATCAGTACCTTTAGTGTCATCTTTTACAATCTGATCAATACTCTTAAGAGTAGATAGACTGTGAGCATGATGTGTACACAAAGGATGATGAACAGTACCAACATCAGCATTAACTGTCTTTTGAGAACAAAGCTGGGTATAGCGGTCGTCATCAAAATAAATAGAACCAACATGGACAACGTCAGTCACGTTAGACTCCCCCTGAAAACAATGGTCTGTCCTTTTAAGACTCAGATTCTGCCCGTGTGTAATCTTCTCAACAATGATGTTAGGCCTCTCAGGCCCAGATGCAACCTGATTCTGTTGTTTCAGGGATACATTTTTTCTTGTGGGCATAGTAAGATATGTTAAATCATTTTTCATACCGTTTTCACTGCTGCTGGCATGCCGCCAAGATTTACTCTCAGAAGAGGCAGCATTAATGTGACCAGAATCACTGGTATCAGAGTGATGTCGAGGGAAATTGTACCTGCCTCGACAAGATCTTTTCACTCTTTCAGGATGCGACGACTTGCTCCAATCATCCCTAGTGGCCCTGACATTTTGTACCTTAGTTTTCATATAATTAGTGTTTGAGCCTACCTCGTTGTTTACCGCAACATCAAGTAAAAAATCAACTCTCTTTCTAGCCTTTGCAATTTCTACATTTTTGTGTGCAATTTCTTCACTCTGCCTTTTATTTACCTCCATCAGTCTGACACTATTACTTATCTCCTGATCAAGTACTGCTTCACATTTAGCCAACTTATCATGAGTCAAACTTTTTGTTGACCTTGAAGGCCTTTTAGTTTTTGATTCTCAATATCAAGTGCTGCCACTTTACTCTCCCACTTCATCTCCCACATGGCTCTCGTATTTCTCGCCAACTTCTTTGTCAAGACCCTTAATTTGAGCGACTTACGCTTGAATTTGGGCTTCCAAAGCCTCCTTTGCTTCATAAAAATTCTCTTTAATAGAAACTATCTTATTAGATAACTCATCATCATTTTTGGTAGATTTTCTCTGACAGGCTGCAACCTTATTCTGCAGTTCCTGCACCTCAGAGTCCAAATCTCTATTCTTCTTCCAGGCAGTCTCCAATGACTCCTTACAATTTGTAAAATCCGCCTTTAATGATCTCAAGTCAGATTTATCCATATCTGATTGCAACTTTAAAGCTCTCACCTCTTCATTTAACTCGTCAATTAATCTCTCCCTATCATCAATAATTCCCAACAACTTCTTTTCCTTCCAATACCATTCTCCTTCCATTGAGAACTCAACATCGAAAATTGCGTGCTTTGCCAGTATTTAAAATCTTGAATGTAGAGATGTAAATTTCGAACCGAATCAATTTGATGTCGCAGTGTTGACTCTTGACAGTCCTCAAGGTCAGGTCAACGATCATTGATACCTCTACAAGGAGCAGCCGTTACATGTCATCCTCCATCGTAAAATTACAGTTAATAAAAAGTCTTTTTGACGACTTATAATCGTAGTTTTTAAAATGTCCAAAGTCCTGTGTACAGGTTCCGTGCAGTAGTTCAGCTTCAGTTGATTTCAGATTCGTAATATGAAAAAAAATTCGTTTCTTGATGTCCCAAGTAGACCAACCTGCCAGTTATCGGACGGGCTTCCAGTTATTTGACAGGACGTAACCAGTTATTTCAGTTATCGGACGACAGCACCCAGTTATTTGACAGGACTGAGCCCCCAGTTATTTCTCCTCTGTTAAGGGATGGAGAAATTGCCCGAATTCTTTTGTTGTCTAGGGTCTATTTGTGTTATTGAAGAAGTGAGAATTCATTCATCTTGCTTTGATTTATATTGTTGAATATTCTGGCAACCACCCGTCTTGTATACACCTTTCCATATCAACATCTCATGTACTGCATAAAGTTAATAACGGTGTAAATTAACCTTCAGAGATTGAATAAACTACTGGGCTTGGACGATTTGGCAACAGTTTAATAACGAGTAAGTACACACTAACAAGGTCACAATTACGAACATGGCATGTATGCTCCCTCTCTGTTTTACAGTCTTGCTTAAATCTGATTCGACTTTCTAAACATGTCACTCGACTTCTCCATTCCACATATCTTGATAATCTCATTTATTAATCATTATTTCCAGCGGGGTATTTAGCGTCCCGTTTAAAAGTTCATTATAATTTTCCCATCAACATTGGGGGAATTTACGCGTTTCAGTATCTCAAGTATCTACAAATCAAATCCACATCAATCCATAAGCTTCGGGTTATGTCGCTTCCCGGTATAACAATTCCATTACTTTTATTCCTATATCTTCGGGGAATGATACCTCCCGGAATAACAACTGTTCAATTATATTTGTTCATATAATTTTAGTTTAACATCCTTCTGTTTCTTGGGAGTTATAGTCCCGTATAATCCTGGCATTTTCTCATGCCTTTCATTTAAGCATATAGCTTACCCTTTTTATCCTCAGAAATATTTATTGAATACACAATCCCACATACTGGCTGATACACAAGCCATTTTAGGCACACATCTTGACGCTATGACGTCACATACCAATCTGTCTACATCATACCTAGATACTCATCTCACAGCGACCGCTTTCATGTATTTCTTGCGTTCAGTTGAGGTACGACATGGTGTGACAAAACCCTGGCACTAATAATAAGTTGCCCTGATAAAAATCGCACCATGAAGCAGCCTCAACAATATATATATATATTTAATTAACATCTCGCTTACCCTCAATCACAGACAGAATTTTAATGGTTACACAGTCTGCTCACACTTCTGCAAGGGCTACGGAGTTGATATAACTGCTTTTGCTCTGTGTCTGTAGTTTGAATTATGTGGTGAGTGTGTCTGTGTCATGCGTTCTCTCCCCTTTCATAATTGCCTTGCGCATGTACGATGTGGCAGCTGGACCAAGGTACGTTTGCATGTATCCAAAATCATGTAGGCAAGGCAAGATGTGCTAAGATAGTAAATCCAAAATAATTCTGGAATCCTTATTTCTGCAACGATTTCCTCCATCTTAGGCTTATTTTACTCATACGAATGAGTTCTATCACTACGGTTATCCGTTTTATCCTATAGTTTATCTGACTATTCACTGGAGCAGCCGAAACATGGAAAAACACAACATGGTTCATGTTCCATTGTCTTCTATTCATAATAACTTCGGCTCTACAACACATCCAGTGTATCTATTGCTATCTTCCTAAAGCTAATGATCCCTATTATCGAATTGGGTCTTTCTTTATCTAGATATTCCATGCTTAGTTGCACACTGCCTTCCGAAATATCCTTAACATCTACACTTTCGTTTCCTCCATGTCTAGCGTACCTTCCGACACTATTTATACCAAGCTGGCTTTTCGTTGGTTAGTTACATCCACGGGGTTTGTACGGTGATAATTTTTGAATGATGCCGAGATATGAATCAGACTTCATTACACTGTGTATTGTTACGATAATACCCCAGTTCACCAGGCGGAACTTAAATAAGCGTGAGGAGTGGTAAATAAGAAAAAGACAGTCCTATAGCCAATACTACCGTAGGGGAGTGGAGTATTTGAGACTTTCCCTTACTAGATCCAGCATAGAGAGTAAAATAATGGTGCATCAAAAATGCCACATAATAATGACAGGAGAGAAAATTGAGAAAATATCACTCGCACGGGAATGTAATGCAATCCTGCCGGAGTGGACTTGAGATCGCACAACCGTTTCGCCACACATACGAACTATGTCGATAACCGTAGTCAAATACAAAACGAAATAAAAATACTCGATGAGAGGTCATTGCAATTAGGTCTGAAAATACACAAAGGAATATTTAAAAATAATGAGATTAGATACAGGAAATGATCTCAAGATGGAACTTGAAGAATCACCACTACATGATGTAGAGTCGTTCATATATATATATATATATATATTGGCAGCAATATAGACATAGTTGGAGGGACAGGCAATGAAATTAAAATAAGAATTAAGAAAAGGCTAGACGAGCTTTCATTACACTGAGAAACATATGAAGATCAAGAGAAATCCAACAAAAAATAAGAATCTTTAAGTGAGATTCCATATCAGTCCTATTGTATGACTGATAGTGAGTTCAGGTTAAAGTCATGGGCATACAGCATATCTGATTGAAAGGCAGGGTTGTAATGAGTTTGTAATGATCTTTGCGTGAGCACGTGAAGGGAGAACTGTGTTTGTTGAAGGCCTATGCTTTGGAAAGCTTATTTGAGTAAGAACATATGTCTTGATGATTTTGGAAGTACCTGGATGTGAGAGTCGGTTTTGTAATTTCTAGTTGAGCGGTGGTGTGGCTGAGGAGAAGCCAGGAATTGTGATTTTTTGCCTGTTGAGTGACGGTATTTGGTAGAACGAAAAAAAAAAAAAAAACACACACACACACAGAAATAGTAATACGTCTTGCAAAGACAAAGGACAAGAAAAACTACGTTGCCGCCACAAGGCCTTCGTCAGGAACAGACAAACAAGAGACAGGAGGGAAACAAAAGTGAGAATTAAGTGGAGAACATGATACTATAGAAATAAGAGAAAAAATACTCCCTTACGTTTTGTCACATGTTGGAGCAAAGATGGCCGCCACAAAACCGGCCTCGAAAGTTATGCTTGCATCAGGCTGAGGTAGATTTCCACCTTCCTTTTTCAAATGTGGCCATTCAATATGTGATGGTATTTGAGGTAGTTGCTTTCTGTACGATTTACTGCGCGGCCAAGTCGTGATTTATTGTGAAGCCAAGATATTCTTTATTGTAAAGCCGATAATTGATATATTGTGAGACTTCTTCTTCTTCTTCATCTACGTACAATCTCAGACGTACACTTGAATGTTTTCAGAGAAAGCAGTAGTCAGTTTTAGGCTATTTGAATATCCATAGAGCTTTTCACGAATGGTACTTGTGTCGGCCATAAGCGCTTTCTCTGTTCCTCATATGTTGGGCAGATGTTCGGCAGTCATTTTATCAGTGCCACAGTTACACTAATCGGTAGTTCCTATCTTTAGCTTGTTGAATAGTTGGTATCTCAATCTGTTGTGGCAAGTGCGGAGTCTGAAGAATACCACTTGTTCTCTTCTGTTGAGCTGGTAGTATGTATAATTTTGTGCGCGACCTGGATTCTCAACATCCCATTTGTTTCTGTATCTGATTCTGAATAAACTCTTTACCACCTCGAAAGTTATGCTTGCATCAGGTTGAGGTAGATTTCCACCTTCCTTTGCCAGATGTGGCCATTCAATTTATGATATTCAGGACTTGATTGTTTGTTGAATATATTATCCAATTGCACTCCAGTGTTGAGTTAATTCACTCACGTTGTGTCCTCCATCCCCAGCCACGCATCAATATTATACTTTGACACCTCCTTTTCTCTGGGCGTTTGGAACGATTGGTAGAACCTATTGACATTTTCAACCTAAGAAAACAGCTGTACATCCGAATATAATTGTATTATTCATTAAGTCTTCTAGCAAACGCTCACCTGGAAACAATGTGTCGGCATCATTAAAGGCTTAGAACACTGTAGTTTTCTGATAAGTTTTGCTTCTTCAGAATTGGCTTTTCATGTTCTGCATTACAGACTCTTTAACTGCTATTTAAAAAAAGGTAAAGGAGCCCGTTACACGCCCATTGAGGCATATTGGGAATATGGTGTTAGGCCCATATTATCTTGACCGTCGGCTATTGCAATGTTTAAAAAGAATGCATCGTTCAACCTACGTTAGGAGGAGTCGAAGCTATACCAGTTGAAGCACACGGCAAAACTGCATCTCCTTTGCCTCATGTAATGTTCATGTCAGCTGTAAATGAGGACCTGATTTTGCTGTTAAGTTCGGGAAGGCAAAAGCAGCGAGGAAAGTAACTGGTAACCTCGCGTCATAAAAAAGGGCTGGACCTAGTATAGTGAAGTGATATGCGACTACTTTTACCTTTAAAACTACGCACACAAGTATTTCTGATTCTCGTTCATATAATTAAACCTGTTGTCTTCAATCTAACACAATCATCGACTATATCAATCAATGCCCTTTAGCTCCCCAAGGAGCATTTGCCTTCAACAAATACATGACAAGTGCTCCTGTCACGTGCCATTAGCACAAGATGTTCCCAAGTTTCCATGCGCCTCCTTTCCAGAGGACCTTCAGTCTGCTTTGGACGGCTGAGTTGATTTATATTCTGTATTTGACTTGTCCATAGTGTTTGTTGAAGTTTTTTACTTGCCCAACCATCCTTAGTCGTTTTTTACGACATGCCTGGCAAGGTATAGTGTTACTAATCTTTGCTCCCATTTCCAGCCTCGGTAACACACGGGTGCATCTACTATATACTACTGACATAGTTTTCTGCTTCTATGCTGGTACAACATAATGAAGATAGAGGAAATACCATTTAACTCTCAGGAGCAAATACACAAGCGTCCAACACCTTGAAATGCCACACACAGAATAAATTAGGCAGGGCACGCTTTGGTTAGCAGACTTAAAAAGTCTGGCAAAGGATGTCCGCATAATAATCTTGGTACGTCCTGTGGCTGAAATAAAGAATTACAGTTTAGTACAGTTATTACTGTTGGACAGATCAACACTACACGAATTTGCATGTGCTACACCATTATTATTCTGGCTTTGATTATTGTCAATATTATGTACAACAACATTTGCACGTTCAGGGTTTCCTCGACTGCCTGACATTATTGTTCTGATAAGAACTTCTATTGTTACCATAATTGTCATTACTTCTATGGTATGATCTTTGTCCCTCTGCCTGATTTGGGATTATATCCTCCTGTTTTGAAAATCCATTAGACATAAATGATGACTGTGGATTGTAATATCCCTCATCATATGAGTTATAATTTCTTTGTCGTTGTTGGAATTTTTTGCTAAAGTTATATCTACCTCTGTTATTGCCAAAGTTATGGTTCTGATTGACTCTATAGTTTTTGTCAATACTATTAGATCTCTGCCTAGGTTTATTATAATTAACAGATCTGCCAGATGCTGCTGGCAGGGAATCCTTAATGTTATTTTATGCTAAGGATTCTATTTGGATGTGCCACTTGATATTGTCGACCGAAAGTTTCAAGCTTAGCTACATTCTCTGGTTTCCTCTCCTGCATGAATGACAAAAATTCTCCTCTAATAGAAGACAATATCTTGTCTCTCAAAATCAAATCAGATAGTCTTCAAAAGTATTTTCAATTTTGGATAAGTCAATCCATCTAGAAAAGTAAAGTTTACAAGCTGAAATGAATTCAGTAAAATCTTTACCTGAATCTGGCAATAATGACTTAAATTTTAACCTGTAGCCATCTTCATCGAATTGATACGTCTTAAGAAGCAAGATTTTTACAGCCTCATAGTCTTTTCTAGTCTGATCATCCATTGTACAGACTGCAGTGAAAGCTTCACCCACTAATAGGTTCATGAGCCTACTAGATCAGGTAGTTTTATCAATATTAAATTCTTGACAATAGGTCTCGTATCTATTGAGGAAGCACGAAATATCGTCTATGGATGAGTTAAATTTTGGCAAATTGATCTTAAAATTAGCAGAATGATCTTTATTTCTAACCTCACCACTCATAGGATTAACCTGTGGTTGTTGTAGTTTTAATTTTTCAATTTCAATTCTGCATTCTGAGTTCTTGTTGAGATCTTATCTCATCCTGAGCTCTTAGCATAGGCCAATTTTTCTCTTTGAAGAGCCATCTCTTCTGCTCTTCTTTTTTTCAGCTAATTTTTCCTCCTTTTCAAGAGCTAATTTTTCTTCTTTTCTTTTTTCAGACAATTCTTCTTATCTTCTTTTTTCAGGACAATTCTTCTTGTCTTCTTTTTTTCAGACAATTCTATTTCTTCTTTTTTCAGTTCTTACTGTTCTTTATTTCCTTGTCTACATAGGTTTGCAAGGCTTCACCCCTTCAAAAACCAAAATCTTTTCCGCCTTACCAAATCTTTAAGGAAGTCATGATTATACAATTATGTGATTACCAATATGAACACAATAATGCAACTTTTATATATATGAATATGTCAGCAATTTTTCAATACTTATGCCACACTCGCAATCACTCTCTGTATTGCATGACATATAAATATAGTAGATGTTTATATTTGAATACAGAGAAAATAACAGAGATACAGACCAAGATGAAAGGATACAATGAAAACAAGAGCCTAAATTTGCTAAAGAAAATTAGTAATACACAGGGAGAAAGAAGAATAGAAAAAATTGTAGCATACAATAAGGAAATAACGAAAAAGGCTCTGGAAAAAGAATAGGAAGAAAGAGAAAAACAAAGACACAAATTTAAAGGAAAGATAGGACAACAATTTTAGAAAGACTAAATGAAAGGAAAGAATGACTGGCAAAAAGACAGTTATACACAGAAAAGCAAAGAAATGTGAACTAAACGACTGAAATTGGAACAAAAAAGAAAGAAAGTACACTACAGACATACAGGACAGAACACTGAATAAAGAATGAAGAACTTAGACGACAAGAATGGATCTGAAAAGTATCAAGTGAAAGGCCAAAATGAATACCGAAGATGTAAGAAAAGGGCCACAATTTAGAAATAGGAGATGCAAGAGAGGGGAAAGGAACGCCTAGTGAATCCTTTTCGACCACACATATGTTGAAAGGAGAAAACGAAGTAAGGCCATAAGACCAAACCAAAGATAAGGATATGAACAAAGGAAGACCACAAAGAAAATACAAATACGGTAATAAAAAAGAATCATGACTTAGAAAAGTTCTCAACAGGAAAGGACAGACATGATAAGTAATAAAGAAAGGGACACTTATGAAGTTAAAAAAACGCAGTACAAGGACTCACCGATCACTGTAACTTTTCGCCATAAAGTCACCAGGTAACACCAAGAAAGTTCGCCTACTTTTTCTACAATAAAATCGTATACTTCAGCATGAACATCGACGGATAACAAAGGAAATCGAGGACTGCGTGACTATCAAAAGGACTTGTCGCCTTCTGGGCCAGAATTCATATCGAAAAGTGGTCATGTTCCTGGCCACCTCATTTACTGGTAAAACTGGAACTGTAGTCTACAGAAAACTCCTTTTCATGCAAGAGAATCACCTTGGTGCAGGCTTTGACTGGTAGTTGTTAAAGACTTGCAGAAATGTTCCGTGGTGCTTTTCAATACTCCCCGTTAGGACAAGATGGAATACCGGGGTGCCCTCACCTGCTGTATACACTGTTCTTACTATCCTTGAAACGTGATTGAGTTTACGGTCAGATCATCTCAGACTTCTATGGTCTTTTAGTGCGCCCTGAATTATTAACCGATTCATAGGTTGGACGGAACGTGGCCTCGTTGAAAACGAGGTCAAAACTGTTGAATGGTTCTTTAAAAGTATGTCAGAGACGGTTGTTCCAGTTAGATGAGTGGAATTTATTGGATATAAGCAGTTAGTGACGCTTTCCTGTATTTGAAAGCACGCTAGTAGTTACGGGTATGACATGGTTTCAGAAACCTAAGCCCCGAAACACGTTACCCACTCCAGTTTACAAATTCCTGTAATGCTAACTGGCTATGAGCAAGAGGACAGGGGGATCTGGACACAATTCCCATAATAAAGGTGAAACCAAGTAGGGGTGAAACTCAATAACACCTTCTCTCCAGACTGCTGTTCCTGCATATCTGGCTATCAGTATGACCAATTAGATAATCGTTCGTAGTTCAAAACTGCTAATTTGAATTTTTGTCCCAGACATATTCACATAAGAATGTTTTTTTTTTTTAAATTTGTATTCCACGTTCTCATCGCATCAGTTACAGGTATCTTTTAAATTTAAATATATAGGTCTTGCTTGCCATTCGTTTACTTGTTAAATGGGCGAGCTTTTGATGGGTTCTTAAAATTATGTGACGATCGAGTTTATTTACCATTGAACTCTCAGTGTTGCAAATACTCACGCGTCCAAACTTTAGCTATTTAATCTACACAGCAGAATATTTCAACAGTTTGATCCACTAGCTTTTGGTTAGCAGACTAAACCGCGTTACGTCTTCAATAGTTTGATCCATCAGCATTCAATAAACCGACGTTATTTCCTGAAACCATGACAACGGATCCACCTAAGCTTTTCAATTAAGGAAGTCCGAACAGCGAACAACCAAAGTTATGAAATTTCCCACATCAAGCTATTCTAGGTTAAATTTCTGGCGTTATTTCAATGTTGCTGATCGCACTAATAAAACCAGCTATTCCATCGAACCATCGTTATGTGTCAATGATTATGATCCACTCAGGTTAGTGTCATTTAATACCGTCGTTATTTGACGGGAGTGACAAAGGAAAAACATAGGATTACTGATAAATCCGGCCATGTCGTTCAAGCCCAGTTGACAAAATGGTGATTTGGTCACGTTGGCTAGTTAATATACTTCTTTATGTAATCACGATGTGCTATGAATATAATCTTTACTGTAATATAAATTTAGTCGTTCTCTTCTAACAAAAACATACGAAGTTTAATCCTCCTAAATTGTCTTACAGTTAATGCAAAGTGGAACACGTGATTTTTTACTTACTTACTTTAGTTCGTTTCCTCTTTTACCGGGAAGTTGTAGAGGGTTTGGAAGAGAGAGCGGGGCATCATATCATATCGGTTTTGTCTTCCTCTGGGCCGGGTTCCATTCAGTCCTCGGTTCTTGTAGACATTGTCTTAATGTTGTCCTCCCAGCGAATCTGGGTATCGTCTGGAGGTCTGAATCCTGGCTTTTAGCCTCTCATTACCTGCCGTGGCAGCTAGTCTTATCCCATTCTACAGACATGGCCAAACCATGCGCACATTCAAATGAGGGCTTACTGTGCGCACTGTGAGACTCGCTGTTTTTTTATGGTAGTTTAATCCAAGCGAAATTTTACATGCGCATCTGCGGAACAAACAAACTAGGTTTTATTTTAATAGACCGTAGCACGCAGATGAGAGATCGCATATAGATTTCAGTATCATATTGGCAGTTCAAATGTTAAGACAGCTCACAATAGATAGAAACTGAGTAGATCAGATACGCTGTTACTGTTTAGTTGTTGTTGTGGAGCCGCGCTAGCGTAGTGGGTACAACACCGCTCTGGCGACCGGGTGATTCAGGATCAAACCCGGGCGACGGCATTTGAGGATTTTTCGTCGACCGGGAATTGGACTGGATTAACTCGAGACCTGGCGAGAACATTTGAAGGAGTGTTGTCGACCAGGGATTGGCGGCTCCTGAGCCGTGAGAAAAAAAATTCGTTTATTTAAGCCTTCAAAGTACTTTACATAGAGAAAAAAAAATAGAATTTGTGTGGAGTTAGTTTTACAATGTTACACTTGAAACACGTTCGAGTGGTTTGAGCACTGGTCTCTCTCGGCAAAGGTGCTGGGTTCGATTCACGGCATCGTCAATCTTCAGTCTACTCAGCTGTAAATGAATACCTGACTTTGCTCTTGAGTTAGGGAAGGAGACAGGAGCAAGGAAGGGAACAGGTCACCCTATTTCTCGATGCTGGGCCTAGTAGAGTGAAGTCTCTAACACTTCAGTTTCCTACGCCAATATTTACTATGGGACTCCCTTTGCCTTTTACACTTGAAATACGCAGCATTCCGGGGTCTATTTGTCTTCAGCCACGGTCACTATTTATCTGTAAGTGTCTTCTGTTTGTCTGTCTATTGTCCGTTACAGAAATTAAGGGGAACTATGTAGACGGTTCCAAAGGGAACAATTACCTCCCGCTGTGTTTGATTCAAAGTGGACTTAACTCATGTACGCTTAATGTATTAAGTAACGTTTTACAAGGAATCTAATGGTGCGGTTTATAGTGGCGTCCCTACCAATGTCCTTGTGGGTTACTTCCTTTTCACTTTTTTCTTTCTCCATCGTTTTTTTTTTTTTCTTTATCAGTTGAAGATGAGGTTCATCTTTTTAGATCGAAAGGTCTTTTAAATTTGGGCACGCGCCCCAAATATAACCGACGAGGTTGAATGGGACGCGCATCGCCACAACGAGGCAAAATTTAACAAATAAAAAGTTGAAGAAGGTAACTTTGTAAATACGTTAGTTAGCTTTGATTTGTGGCGCTGTAAATTGTTACGTTCATACAATTTTTAATTTCTCCTATTCATCAAACGAACGAGACGCATATTGATTGGTCAGATCTTGCATCGGGAAATATACAGTCAGCGAAGACAAGTAATAGACATGCCCACATCCTCCCCCCCCCCCCCCCATCTTCTTCCCCCCCCCCCCCCCCCCCCCCCCCCAAGGAACACAGAGAAAGACAAAAAAAAAAAAAGAAAAATTAGAGACAAAATTAGTCTAATATTTGACGCAGACACTTACAAGAAAGACAAAATTGAATTAATGGTGACTGTGAGGCTTTGGAAGAGAGCGAATAATTTCTTTTTCATCTTTTCCTCAAGCGTTTCTTGATGTGGCTAAATGTGACGACTGTAATTACTGCTACATATCGTCAAGTCAAAATCGTGATTAGATAGCGAGATATAATTCTTTCAGTAAAAAAAAAAAAACTAAAATATAAAATAAATTTAAATAAAAAATTAATGGCTATAAAAAAAATACACAGTAAAATTATATGATTTCAAAAAACATAAATCAGAATTAGGTTGCGAAATTGGTATCAGAACTCAGAACTCATGAAGTATTTGACAGTCTGCTATTGAAGGAGGTGAGACTTGGTGTTATTTCTTTGCTCTCCTTAACCCAAGAGCAGAATCAGTAGGAGAGATAGATGGACATAACTTTATTTAAAAGGATAAAGAATTAGGGACCCAGGTCTGTCCGACCATCCAGCCCTTTATCTTTCATTCTGTATCCCGACACTCACTCATGTGCTCATCAACAATTAATCTGCATTTTTGAATGTGTCATTAAACATCAATACACAAATTACATAAACACATTCTCACTTATATCCGTACATTCTTGAGGGAAAATGAAATAATAATAATAATTTCTTACGCACTTTTGTAGCAGGACACATCTTCGAGCTGTACAAATGTATATCTGCTCATTATCATACACATCATCACATTTAAGCAAACAAATACATTACATATTTCAAAAGTACAGTGCTATGCAGGTACATTCTCACATACATTATATTATATAGTAATACTACATGGATATAAAACAAATTATTCACATAGACAATAACGAGCGGAAGAGGAAAAGAAAGGTTGACATATAGATAAGATGTGGACTGACAATGGCTGCTTCTATGGGGGTAAATAATCGGTGTTGATCAAGTGTTTAAAAAGTGCTTTGTTGAATGAGTATTGTGAATGTAGGTTTTTATGTGGTGTGGAAGGCTGTTCCACAAGTAGGCTCCAGAGTAGGCTAGACTCTTTTTGAACAGGTCGATCCTAGGTTTGGGCAGACGTAACTGATGTAATTGTAGTCTCTCTCTTCTACTGGTTTGAAACAATGATCGTAGGTACGGCGGTGCATTGTTTGATATAATTGCGTGAGTCAGCTTGGCTTTGTTGTAGAGGAGACGTTTTTTTAGGGACAGTATTTTGGGTTCTTTTCGTGTCCTTGCGTGTAGTATCGTGCGATTATCGGTAATCAGACGTACTGCTCTCTTATGCAGGGAGTGCAGTCTCTTTGGGGTGGAAGCAGGGCAACCATCCCATAGTGTAGAGCCGTAATATAGATGTATCTGTATATGTGAAGTGTAGAACAATAGTCTAGTGTCTGCGTCTAAGAAGTGTTTTATTTTGGCCAGCTGGTATGTCTTTTGAGCTTAGCGTTTGGTTAAATTCCGTACGTGGGAGTTCCACATTAAGTGCTGGTCAATCGTCAAGCCTAGAACTTTGTGTTCTGTTACATGATCAATGTGTATTGACTCCGCATGTAGCTGTAGCGATCTTTTGGTGTAGTTTAGGAGTTTCTGTCTGGTGGTAATCAACATAGATTTTGTTTTTACCGTGTTTACTGGCATACGGTTCATATTACTTCAATTTTGTTAGATTGTCTACATCGCTTTGAAGTGTCATTTCTTCTTCTTCCTCCTCGTTCGTCCTGAAAAGGACGGTGGTTGCGTTGTGTCTGTTTACGCCTAAGCTGTGATATCTGCACCTTTCGGTCGACACATCCGACTTCTGCACGGCATTTTTTGGGACCGGGTTTCCTTCCATCTTCGATCCGTGCTCGCTCAGCCAGACTGCACTGCTGCAGACTGTTTCCAGGACCACCACGTGGAGGTGGAGCACGGTCTTGACAGCTCTGGTTCGCTGGTCCTGACGCAAGCAGTTAAGCTATGAGTCGCTGACTGCGGTCTCTATTGCTGCGTCTTTGGGTCCCGAAGTGTCATTTCAAGTGCCGCGAAGTCAGCGTCACTAGTGTACATAGTACAATCATCTGCAAAGAGGTCACGTGTTGAATATTCTAGATGTAGTGGCAGGTCGTTGATGAACAGTGCGAAGAATAGGGGTCCAAGAATAGAACTCTGCGATACTCCTGTATCTATCTTCGAGAAATCTGATGTCGAGTTGTTGTGGAGCACTAACTGTTTTCGATCTGCCAGGAATGATTTGATGATGTTTAGTGAATTAGGGCCTGTTCTGAGGGTTTCTAACTTTTGAACCAAGATAGTGTGGTCAATCATGTCAAATGCTTTTTTGAAGTCGACAAAAACAGCACCACATAGTTTTCCATCATTTACGTTCGACAGCTAGTTGTCTGCCATTTTGGTGAGAGCTGTGTGACAGGAATGTTTGGGTCTGAAACCTAAATGGCTCTCAATGAGCAGTTTGTTTGCTGTTAAGTGTTGAAGTGTGGTGTTGTAAATGTGTTTCTCTAGGGGTTTTGATATAGATGATAGAATGGATATTGGCCTGTAATTGTTGGGATCGTTATGTGAGCCAGATTTATAGAGAGGATACGCTTTGGCAGTTTTAAATGCTGTAGGGAAGCAGTTGTGTGCAATACATTGGTTGTACACATAGGTTTAAAGAGTCGCAAATGATGGGTGCAGCGTAACGTAGAATCTTATTGCTGATACCATCAAGTCCAGATGAGTTGTTGTTTTTTAATGCCAAGATATATTTGAGAACTTCGTGTACTGTTAGAAAAGGAATATCTCTTAGATCTGTTATGGTGTGTTCGGTGTTGCTGAAGTCTGTTAATTTACAAATATCACCGTCCATAGGCTTTAGTGTCGACTTGAGATGGCTAATTTCTGTTTTAAAGTGGTTACTAAAATGAGTTGCAGTGAGTGAGCAACTTTTTGGTAAAGACTTTAGTGACTTTGATTTGTGTGTTAGTGTCACGCAGCTCGCTCTTTTATGAATGAGTACACCGTCAAATAAATCTCGTGCTGGTGCTCGCTCTGTGGAGCTCCACCAGGCAGGCGCAGTGCCGGACTCTGAGCCTCGACAGAGCCCACCCTCAGCAACTGGAGGGTATTTAATATATTTAATGATTAATTTCAAACAGAACTTCAACTTTAATAAAATTATTTAAGTAAGGCTGTATGAATTTTATATACAATTTAATTTTCCTGAACCCAATCTTTTTGGTCAGGAATGATCAAACTCAAGAAAATGCTTATTTACATAATAAAATAAATATTTTGGAAAATCTGTTTCATTTCTGTAAAGGGGTCACTGGAATGTCTACACACACAGTTCCTGTTCCTGATATTGATACTGCTTCCAATCCTACACTGTAAGGTCTGATACTGTCATCATACAACGGTGTTTAAGTTTTCTTGGGTGAATGAGTTTGGATGAACTAACATTGCCTTCTTAAAGGACTTAACTTTAGACTGTTGCTGTTGCTGTTCTTGCAATAGTAGTCAGGATCACCAACTTTGTGACTCCTGGCTGAGAAGATGGGGTCTAGCTCCAAGTGTATGAGGAGCTCTCAACTCCCGCACGCTCTTCTTATCAATTGCATTCAGCCACGAGGTAAATTCGTGATATAACCTGGAATAGAAGGACAACCCATTCCATGTAGAAGTCTGCCTCAATCAATTCGCCCCTAAACAATATTAAAACTTACCATCGTCAGTTATTTGTGCTAACAAGTTGTACAAGATCTTGAATTCCGTTGTCTACAATCAGTTTCATGTAATCATTCTTTCTCTGTGTTGATTCAATGTTTGGGTCCCTCGTTCATGTTTGGCTTCCATACAATAATCATGGCAAGTACAATACAGCTTGTGACTTATTGATTACTTCATTCTAACCTTCCCTATATGTTTAACACATGATCTTTGAACAGTGTGTCACTCCAGCAGAAAATACTAAATTAAATCGCTACTACACTTACTGTCGTAATTTTGTTGCCAATTTTCAAACACTATACACATTTTTTCAATTCGAACAAGCCTGTGTACTACATACATTCCTACTTAGGTCTGCGTGACACAACACATCCCGCCGACAGTATTCGAATTAATATGGACACATAGCCTGTTTACTCACAAGTTAAATATTAACAAAATAAGCAAATAAAATTATCTTTCTTTCCCTCAGGTAAATAAGTTCACACACACACACGCTGACTGGCCGTAAAAGGATTCTTAGCACTGCTCTCTCAGTTCAAACGCCAAAGGCTTTGTCATACAGTCTTTTAGGATACGTCAGCTCGGCGTGGTTTTTATGATTCAATGGCGGAAAACTACAAGCGGTTGTTCTATTTATAGATCTACACCCTACCAATCAGAGGAAAGTCAAAAAGTTAATTTTTGAGACTTGAGACTATTGCGGTTCTAAGCGTGTTTGTATAATCTGACCAAATTTGAATATTCTATATTATAGTTATTCTCTTCTTCTTCCGTCCTTAGCCACCGACCGTCAAAGCAGTCAGTGGCCATTACGCCTAGTGGCGTCTTAGGGCAACAGCAGATAGGTTTTCTTTGCCATTGTTTCCCATCACGCCTATTGGCGTCTTTAGGGCAACGGCAAATCAATCCATTTGCTGTTGTTTCCGTAATCGAAGTGACTGGCAAACGGGTGATCAGCCCGTTGGTATTATAGTTATTAGTGGACGGATTTTAATTATCAAAAGTGATAATCAAACGGCCAATTTCTCTCTATCGTTCTATATAGTTTTCCCTTAGTTATTCCTTTGCATTTCAATCTGGGTAATTTTTAAGTAATTAAATTGGGCATTACCCTGATGTGAAAATATCACTAAATTAAATTTTTCTAAGTTAATATAATTTTATTATGGGGGAATCTTTATGTTTAGGTGTTAAGCAATGTCAGCGCTATAATTCGAGATATCCCTTTCATTTTAATTATCTTTAGTTATTAAGAAATAAATTATCTACGTTCGGTCAAAAACACAAAATAGACATTATTTCCACGTCAACCAAAATTTTCTTGTTACTACAAGAAAAGGAAACGATTTTATTTGTTGTTAAATTGGTACTATGCTCTTAGATAAATTTTGGGTGGGCGGTAACTTTTGACTTGTTTCCTAGACAAATTCAAATACACTAGATAGATTGTTGGCGGTAAATTTGACTGGGCCCTCAGACAAATTTCAAATACTGTAGTTATTTATAGATTTAAAAATACGTTAACTAGTTTTTGAGCGGGGAATTTTTGAGCGTGTTGTCATACAGATTCACTTCACTACATATCTCCCCCGTTAGAAAAGCGTGAACTACTAGTGCAGCTTTCATATCTGCATTCCAATCACGTTCAGATTATCGCAAATTTACTCTACTCTGCCTTAGTGTGATGTAGCAAAGTTGATTTTGCTGGGGAGGTTATGATGGTATCCTAAAAGAATGAAAAGGTGTCTGCTTTAACCGTGTGAGGTCAAGCACATGTAGGTCTCTGACTCTATAAATGATGAAGATGAATTATGTGCAGAGAACCTACCGCTACCTCCCTAGGTCTCACACGGTCACTATTCTGGCTCTAGTGTATGGTGTATGGTGTACCTAGTGTCTAGGGGAGAAATGAAATGATGGTACACAACAGTCAAACACTTTAAGTTTCTATTTTGCCTGGGAGTCCTTGTTGTAAGATATTTCAATGTGTAGTTGCAGAAAGTTTCAATTTCACCACTCGCCAAAGCTCCTACTGTTATCTTCGACAGCATATAAGTCTTGTTGGAGACTGGTTGGCGTTTATTAGTACTCAGCATGTTTCCTGTCACCAGCCAGCAACAGGAACATAGACCCTCTGCAACAAAAGGACACCCTGGCCTTTTATATCTGATCACTTATTCTAACACTTAATTTCTTACGTGGGTATGGGGTCAGCCTCTCGTGCCTTACAAGTGCACTAGCCCCGAATTGTACAGGACTCCCACCTTGCTGTGACCACACCTCAGGTCCTTATAGCAGATACGCCACTGTACGTTCACATACTTTTCCTCCATACAATAATGTGGAGTAACCACATTTCCTTTGATATGTTATTCTCTTCTTTTCTTTTCAAATATATTTGCTTCAGGCATGTTAAACAGTGTTCATTGAACACAGAGGCTTACTAATCTATTCTAATACAATTATATGACAACATAATCATAACAACATACATCAGTTAGATACCGTTTACTGTGAGTACTCAACAATGTCTGCTCCCGACATGTCCTTCAATTTTTCCCAATAGCAGTATCTAACTTTGTAGTTGGACCAAACATATTAAATTTCATAAAATATCCTTACCACAATCAAGAAATATATAAACAAATGACGCTGACTGTGTGAAGAAATGGCCTCAGCTTCCTCCGAACTGCACAGACTGTGAATTTATTCTTTATTTAAGTTTAGAATTAACACAGCTGTTTCTCAGCGTATCTGAATACAATTTTTAGTTCAACTGGCAATGAATAGTCAAAGCCGTTTGCTAATATTTACTAGCACTGGCCAATCGAAACGTTCGACTACTTGAATTCAAAAGCAGTTTGAATGAAAAACCAAAATAATTTCGAATAATTTCTGGGTCTGGTGGTCGATTGGCCAGTCTGCTTTTGTCATGCCCAATACAAAAGGATGTTTCGTTTAGGATTACATTTTTCCTACCGCTCCCCTTTTCCATTCATACTCTTTTTACCCAAGCGAATTTGAATGTACCTCCCTGCCTCTTTCCCAAGCTCGCGTCCCCCTAACGTTACCAAAAAACATAAGCAGGAACGCCAGTCTGTCTGGTCGAGTGTCCGTAGATATTAGTATTTCTTCAATAACTTCTCTAATTCTGGGACTATCATATTATTTAAAGTACATTCTTACTCAGCGAACTCTACGTCATACTACGATATAGTTTTTATGGGGAACTACATAATGGTTTAAAATTTCCAATTTATGTCATTGTCAATCGCCAACCTCTACACCTCACGGTAGAAGGGGAACGACTAAGTAAGTAAGTCAATCGTCAAATAAAATTTTACACAGGTCCGCCAACTTTCCTCTCCCTCATCTCGCTAGCATGTATTTTTCAAATAACTAACTTGTTTTAGTTACGTCAGAAATGCTACCACTAGGAGAAAAATAAAATTGTCTGCGTGGTTTTGCCTTGGCTGGCTTTTCTACAGCGTGTGTATATGCATTGCAGACTGTGTCAGCGAAGTGGGGGTTGACGGGGCGGGTTAAGAATTTGCGTTACTAATTAGTGTTGTATCGTGTAATACTACCAAACAATGTAAGGATTACTACTAAATTTTGCGTTAAAGTTGACAGAAAGCGTTACTTCAGATAGTTATTTTGCGGCACGCTTCCGCCAATCGTTAATTATAAGGCTAGACTACAAAGTGTATGCAGCAGATCGGGCAAATGTTAAATATTAGTAGTGTTTCTCGAAAACTAAACTAAAAGCGTGTCAGACTATTACGTGAAATCGGTCTATAGGCTTAGCACTGTGCAAAAAGCAGCGCTGCTGGCGTCGAAGATGCCAACCGTCAGACACATGCGGGCTAATGTATTTATTATCGTTTTATGCCTAAATCTTACTGAATTGAGCGTTTATTCTCGCAGATTTTGCTACATGTGATCCTGGATTCCTGCAGGTGGGTCATTCAAAGTAGGCACTACTCAAGAAATCTGCTTCAGACCTCTGCAATCCAAGAATCTATTGCAGTTTATGTTAATAAACAGCTGCAGGTGCTACTGCCTGTCACATGCTGATTATCAATCAATATTCACTATTACTCTTCTCGGAGTCTGTCCAATGACATGTCCAGAGGTTTTAGATGTTCCTCAAGGTTGCAATATTTGTGAGGAGGAGATCTATAAATTTGTTGATAGCAGAGTTATGTAGGGGATCCAATAATTTCCTCATCAGCCTGGATAAAACACTCGGAGTATTCTCAATCCAAAAGCAACATATGAATTCAATGTGCCCCTCCGATGTGATCACAGCCATCAATTGGTCTGAGCTCAGGCTTGAATGGAATCTGGAAGAACCCTTTACTAATATTCTCTAATGGCTCTTTCACTTTCCTGCAATTCAGGTAGATTCCATATTCACCATCTGTTTTCTCAGACAAACGTCACTGGTGAAATCATATGATGTGGGGAAATGCATTTCCGGCATCCAGAATCAATTCTCCCTTTAGCATTTGCTATAATATATGGGATCTCAATCCAATATCCGTACAATACTTCCAATGGACTGTATAGGGTCGGCCAACTATCGCCGGTGCCCTTCATACTGCTACTTAATAGCTGTATGTCGAAGCGAGCTAAACATTTTTATAATTGTCCAAACGCCCACTCCCAACTTTTCTTCCGTGGTTTCCCCGCAGTTTCAGTTTCAATGTTGGCAGATTAACCTCATTGCTATTTTTAGCCAGTTCCAAGAATTCCGATCTACCGTGTGTCGGGTGGAACTGGTCTGTATTTATTTTTACTCCTTGTGCCATACGTAGAGTTGCCATTGTAAATGTTTTATTGGAAGACTGTTTGTGAAAAGGTGCCATCTTATCCACTACATCTACCTTATCATTTTTATTTCTCCTTTTACTTTCAGGACCATGTTTGCCATAAGGCTTTTCTAGCATCTGATTATTATTTTTCCAACATGTGGAATGTACTTTGCTACACTGGTCACATTTTTGTACATACTGAGCAATGTCCTCAGCTACTTTTGGCCAATAATATCTTACAGATGTCCTTTGATGGGTGGTACCAATCTTCTGATGTCCACGGTTTGGTACAACATGTGCTTGTGCCATAACTTGTTCCCTATAAAACAATGCAGCACTAACTGTCCATACCCGCTTGGTCCTGCTCCAGCTTTCCTGTAAAGCAGTCCATCCTTCAAATAAAATTCTCCTTTCTTAGGGGGTTTATGGCTGTTTGGCCATTTGACAAAGCAAGGTTTTAAAGTTTTATCTTTTGCCTGGGCCTTTTTCATCTGTTTGGGATTAATATTTAGTGGTGGTTCCTCCTCCTTACTAGGGGTCGACCTGACCTGGAGCGTTGCCATGATCACAGGTTTCATGGGCTCCCTAGGAACACATATCTTTTTCCTAACACCAGCAGGTAATTAGGTTCGTCACACACTGCTGCTCTAATCACTCCTTCCACGTACCTAGTCTTGACATGGATCTCGGCTACGGGAAGTGTCATGGTGGCTGTATCCTTCAATGCCCCTTGTATCTCCACTTTGTCTGTGGTATACTGGTAAGGGTGCACCAGGATTGCACTCACGAATGAGTCATATTCCAATCCTGAATCGTAAAGGCACTTGACTTTAGTACCATTACATGTCACCTCTTCACAGATGGGGGGGATGATGGAGATCTATCTGACTGTCTGTCAGTTTCTTCCTTCCCTTGTCCACTGTTATCATGCATGCAGCGTGATATGGAGGAACTTTCCTACCACATTCAATTGTATTGTGATTGTTCATCGTACATATTTTACACCATTTTCCTTCTGGTCTGTACGGTTTCTTTTCATTTACCTGAGGGTTTCTGTCTCTAGTATCACATCTAGGCCTATCATAGCTTTGTTTAAATCTATGTGGGTGATCCCTATTATTATAATCATCCTGGTCTTGTGGGGTTCTATTACTTTCTGTTTGTTTCTTCTTAATACCAGCTAATTCTTTCTGTGCTGCCTGATATCTCTCAGCAACATTGAGAATCTCCCCCAATCTCTCGGCACCTTGTTCCATGAGAGATTTTCTCATGTCTGGAGCCATGGACTCTCTTAACTGCTCCATCATGACCATTTCTTTCAGGTCTTGGATTTTCTCCAGAGCAGTACATTTCTCCAAGTAGGCTTCTAGTCTTGCCGAGAAATGGTGGTATGTTTCTCCAAACAGCAGCTTAGTAGTTCTAAATTTCTTTCTATAAAATTCAGCATTCTTCTCATATCTAACTAACAATGCTTGTTTTAGGAGGTCATAGTCTTCTTGATCTTCTCTACTTAATTTGGAGAAAACTTCATACGAAGTTCCCCTCAACGCTTATGATAGTTTTAAACTACACTTTTCTTTCTCTAGCCCATAGTTAGTAGCTAGTCTCTCATATCAATTTAGAAAAGATCCAATGTCATCTTCTTTCTCTACAAAGGGATCTAAATGAAAATTAATGGCTGAGTTTGAGCCCCCTGACTTACACTTGTGTCAGATGTAGTTGGGCTGCTTCCATTATCTGTACCATGTCCTTGAAGTTCCATTTCTTTTAGTCTTAACCCATGTTCACTTTGTAAACGCCTTTCCTCTGCCTCCATCTGACTAGCCTCCTTTTCAGCCTCCATCTGCAATCTCTTAGACTCCACCTCCAGTCTTTTAGCCTCAGCCTCCCTATCAGCCTCTAATTGTAACATTTTGACTTCAGCCTCCCTATCAGCCTCTAAGTTCCTAGCCTCCCTATCAGCCTCTAATTGTAATATTTTTGCTTTATTATCTGCTTGTAATCTTCTCTCTGCTTCTAACCTCCTATCTTCTCTATCTATAAATTTATCACATTCAGAAATGACATACTGAATCATCGCGTCCCCACTCAGGCCAAAGTCCTTTGCCGCCTGTACTGTAGCAGATCTAAATTTTGCCAAGTCTGCCATTCTCTTTCACTCGTACACAACTTATCAACACTTATGTTATAAATTAGCAATTACTAAATAACTTACTTAACTATAGCCAATGACAGCTCATCCAGTTCACCACAAGTTGTTTAATTTTATTAGATTTATTATTCCCTACAGTGAGAGCCCCAGGGTATGGTGGAAAAATCTCGGACAGGACACCAATACGTCATAAGAGGTTTTGATGTTTTTAAAAGATAGGCTATCCTGGACAAATAGGTGTATCATATGATACCAGGATAGTGCCAGATAAGAGACTGGTCTTATAAGTAATACCCCCTTCTCTGAAAATAGCAAGGGTGTATAGACATCAAAGTGGGGTCAAGCTATGCAAGTTCTCAGAGAAGATGATGATGATGTACTCTGAGTCCCTACTGCTACCTCTTCTGATCCCAAATTGATTTAGCTACGGGTCTAGGGGAATGTATTTAATATATTTAATGATTAATTTCAAACAGAACTTCAACTTTAATAAAATTATTTAAGCAAGGCTGTATGAATTTTATATACAATTTAATTTTCCTGAACCTCAATCTTTTTGGTCAGGAATGATCAAACTCAAGAAAATGCTTATTTACATAATAAAATAAATATTTTGGAAAATCTGTTCCATTTCTGTAAAGGGGTCACTGGAATGTCTACACACACAGTTCCTGTTCCTAATATTGATACTGCTACCAATCCTACACTGTAAGGTCTAATACTGTCATCATACAACGGTTTAAGTTTTCTTGGGTGAATGAGTTTGGATGAACTAACATTGCCTTCTTAAAGGACTTAACTTTAGACTGTTGCTGTTGCTGTTCTTGCAATAGTAGTCAGTGTGACGTACATTTTATATGTGGTTACTTATGTTCTTATATCTAGCTATTAAATAGCTTCGTCCACTAGTTTTTATTACCGTCCGTCGCATTGCGGCAGAGACGACGTCACTAATCAGTATGCAAGAGAGGTCAAAAGGTGGGCGAATGATAGCGAAGGGTTCAGGGGGCATTAGTGGATGTGTCGTTGAACAGGGAGGATGCATGTGTGAATTGCTCCGAGATATTTCAGATGTCGGTGTGTTTGATAGATATGTTCTGAAGTAAGTCTGTTCATTCTGGAATGACAGAGTGTCTGATTCATTCACAGGATAGGTAGAGGAGTGAATAGAAATGATATAGTGATGTTTGCAGACTGAAGACGGGCGATGTTCCTGTTCTTATATATTCGTATGTTCATAGATACAGCTGATTACAGGACTGGATCTCGACATTTACGGACAGACTGTTATATGCCAGAATCTGCTTTTTTTTTATTTTTTCCTATGCCAAGGGGAGTTAGCGATGTTTAAGTGAAAAAGGTCTTACAAGTAATACTTCATTGGAAGCATACGTTTTTATCCATAATAAACATGTTTCGTGTTGTGAATAAGCTGGACGTTTCTTCTTCAATTCTTGTGCGGATGTTTATGTAGCAAGTAATTAAGAACTCTTGTATGATCACTTGGCTACTGCAAATATGTTTCACTCTTCCATGAATTAAATCATTAAACCTAAGAGCAAGTTGGAGAACGCCACAGCTTTTTGGTTGCCAAGTATCGTGGATTTTGAACTCGTAAAGTACATTATTTTAAAACCAGGTCTACAAGCAAATGTTTACCGTAAGTTCGTCCCACTTACGGACAAGGTGAAGGTCACATCTGCTCAGAGCGGTGTTGGAATGGAGGAGAGGAAATTTTTGAAGTAACTTTCGAAATATATTATGAATTAACTGTTTATTATTATCAAGGTGTCGGCAGTGGAAAAATTAAGAAGGCCAGCATTATCGAAGAATTTTATTCATTGGAGGAAAATATCAATTTACCAGCAGAGTATACTATTTTAAAAGTGATCGACTTCTTGCGAGTCTACAATAAAATTCAAATGGAGTCCTGTCAGAACGGAGTTTAGGGAAGGACTAGTGACGAATCATTTTACATTGTTGTGGATTGCTTCAGAGCGGCACATCCATTTTTGTAGCACCATATCTCAGGCCAGGAAAGAGACTGTTTTTATTTTTCATACAAGATAAGTGCGATTTTTTTTACATCTTTCGGTCTGTGTTCATGAATATTTTGCTTGGATCTCCATCAGCTCTGATGTTTTTTTTCCTTTTTTAATGTATTAATATATGTAATTCTTGTATAAAGCGGGCAAGGGTGAGGCTCTCGGCTGTCTTGTTGTGCATGATGCGCGGGGGACATCTCGCCGTAAAGGGGGTGCGCGGGGGGGGGGGGGGGGGCGGGGGGGGGGGGGGAGGGGGGGGGGGGGCGGGGGGGGGGGGGCAGGCTAGGGTCACACAAATTGTCTATAGGTACTGTGTGGTGATCATAATCTGTTAGATCATTACAATTATTATTAATTTTTTTTCTTCTTTATTATTTTCGGACTTGTTTTAATGTTTTAATGTTGGTCTTTGTCATATTCTGTTGATTATTGTAATTTTTCGTCTTTAGTGGTCGTGCTCTATTTATCGAATCTGACCATCAGTTCAGTTGATTCATGTATTAAATGGTGGATCTTCTACTGATCACGTTTTTTTTTTTCATTACCTGTTAAAACTTTTATACCTTATCTTTCTTTATACCTTAGTATTGCCCTTGTTATGCGTGAGCGGGTGTCTATATATATATGTATATATATATATATATATATATATATATATATATATATATATGTGTATATATATATATATCTTAAATTGTATTGTCTTGGTTGCTCCTTTGGAAATATATTACTGTATCCTTTGGAAATACTGCAAAATTGTTCAGTTTCTGATATTGAGTATAAGTCAATTTGTTGAAAAGTCATATAATTTTTATTTAAGAGTTGTTTATTTGTGTACCTGATTGATTATATCAGGGTATCTCAACATGTCCCTCGCCTAGAACATTTTTGTCACCATGGGTGAAAGACTTGGGATTCAAGCGAAGGCCTTGAAAAGAGTTTGCGTTAGAGCAGGTGGCTAAGGAAGAGAAATAATTATAACAAGAATTAGCTGTGGTGAGAAGGAGAGACGACAGAGGCGCAGGTGACAAAAGATCTGAGCAAGAATTAGCGGAGAAGAGGAGGCAAGATGAGAAGGAACAAAAGCTAGCACAGTTTGAGCATGAGCAAAAAAAATGGCTGAAATTCAGCTTCAAAAGCTATGATTTAAACTTGAGAATGAGAACAAACCGGTGGAGAGCACTAATCAGGGCACAACAAAAAGAGATCATGGGTGTCCTTTTAAGGTTCATTACCTAAATTTCATCCATCAGATGACATATCGTGTTACTTGAATAGGTTTCAGACAATTTGTCAGGAACATAAACTGGGACAAATCTGAATGGCCTAGTAATTAATGTCATTATTTTTCAGGTGAAGCTCTTACAGCTATATCTGCACTTTGGATGATTGCCTCTAGAAGTGACTATGATTCTTATAAAGGCATTATTATTGAAAAAATTCCAGCTGGATACTCACGGTTATAGATTAAAATATCAAAACTCTATTGCCTGACTGCGTCCAATGGACTTCGCAGAATACATTTTGCAGATCTATCAAGCTTACTTTTCAGAGATGGATTGAAACTGTCACGAATCGATCATACTTTTTGAGTCGCTTTATGGATCTCATGCTAAGAGATAAGGTTCAGTCAGTCCAGAATTTTTGACCTATCTCCAAGAGAGGGATCCGGCAAACCATTGCTGAAATGGAAATTTTGGGGCGACGTTTTCATGACCGCACATCCTGGGAGGAATATAAGCAACTCAAACATCAAGGAGGCATTACCAGTTGCCTCAGCAAAGGCTATTATATATACAAGAAATCAAGAACAGGCATCTGATAATGCTTCAGGCTGGGGGCGAAATTTTAGCCGGAATGCCGGAACCTTCAGGGGTCGGTATAACTTTGCATACAGACCATTTCGACCATATCGCCAGGAAAATAAGCCTCAACAACAATTTAATGGACCAAACAGAGGGCTGGACCACAACTCAGAATTCCCTATTCTAACAGAGGAAGATCAAATTATTAATAATGATTGTAATTTACCAGAACAACTGGAATAATCAGCACTACAGAGGCTCTCGACCCACACATAAGGCTAATCCTGCTGTTGAACAAAACAACCAGTCAGTTGCTCGGAATCGGAAGACACGGAAAATATGTATAGGAGACCACGTCCCGCATGCAATGCATGCAGTGTGTTGCATCTTTCTAATGAAAAGCAAATTGCTCTGCTTGCAACACTCTTTTTCAGACAGATGAGTGTACCCAGATTAATTTGTGATCACCCTATTACCAGTACTTGCTTCTCATGATGGAAAAGGTTCACTTAAATTTTGCAGGGGATTTGTTAATCATAGACTTGTTTTTCCGTTCCTCACAGGGATACGGGATGCACTACCATAGGGGTGCGACAATATCCTGGTTGATAACTCATGTTACACAGGTAAACAGGTGAAGTTGTTTTACCTTCGGGGGCACAGTTGAATATTATCAAACTGCCTTTGTTTACATAAACACTCCCTTACTTTCACAGGGAATGTCTTCTCTTGCTTGTATGTTGGAAAATCCAGTCAGCGAGTTGATTCTGGGTAAGCTCCCTGGGCTGAAGGAGCGCTCAGATGATGATATTGGGAAGGAAAAAAAAAAGCATATTTGGGGAAAAACAGCATTTAGTTGACTGCTAATGCAGTTACTACACGGGCACAGGCCTCAGGCAGAGGCCAATGATAGTACGGCATCAGAGAATGAGGGATGAATGACTCAATTTACAAGTTTCACTTGTCAGTAAAGAGTCCCCATTCATTACTATGCAACATAATGATGACTCATTGAAAAAATTTTTCAAGGGTGCTAGAAAACATGAATGTTGTGTACAACGAGAGGGTGATTCACTGGTACACCATCACAAAATGGTATTCTAATTTAGAAATTTTAATGATGCTAATTCCTGAGAAAAAACAGATCATGGTGCCCAACTAATTTTAGACCTTTTTTTATTTTGCAACAACATGCCCATGATGTAAACTGTGCAGGCGACCCATTTGGGGATAGCTCGTACTAAACAAAGAGTGCTGTCCAATTTTTTCTGGCCTGGAGTCACCAAAGATGTAATAAACTTTTTTGTAGAAGATTTGCAAGACATGCCAAAGCGTGGCTGCAAAAGGTGCATTTATCACAAAGCAGTTGGTAGCACCTTATATACTCGAGGCGGGCCTTTGATATCTCTAAGCAGACCATTCGCTAACCCCCCCCCCCCGCCTAAGATGGCAATTGACATCATAGGACCATTTACCAGACCAATACGTGTATCAGCAAGAGGGCCACAGATTCATTCTTACGTGCATTGACATGTGCACTCGGTGGGCCTTGAAGCGATACCACTGAAGAACATCACAACTAGAGATGTTGCTGATTGCACTCAATGATCATTTTCAGTAGATTGGGGTTTCCGGAAGAAATACTATCAGACAGAGGTAGACAATTTACATCAGAAGTTATGGCACAGGTTATGAAGGATTTTCAAATTGAGAGGTCTCTAAGCAGTGCCTATCACCCGAAGGTAACGGCACACAGTAGAACGATTCAATAAGACACTCAACAGATGTTGGGTAAGGTTACCTCAACAATGTCCACAGGACTGGGACATAATTTTACCAGCTGTTTTGTTCGCCTATCGGGAAATCCCAAACGAACAAACTGGGTTTTCGCCATTTGAATTAATTTTTTGGGGCAAAGCCTAGAGAACCTATGTCGATCTTAAAACAGTTTTTCGTGGGCTCCGAGTTGTCAGAGGAGGTTCAATCCTGTTATAAATATGTTGTAAATCTACGAAAAATGATTGTGGAAGCATGGCCTGATAGGCAGTGGATGCTTCTGAGAGAGCAAAAAGAAAAAACCAGACTATTCACTGAATGAGAAGAGAAAATTACGCTTATGTGGCCTGGGGATGCTAATATTAGCATATGTGCTTCTCTCTTTCCCTACTTCTCCTCCCCCTTAAAAGAGAATCAACTATTAATTGCATGGAGAGGACCGTATAAAAGTGGTTTCAGATCAGTTAACTGATGTTGATTATATTGTGGATATAAAGGGTCAACATAGAACATTTCACATCAAAATGCTCCAAAAATGTTTCATTCATCGACCTGGTAATCTTCAACCAATTTGTCGAGGCCATTGATGCGTCTGACTCATAAACTAATTCCTCCACTTGCTGTAATTCATGATGAGGAGTCTTTCATCATTCGAAGATGTTCTCTCTGCCATTATCTTTTGTTCCGCTCCATGCGTCAGAATCTTGGAGGGACGTTTCTATATCTCCAGATCCCAGTCTATCAGTCGATCAACACACTCAAATTTCTAATCTGTTAACAATCCTATCAGGATGTGTTGACTGAGCTGGATCCCAGGTAGTACTGATGTCATCCCCGCTCATGACATTCTACTTCGGGATCAAACACCTATCCGGAATAAAGCCATATCCCATACCAATTCATTTTCAGGCTCAAGTGGAATAATGTGGAAATTGATAAACTTGCTTAAAATTGGGTATTATAGTGAACCATTCCTATCCCTCAATCACCTTTTACTCATTTCCTCTAGTGATTGTTAGGAAAAAAGATAAGTCCATTAGAATCTGTATATAGACTTCCGTCGTCTTAACGGTAATAACTTCTACTGATGCAGAACCCTATGCCTGATTTCTTGATTCCTTACTGGAAATAGATGTCTGATGCCACCATATTTCAGTTAAACTTGATCTTTCAAAAGGCTACTGGCAGATTCCCTTAACAGATAGATCTAAGCCTTACACTGCCTTTACCACTCCTAATGGATTATATCAGTGGACTCATATGTGTTTTGGGCTAGTGAACGCACCGGCAACGTTTGTCCGGATGATGAGATTCCTATTTGCTGGTCGGCCTGATATCATAACATATATCGACGATATCTGTCTCTTCCACAATTATTGGCAGGACCATATCTTAGGTCTTCAGTCTTTATTGGACATTCTACGCAGTCACCACCTCACTGCTAGACCTTCAAAAGTCCAGATCGGCTATAAAGAAATTTCTTTTCTGGGACATAGAATTTCTCAAGGATTCTTGAAAACAGATGAGGACACTGCCTCAAAAATTCTTAATCTTGAGGTTTGTTGGACGTTCATTCTATTGGTCAAGAGGTAGTTGTAAGCTAGTGTATGGTGTCACTGGTCTATGCTAGCTTAAAATACGCGAATGGTTTTCTCAATGAAAATATCTCAGAAGTGTTCTTAAGTTGAACTCCAACAAGCAATAGTCAATTCTCCAATTCAGGACTGCACGCAAGTCGTTGGTGAAAGTACATGTTATTTATTGACACGATACAGACGGGAATACACAAGACGGTCATGGTTACAGATTACAGATGCAAATGTCATACTTCAAAGTTGCTGATCATACTCTTAAATTCTTGGAGATTCTTCAACAATCAAGTCCTCTTCTATCTAATATACATTTTCAATGAAGTCCGTTGACCTTCTTCCAAGGACGTCTATCGTGGTAAACGGATTCATGTTCAAGGATCAATCTTTGATATCATACCCGTAAAATTCCCAGACTTTCTTCATACAATACTTATGTAGCATATATATAATCCAGACAAAGTCATACACGACAATACAATCAGGTTAGAGTCTTCTGTTGACTAACCTCTCCCAAAATCCATGCCATGACTTTGGCATTGGCGAAACGGCATATTAAAACATGTGAAGCATACAAAATCAATTAACTTCGTTTCCTCGTAGGTATCCTCCTTCTACGGTAATTCAAACAAGCAATCGACTCCGTTTGTCCATTCTAGGAATGACATACTATGATGGATTTCCCGCTAGACCAAACTAGGAGCGGTCTGATAACTTCAATTAAAATCAATAAACATTCAATGTGAAATGGGGCGACACTCTTACATGATACTTCCACTATTGGCTTCGACCTGAAGACCAATAATATATATCAATAGAAATAATGGCTTCCACAACTTGCCACGAAATACAAGAAATATTCCACGGACATCACAACATGGTCCGTACTGCCCCATACAAAACATGACGTCCCAGAATCCCCAAACTAGGGTTACCCGTGCGTCCAAAGCAACTCACACACTGCTTCGTGCACGTCAGAGCGCGAAACATTCGAGCGCACAAATAATATAACTATATCAAGACTGGAGCGTACGTTTGGCGGGACCGAAGACTAGCTCCTTAGGTAATAGATGTAATTGTAACAGCAGCTTCCCTTATTACCCTCCCCTTGAGATAAAAAAAATTTAATTCTATTAATTTTTTTGAACTTAGTACCCGCTTAGAGAGGTGAGTCAAAAACTACAACAAGATATATGAAATGCATAAAGTTTTATACCATATTAAGAAAAGAATATTAAAAACGAAAATCAATATAACTAAATGATAGTATGCATTAAAGCACACATCCACAATCGATCCGACCTACTTTGGAACGATGTGGTAAATATTCGAAGTAAAAAACAAGTTGAAAATGAAAAATGAAAAAAAAACCATAAAAAAAAAAGGTGATAATAAAATTCAACTAAGTATTCTAAAAAAAATTTGAAACATATGATTGCAAAAATGAAAATGAACAGCAACACTGATGATAATCAATGACAAGAGGATCAATAAAACAGAAAAATTGAAAAAACAATGTGCAAAAATGAAGCAATGCAAAATTAAACACTTTAAGAATCAACACCCCTTAATGTTTTCTAACACTAGTTACGGTTGACTAGTGATCTAACAAGTGAGATATCATAACCTAAGACCCGTGAAATGCAGGTATTACGTATACAAACTAAAGAAAGTTAGTTTTGTGTGTGATCCATAAAATTAATTAAAAGATTAGATTAAATTGAATTATTCTACTTAATATATTTCTTAATTACCAACAAATAACCAGTTACTAATATATTCTAAGTAATTCCAATATCACTAATTGTCAATGTTCAGTTACAACTAGTTAGTAATCGACGAGACGATGTTCTCAATGTTCCATATACGAATAAAATATATTCTCGAACACGATATGTAGTGTAATATGTTCCATAGGAATAACAAATGTATATTTGTCGCTCTTAACAATGTTTCCATACTAATAAAAAGTTACTGTAGTAACAATGTTCCCGTACTAATAAAATGTTACGCTAATACCACTGTTCCCGTCCTAATCAAACGTTACTATAGTATCAATGTCCCCGTACTAATAAACTGTTACTACACAAGAAGTAATGTTATAATCTATAAGTAAGTATATCCTGAAAGTTATACTTATAACGAATACTTCAGTTATATAAACAGTCTTTATAGATGTACAATCAATGATAATGTACAAAGTTATTCATGTTATCGGTGAGGATGTTTCAACATCTGGAAGTGGTTTAGTTTCGACAAGTTCGCTTGGGCATCTCGACAAACAGTCTGCGAACACATTCTTCACTCCAGGAATAGCTCGTATTTTCAAAATTGAATGGTTTGAAGCGCTATAGCGTAACGCGTCATGACTTCGATGATTTTAACGTTCTTCGTGTTCAGTGCGGTAAGAGCTTTTTGGTCAGATTCCACCACAAAGTGTGAGCCGAAGGACGGTAACGTTCCAGTTTTGTGATTGCCCACACTAATGCGAGGAGCCTCTTTATCTAGAACGGAGTATTTGAGGTTCGCTCTCCGTAAGTTTCTGGACACGTACATCACCGGAAAATAAGGTGCCGTTATATTCCTGCAATCAAAAACTGCAGCAATAGCGTGAAGTAGATGCATCACTGCGAATAATGAAAGTGAGATTTTTGTTAGGCAACCTCAAAAAAGGTTCATTTGAAAACAATCGTTTTATATAGTCTAACGCCGTTTGGTGATCCTGCGACCACTTTATTACATTAGATGTGCCTTTCTTCAGTAGAGACGAAAAAGGTGCAGTTATAGTAGACAAATGAGGGATGAATTTTGAATAGAACTGTATTAGTCCTAAAAGAGAGATCTAAACTTGTTTTTTTTGTCTTAGGTGCTGAGATGTTTAAAATTTTAGAGACGTTACTGTCTTCTGTATACATGAAACCATGACCTATGCGGTGACCCAGAAATGAGATGTCATGAAAACCGACAAAAACCTTTGAAGGTTTCGCTGTTAAGTTATAATCACGTAAGGTAGAAAGTAAAGATTTTAAACCCTGAATATGTTCATCCCAAGAGTCACTGAAAAGACAGATGTCATCTATATAAGTAATGACATCGGGACGATGAGACAATATGCGGCGCAGCATGCGTACAAAGGTAGCTGGCGCATTCATTAATCCGAATGGCATAAAATTCCATTGAAAAAGACCCCGTGGCGTCGAGAAAGCGGTGAATGGCTTTGCTTTAGGAGTGAGTGGCACTTGCCAATAGCCCTTTGAAAGGTCAAATTTCGAAAAGAATGTGGCATGAGATAATTTCTCCAATAAGTCGTCTAAAAGAGGTAATGGTTCCGCATCGAATTTTGTAACTTTGTTTAATTTCCTGTAATCTACGCAAAGACGTATATTGTTGTCCTTCTTCCTAATGATTACCACTGAAGAAGAATATGGTGATGAAGATGGTTCAATTATATTTAATTGAAGCATCTCATCCAATTCCTTATCAACCTTATCAGGAAAGTGTAAAGGAATAGGATATGGGCGAACTCGAATAGGCGTATCGTCAGTCAGAATAATGTCATGTTGGATGACTGACGTATGACCTGGGATGTCAGTGAGGACATCCTCATACGAGTGTAGAATATTAGAGACTTGCTGACGTTTGATCAGTGCCGAAAGAGTAGATGAGATTGTAACATCATTCCATTTCTCAGTGGAATGGAGTGGTACAACTGGTATTGGTAGTTGTACATCATCGAAAGAAGATTCTTCTTCTTGGATGACTGATAAACTAGAATAGTGTTGAATAGGAGGTGTAGGATCGTCAGTTGCTTGGAACACTGACTGTAGATAATCAGGACGTGAGTAATACTCCTTCAACATGTTAATGTGGAAGGTTTTATGTTACCATTAACATCAACGATGTAGTCGACATCGGATATTCTTGAGATGATCCTGAAAGGACCTCTCCAGGTAATTAAAAGGCGATTGTTATGCGCAGGGAGTAATACAAAAGCTTCGTCACCAGGAATAAGCTGGCGAAGACGTCTATACTTGTTTGCAAATAGACGAGCTTTTTCTTTGGCTTGTTCGGATGATGCAGTAGCTAGTCTACAAGCATCTATGATTCTCTTTCTCAGAGAGATCACATACTCAAAAGAGGATTGAGTTTCCTCTTCAATATTCTCGTCAACCAATAAGATGTCGTAGTGGAATAACGACATCGGACCGCGTGGTTGCATGCCAAAAACTAGCTGGAATGGAGAAAACCCCGTGGCTTGATTTTGTACTTCGCGATACGCGAACAGAGCAGCGGGTATGACCCGATCCCAGTCTTGGGGATGGTCTTGGGTCATCTTACCCAACAACTGCTTGAGTGTCCTATTGAGACGCTCAATTAACCCATTTGACATCGGATGATAAATAGAACTAAGAGATCTGTCTATACCTAATGTCTTCATAACTTGAGACATGGATTCAGAAATGAACTGAACCCCATGATCCGACAAGACTTTCCGTGGAAAACCAATGCGTGAGAAGATTAACATCAATGCCTCTGCTACACTGGCAGATGAAGTGTTCTTGAGAGGGATGGCCTCAGGCCAACGAGTGCACATATCAATGCACGTAAGAAATTCGTTGCGTATGCCCTACTAGCAGATGGAAGCATCGGACCAATAATTGTCTATAAGCCATTTTATCAAATGGTCTAATCGGGAATGTCCGCAGCTTGAATAGGAGGCCACATGAAATGGGACCCCGTACCTTAACTTCCTGACATATCAAACAGGACCGACAATAGAGAGTGATGTCCCTATGGACGCCTGGCCAGTAGAAATGCCGACGCAAAGCACTTCTGGATTTGGTACGCGAAAAAACCCATGATGGCCCGCACATTGCGAGTCAAGCGCATGTCGTGTAAATATAGCGAGATCTCATAGAGGATGGGACTAAGATCTGATAACAAATGGATGAGAATCCTTTCTCCCCGTACTTTATCTCTAACCAAAATCCCATTTTTAAAGTATAAAGTCATGTCTAGATTTTGCAAGTTTTTTGCTGGTAATTCTGTCTTTTTGTTCACATATGAAAATTTTTTTTAATGAATCCATCATTCTTTTGCAAATGTTGCAAACAACTATCCCGTGAAATAGGAGCATCATCATCACAAGTGGTATGAACTGTAGGTTCAATAATGTGTATCATGCGACACATATTAGTAGCTTGCGCATCTAGTCACTACTGCATTTTGCATGTTTGAATATGTCGCGCTCTTCCCATATCAGCAATTTGCTGTGGGTGTACACCTCTTTAATACCCATGTATGAGCGACCAAAAGTATTACATCACAAATTGGAGATTCGGAACGGAGTGACATGGGCCTGGATCTTTTCCTGAAAAAAATGGTGTAATTAAGGTCAATAATAGCGGTGGGAAATGTTTCAATAAACGGTGCCACCGAAAGTCACACACCACTTGACAACCCATGCCCGGGCACAACTTAGGGTTGAATCAGGCGAAGTCCGGACGCCCACAGTAACTAACAACCTTGAGTCATATAGGAGATAGAAGCATGAAATTTGTTGACAAAATCCCTTGATTAAACTTAAGAGAGCCCCTGTACCCTTGGTGTAATGCTGACGCAGTAGTGTGGCCCCGTAACAGAACTACAGGTTAGACTAGGCAAGGTATGTCCCGCAACGCAGCGTCCGTGATCGCCTTAGTCTGGAAAAGAGTCGAGCATTCTGGACAAGTCTTTCACCTGGGTACAATCAAGAGAACAAAGACATAAGCATTGTGAGTTTCAGCTACTTTACCTCCTGTTCAATGTTAGCCTGTGTATCACTTAAAGCGACATTAGAATGTCTACCCGTATTACTCGACGATCTATCTCGTACGAGACGCGATCGATTTTTTGATTATTTGCATTAAAAATATTGCCATAATTGTCGTTTCTGCTTGAGTTAAAATTTGGATGAGAGTCCGATAATTTGTATAATTAAAAGTTATGATGTTCTTTAAAATTTTTATTCCAAGAAACCTTGTCTGTTTTGGCGGACCTGTAGGATCTTGATCTCTCCAGTTTTGTTTATTATAGATGTCCTTGAATTATTTTTAAAATTTATTGTTACCAAAATCTCGCGATCTGTGAGCTTTGTTCCAAGAAAACATTAAATGGAGCAAGATTGTTGAAATTGCTTCCCTTGTAAAAGTTATCATTGTTAAAATTGTAATTATTTTCCCTTATTGACATACCTGTCAGCACTAAAGGAACGATTGCTGGAAAAAAAAATTGTTTTGTTTGTGCTGCAAAAGCAACAGGCAATTCACTCTTTAATCTGTGGCAGTTTACTTAGATCCATGGTTGGGTGAGCAGTGCAAGAAATTTTTTGCATGTCTCTTCTAAAGTCTTTCATAGATAAAGGTTTTCCGTTCGTCGTGTAAAAATGCGAGAAATGTAGGATTTACAGACGATAAGTACCTTATCCGCGCATCAGTCAAAATCGAAGAGACCTTCATACGACTTTTCAAATTTGGATAATTCGATCCATCTTTCTAGGGTTAGTCGTATTTGTGACAGAAAATGATCACTGAAATTTTTCTGCTTGATTGCGTAGCAATTTACGAAATCTTAATCGGTAATTCATCTTCTGTCATTTGAAATTTCTTCAGAAGTGCGGCTCTAAGAGCATTATAATCATTCTTCTCATTAATACTGGTAGTATATAAACTGCGAAAATGAGCATCCCCAGTAAGTAACGACCTTGGATAAATATGTGCAATACAGTGTTTTATCCACGTTATAAGACCACACAAGTGGCCTCAAATCTATCATAGTAAAAAATATTACGACGTGTCAATCCGATGGGGATTAAAAAATTTAGCGGTAAATTTTAAGGGTGAATTTTCCTTAAAATTGATCATGTTCTGGATGAAGTATTTGGCTTTCAAAAAGTTCCTCTGAGAATTAGCTTCCCTGAGTTAACCTAAGTCTCTCATATTCTGACTCTGCTTAATTTTCAGTATCATGTGCATGTCGTTTTTATTATCATTCTCATTTCCATCTCAAGCTGAAGTCGTTTTTGTATTTTTGTTTCAGCTATTAATCTTCTTTACTTCCATTTCCTTTTGTTTAACTTCCATTTCCTTTTGTTTAACTTCCATCTCAATTTTAAAGTCTTTCTACACCTCCAAATTTTGCATTCTTATTCTGCCTCGGGCTGAAATCGTTTCTCTTCTAATTCAGCGGCTTGTTCAGCTATTAATCTTCTTTCTTCCATTTCCTTTTGTTTATTTTCCATTTCAATCTTAAGTCTTTCTTCAGCCTCCCTTTGCTTCTGTTCTGCCTCTCGCTGAAATCGTTTCTCTTCTAATTCAGCGGCCAATCTCATTTTTTTCTCCTCTTCCTCCGCAGTAAATTTCCTCTTCTTTTCATCCTCCTCAGCCTCAGATTTCAAATTTTGTAATCTTAAAGTTTCTAGCTTTCTCTGTTCAGCTTCTATTTCTTGAGCTTTCTTATATTCTGCAAGTGCAAATGCTTTTGCTTCCTCAGGAGCCATCTGAAGAGCTTTTGCTTGCTTAATGAAATAATCTAGTGAATACATTATGCTTTATAAGTAGTCACAATACTCTTGATTTATAAAATGATAATTAATCAATGTAAATTAATTAACCTTGTTACTTTGCCTAATAACAAGTGTTCTTCGTTTCCTGTCCCTAGAACGGTAAATTTTTGTTATCATATAATTATGAATATATCAATAATCAATACAGTAATTTATGTAATGAAATGTCATGAAAGAAAGCAACAACGTGAAAAACAATAGAAACATTACCGACAAGAACACGATCCAGGCATCAAATCAAAGACGAGTGAACACAATCGTAGAAATCAACTAAAATAGAAATGTGTAACTAAAATAGAAATCTTATCGTAAAAATTTACGATGACAACTACGATCCAGATACTCAACAGGACAATTGACAACACAGTGTAAAAACATAGGTTTTGTAAAAAAACTGAACGACAGGAAAGGTGAGACGGACGCATAATACAAACAAAATTCATCATAAAACTAAATACGAAGTAAAATTAACTACCAAAACAACAAGTAAACTGACGAAACATGCTATAACAGATACTATTATAAGGAACAATTAGCGATCGGAACTTCGGCAAGGTTTTCTAAGCCTTGGAACCTGGAATTATCGCTCAATTGAAACTTACAAGTTGAGACCCCTACAGAACGTCTGACGAAGAGCCCGAATTGGCTTCGAGATGGATCTCGTTCGTCAGAATCAACCTCCCTAACCTCCCCACGACGAATGTACAACATATAACATATAACATGGAAATGTAAAGGTGGACATAACTATAGAAGGCACAGCTAAAAGTAATAAAATGGTACAACGAAAAAGCACGTTATACTCATCTCGCGTGGTGGCCGGGAAAAAAACAATGTGCCTCGTCTCCGTGGATGTACGTCTGAGGATAAAATACTTCGCTCTGCGTATATTAACAACAGCTCGCACGTAATAATGACGAATAGGTGATCCCAAGGCAGTCAGTTCACTGTAAAACTTGACGTGGAGGTTGATTGATGACCTTGAGCATTTGGTATTAAACCGTAAGTTGATTCTGATTCATCATCACACTAGGTTCCAAGTTTGAGATGTTGTCGCCTTGAAAGTACAAATCTTCTTTTCAAAAACCGATACTTGGATTGAGTACGTTCCTAAGAAAAATTATTAATTTCCAGACCACACTGGCATACCATTTACGTTGGGACGTTTCATTCTATTGGTCAAGAGTAGTCTGTCATATGCTAGTGAATGGTGGTGTCCACTGGTCTATAGGAGCTTAAAATACGCGAATGGTTTTCTCAATGAAATATCTCAGAAGTGTCTTAAGTTGAACTCCCCAACAAGCAATAGTTCAACCTTCTCCAATTCAGGCTGCACGCAAGTGTCGTTGATGAAAGTTACATGTTATTTTATTTGACACGATACACATATACGGGAATTACACAAGACGGAATCATGGGTTACAGATTACAGATGCAAATGTCATACTTCAAATGTTGCTGATCATACTCTTAAAATTTCTTGGAGATTCTTCAACAAATCAAGTCCTCTTCTATGACCTAAGGGTCACATCCTCTAGCCGAATACAATATGGTAGTTTTCGCATGAAGTGGGCCTGAACCTTCTTCCCATGTGGGGACGTATCTTATGGCATTGACAACGATATCGGCATATAAAACAAGTGCAGCAATACTTCCTTAATCATACTTAACGTCCGTTACAACTCGTAGGTATCATCCCTCCTAGACGGTAATTCAAAGGGCATACGACTCTCCGTCTGTCTATTCTAGCAATATATATTCTTTGATTAATAAAAATCCTAGAACAAAGTCATAGGAGCACGACTAATACGATTAATTCTAGGTCTCAAGAAAATTTTCTAGATGTTCGACTAACCTCTCTATATCACTATTAATTGACTACTTGGCACTATAGGTTTTCATCATGAACTACGGCAGTAACATGTGAAAGCATACAAATCAAATTAACTTCGTTCAAAACCTTGCCAGCAAATCGTAAGGTATCCCTCCCTCTACGGTATAATCCCCAACAAGGGCTCCAAAACGACTACCGCGTCTGTTCCCATTCTAAAAATGACAAACTACAATCCTCAAATTAAAAAAACCCCGCCCATCCAAAGCAACTAAAAAAACACTGCATTGTGCAATCTCTAGTGCAATGAAAAAAATTCATAAACAAAAACCAAAAATAAACAATCGATAAATACATAAAAATGCAAAAACAAAACCCACACTCCTTATTTAACACCTACTTTCTCTCCCAATTGGTAATAAAAATCAATCTAATCCCTCAATAACCTAAAACTTATTAAAAAAAAAATTACAAAAATAATTTAAAAAATATTAAACAAATAATTATTTTCACCACAAAATTAAAACAAATTTATTTTATGGTTTTACCCAAAAAAACAAAACTATAAAACACCCCATAATCAACCTATTTTATTAAAAATAATGCGTCCAAATAACATAATACACTTAGACCCCCCCAGCTAGCGTCAGTAAAAACAAATAATTACACAAAACGCAATTTCTTACTAAATTAAAACTTTTATTCTTTTATAAAACTAGAACATACACCCCCCCTAAACCTAACCCCCCCCACCCCAAACAAACCCCCCAACAAACCCCAACCCCCCCCCTACAACCCTCCCCCCAAAACCCCCCCCCCCCAAACCCCCCCCCCCCACCCATAAAAACCAACTCCTACATGTAAAACCCCCCCCCACCTTACAAAACTCCAACCCTCTCCTCCAACCCCAAACCTTCTACATTAAAACATCTTCCCAATTTACCAACCCAAACCCCCCCCACCTTCACAAACCATTACTCCAACCTTACACCCCCCTCCCCCCTCCCTGCCCCCAAATCTTATCCACCACCCCCCTCAAAAAAAAACCAACAAACCCCCTCACTTCCCTCTACATCCTACCCCCACCTATCCATACTTTACCAAACACTCAAACCAAACCCCCCCCCATTAACGCCCCTTTTAACATCCAAAATTCAACTACATCCAATAAAAAAACCCATAATCCCCAACAAAACTCCACCAAAACCACTTTCCCAAAATACACCCTTAAAAGTCCCAATATTGAACAAACTCCTCTCTTTGCACTAAACTAAACCCACATCCCCAAACTGTATCCAAAAATCTACCTTCCCAACCCACCCAACCCCATTACCAAATAAAAAAAACTCCAAAAACATTACCCCCCCCCACTTCCCCCCCCTTTCAATAACCCAAATTTATAAACCCTAAACATATCCAACCTAAAAACCCAAACTTAAAAATCCAACACAAATAAGCCCCAAAAACCAAAACCACCAAAAACTAGTTTCCAAATTACCCCCAATCCAAATAATAAAACCCCTAAACTCACAATTTTATCATCTAAAACCCCAACCAAATTTACCCACTCAAAATCCAAACATTACTTAAAACACATCCCCCCATTACCCCCCCCCCCACCCCCCCACTCATTAACCCACAATGAAAAACAATCCCTAAAAAAACCCCTTATCAAAACAAAAAACACACCCCCCAACCCCCTTTAACACCAACCCACCACACTCCAAAAAATCCCCCTAAAAATATTTTTTACCCAAAAGCCTTTCCAAAAATAGTCGCAAAAAAAAAATTCCATCACCCCCTTCACCCCCCAATCAAAAAAAACCCCAAAAACCCCCCAATCCCCAACCCACTTTTATAAACCAACCCCCAACTACACAAACCCCCCCCCCCCCACAACCCCCCCCAAACCCCCCCCACCCAAACAACAGTTCTTGAAAAAAACCCCAATAATCAACTACACCCGTACTAAAACCCCCCCCCCCCCCCAAAAAAAACCTTACATATTTACCAAAAACTTAGCCCCAAAAAATGTCATCTCCAAAAAACAAACTCTTAAACAACCTCACCAAGACCCCAACCTCAACCCCCCATTAACTTATAAACCACCAAAGTTAAAAAAAAAAATAACAACTAACCCCCCCACCCCCAACAAACCCAAACACCAACACAACCCCCATCAACTACAAAACCCCTCCCCACACAAACCAAAAACAAAAAAACCCACACCTCCTAACACACAATTTCAATAATACCTCCACCCCACAAAACCAAACAAGTTATACCTTACCTACCTTCCCACCCCAAACCCCTCCTTCAAACCCTACTAAAAAATTAAAAAAAAAAATCAAAATCCAAACCCAAAAAATAAAACCCAAAAAAAAACACACCAAAACTCCCAACAATACCCCCAAAAAAAACCCCAAAAAAAAAAAAAACCCTACCCCAACCCCAAAAAACCAAACCCATTACAAAAAAACCCCCCCCAAAAAACCCCCCCCATCACCCCCCCCCCTACCAAAAAACCCCCCAAAACAAAACCCCCAAAAAAAACACCCCCCCCCAATCCCAAACCCCCATCCCCATAAAAAACCCCCAACCCCCCCCCATTCCCATAACCCAAACCCCAAAAAAACTAAAAACCCCCCCCCAAACCCCCCCCCCCCTATAAAACCCCCCCCAAAAAACC
>JAMPIV010014113.1:0-213119 GCA_024509875.1 Oreohelix idahoensis
TAGACTCGTGCACTTTATAACATCCCCTATGTATTTAATTCTTAAAGCTTTTATTTTAGTATTTATATCCTGTAGAGCTATCCCCCCCTTTATTTTTAGGTTGTATTAGAGTAGTGTGTTTAATACTGTGCCAGGTATTCCTAAAAATAAAGGTCCTAATTAGTTTATTTATTTCTGTTATAATCTTTTTTAGGTACTATTTGTATATTTGCTGTGTAAATTATTTTTGGCATAATAAAACAACTAACTATAATACTTCTTCCGAAAATGGTAGCCGTTTTATATTTGTAAATTTCTAACATATTTTGGATTTTCTCTATCAATTTTGTCCATGTCTCTTTATTGGGGTCTTGAGGATTAAAAGAAAAGTTAATTCCATAAATTTTAATTTTATTCACTACCGTTAATTGAAAAGGGAAATCTGACCTATTGCCCCATTTACCTATTCCCATTATGCTAGATTTTTGAATATTTAATTTGGATTCGCTAGCGTATCCAAACTCTTTGAAAACCTCTAAGATATTTTTTATAGAATCCTTTGTTGTTGGAAAGAATATCGTGTCATCGGCGTAGGCCAACAATTTTCTTTCCCCTGCACCGGGGACGAAAGTCCCCGTGATATTTGTGTCTTGTCTTATTCTTTCCAACACAGGTTCTAGCGTTATTACATATAACAAGGGCGACAGAGGGCACCCTTGCCTAACACTTCTCGTTAATCTGAATGTTTTAGTTAAACTATGGTTAATCAATATTTTACTTTCAGGTTTTTTATATAGGATTTTTATCCATGATCTAAAATATTTCCCTATATTATTAGCTTTAAGACTCTTATGTAGGAAGGCATGTGATACTCTATCAAATGCCTTTTCCTGATCTAAAGATAATATGGCACTCTGGCACTGCCTATCATGTGTGTATGTAATTAGGTCTCTAATGAAATGTGTGTGTCTGCTAATGTTTCTACCATGTACACAACTTTGTTGATCTGAATGTATTATTTTGTGCATGTGTGGTTTAAGCTTCAGAGTTAGTGCCTTGGCTAGAATTTTGTAATCAACATTTAAAAGGGAGATGGGCCTAAAATTCTTGATTGACTTTTTGTCATTTTCGTCCTTGGGAATTAACGTAATATAAGATTGATTTAGACTATCCGGGAGTTCCCCTTTTTGAAAAGCCTCTTCGAACACTTTAATTAAGATAGGGCCTAAACATGGGAAGAAAAACCTGTAAAATTCTGCTGTTAGCCCGTCAGGCCCAGGTGCTTTATCTTTTTGAAAAGTACTAAGTGCCCCTTGTAAATTATCTAAAGTTAGGGGTTGGTCTAGCCTTTCACTTTCCTCATCACTTAGACACTTTGTGTATTTTAGAAATTTGTCTTGTATGTTTGCATCACTTTCTTCTTTAGTATATAGCTGCTTGTAGTATTCGAAGAAAGCGTGACTAATATTGGTATTGTCTGTATGATGTTTTCCTTTCATGTCAATTATTTCGTGTATCTGTCTACTGCGTTGTACATTCTGTTCAATTGCTAGATATTGCCTACGAGGGATTTCTTGCGTTATAGTGTGTAATTTGGTTCTAAGTAGCGCTCCCTGGTAGGTATGCTGTCTATATTGATCTAAATGCTGCTCTAAGGTTTGGATGTGAGGGTTCGTGTTGTCTAAACTTTTGGTTAAACTAATTGCTTCTTCTAAAATCCCCTCTTCTTTCTTAAATTTTTTGTGAATAAGTGTAGCCAAAATCTGCGTTCTATCTCTAAGTGTGTTTTTTAACATATCCCAATATTGTGCAATGTTGTTATTGGGAATGTCTTGTGCATAACCTTGTATCAGTTGTGTTATTTGTTCTGTGTAGTAATTGTTTTTAAGTAGACTGTTGTTAAATTTCCAATGTGGGGATCTCTTTACTTGCTTGTGCGTGTGTCCCGTACTTAAAGATGTGTAAACTGCCTTGTGATCTGTAAATTTAAGAGTGCTTCCTATATGGTATGTTTTGTGTATATTGTAGGTACTAGATGCATATATTCTGTCCAGTCTTGATGCCCGTCTAAAGTATGGGTTTATATTGTCGTAGTGCGTAAAGGTTTGTTTGTGAGGCTCTATTTTTCTGTATACGTCGGAGAGGTCGTGTTCGTCTAGCATAGTATGTATTTGTCTTAAGAGCGAAGACTTTTCTCGCGCCTGTGCTCCCCCTGGAGCTCCTAGACAAGTCTAGGTCAGACAGGACACAATTAAAGTCTCCACCCAAAATCTTCCTAGTCCCTTTGTAATGTTTTGTTAAAGTGTCATGTAATTTGTCATAGAAACTAGGTCGTTCGTCTTTTGTCGCTGGTGCGTATATGTTGATGAGTGTGTGTGTGTGTGTCTTGTCTGTTATGCTTGTTTTGTATTTGAATTATGACGGTTCTGCCACAACCGTCTGTCCTATAATGTACCGTGTCCCAATCTTCGTTAATTTGTAAGATGGCGGCACTACTATGCCTGGGGCCTAGGGCGAGCCAGCCATGTTTAAGTCCTAATCTAGTTACAATCCGACTGGCAGTAAAGTCGGACATAACCCCTGTTTGCTGCAAGAACAAAAAATCAGGTTTATCTTTTTTAATTAGTTTAATTACATGGTCCAGCTTATTTCTCAAACCATTGATATTGAGAGATATTATCACTATACTGCATGCCGGAGTGGTAAGCTGAGGTTGGCCACTCGCTATAAACTGCTTGCTTGGCAAAGTGGCAGAGTCGTCACTTGCCATATCTAAACTATTTGACAAAACGGGGGCTTGCGAACCGTCCGCCTTTTTTGGGTTACAAAGCGGAGTAGTGGTCTGAGGCTGGCTACCCGCTACAGGTGGAGTACTCAGCAAGAAATTACTTCCTAACGGTTTATTATATGTTGTAAGTGATGGCCCTGGCAGAGTGGTAGGTTGGTCACCTGTTGCACATAACTTACTTGACAGAGCGGTGCTTGAGGGCTGACCGTTATCTGTCATTACTAAGCTACTCAACACATCCGTGCTTGCACTTGTTGACAAAGCGGTGCATAGGGGCTGACCGTTGTCTGTAAAATGACTACTCGACTGTCACGTACGTCTTTATGTCATTAAATTACCTACATCTTCTTCCTATTCTCTCACCCTAATCCTTTCATTTATATTCTTTCCATACTTGTTTTTCCTGTATTTTTCGCATCACTCGGTTGCGAAAAATATTTTCTTCAGTATTTTTAAACTTTACCTGTTTCTTTCTCAAAACTGAGAATCGCGCTAGGACGATATTACGTAGATGTCAGGGCTGCAGGGCGTCAGAAGGCGTGATAAGTCGGTTCGCTGAACATAGGACGTAGACAATCGTCTACATTCTCACCGAGCGCGCGAGCTTCTTCTCGGCATAAGTCCCGGTGAGGTGTGATACTTTACATCTGCACCGGTCAGTATTCAGACATTTGTCTGAAAAATCCCAAACTGACACGGCGCTCACTGTGGGCCATGGTCAGCTGTAGTGTGAAAACTGCCCTGCATTGGAGACAGGTTGTCTGAGATTTCGCAACTGACACGCAGAAAGTGGCAGTTTACGACAGCCTCTTCTAGTTACGTAGTTGTTATGAGAAAGGGGAGATTATTTCGTTTTTGCGAAATAAACGTTCATCTCTTTGTCTGGGTTTTCATATATACTAGAATGAGCTAGATTTCATTATCACTCAGTAACTTCGCAGTCAAGACTAGAACAAGCCTCGTTCGATTTCTAAAAATCTCTGTTAAAAGAGATGGCCTTTAGTTTGATCGAAGTGGTTTAGTTCTTAGGAATTCTGTGTTTGAGGTATCATATATTATTATCTAGTATATCTAGTATTTTGTGAAGTGTTTAAAAGTGCTAAATCGCTATTTATTTCTCTAGGTAGATCTGGTGCAGAGCGAATAATTTATAAGTCTGTATTAATTTCTAGTGACGTGTCTCAGTGGAAAGCAGGATAAATTATATTTCCAGCTTAAATTCAGTCGGCTATTACTAAATTTAATTTAACTGCTAAATAATCAGACGAGAACATAATTTTCAAACTAACTTATAACTGCTAGACTAGATGTCTCATGAGTCGTGACGAGAATATATTTATATATATCTCTAATTCATGATGATTAATTTATGACTATAACTTATTTTACGGGAGGTGTTAAATGACAAGTTAAGGTTTACGCCCGCAGTTAAAATATAAGTATACCCTTAAACATAGGATGTATAAATATTTCATATATATGTTTCTTTATACAGAGATTTCTGTGGTAACCTAACTATACCAGCGTTACGTACTGATGAACCTATCCTGTGAAGACTAAAAAAAAACTTTTCCCTTAAAGACTTGGTCGTAAGCTTTTCAAGAACTTTAACGTGAACTGAAATAACGGGCCCAGTGTGCCTGAATTAGTCCTTCCAGAAACGATATTCTAAAGTACAGCCCTTGTGGCAAGTAACATTATTCATAGCATTAAACTTTCCGACATCTTTTTGACCAAATGTGTGGTGAACCCTGATTATCTGTTGAGAGAAGCTGTCCACCGGTCATTTTCCTAATTTAGGGAAACCTCGTGTTCTGACATTGTGTGCTCGCTTAACCCTAATTCTTACTTCGTGAGTCAAGATACACTAACTTTAGTCTGAAATAGCTGACGCCTGAAGCTGATGCTCCCCGGAGAAATTTCTGAGAAAAACCAAAACCAGCAAACCACTCTGTAGAGCTGGGATCCGCTTCAGTGAACGACAGAACAGACAAAGGGTGTGAATGTTACCAAGGTTGCGCCAGACGGCAAGCTACATCACGTATGTAATTAGTACAGGGCCCTGATGAAAGAACCGAGTGAAAGTAGACGGTGTGAGGTATGTGAATTTCACCCATGTTTGTAATTCCATTTATGAAACTTTTTGTCAATGCAAGAATATTTTTTTGACTTCCCTCAGGTTAAAACCTACTACATCTAAGTCGGTTCATATTTGTTTACGAGGAAAGAAAGAAAAATTATCAGACAAACTCATATGTATCATTGAATCTCCTGGTTTTCACTTTACTCATAACGGGACTGTGGGCTTACCTTGAGGGGATGAGATCATAGTGGGGTCTATCATTTCTTGTAGCAATTTCATTGATTATTGTTTTGACCACGTGTATATGTTTATTTTCTTTTCTTGATGAATTTTATGTGTTGTGAGGAAATTTTTAGCTGATAAATAAAAACTTCCCTTTGAAACTAAAAGCAGCGTGTTGGTCAGCTCGTTCAGAATATATATATGTAATCATTTTGATAGTCTTCCCATGTCTGTGTGTCTACCTGTTGTCACTGGTGTGTGTGCACGTGAGTGGTATGTTCATTACATATTAGCATATGTTGTCAATAGTCTGTCCGACTCTTACATAAGTGTCGTAGAAGATAGGCCTGAGAGAGAGAGAGAGAGAGAGAGAGAGAGAGAGAGAGAGAGAAGAATCTTGTCTTTTTCCAGGGGACCGTTCTATTGATTCGCTACCACTGCACTCGTGGAAATATCTATTTCTGTATTAACTCTCACTGCAGCTATCACTGATTCTATCTATTCAGAAGGGACCCACCAAAGTCTTAATTTCCTATCAAAAAATCTACGACAAATCGAGACATTAGTGACTGATCGCTGGCTAAAGGTCGTTGTGCCCTGATGATTAGGGCCCAACGCAGTCGACGCTGCGTTGCCAGTCCCTTCCGCCCTGACAGGGGGGAGGGTTGGCTGCCTAACTAAAACTGTGCGCATGTTAGTTGTGTGTGTGCTGTGTCAAAACATACATTAAAATACTACTAAACTTATTTACATTAAAATAAAAACACAAAACTCTTAAATCATAACTAACTCGTCCTAAACTATAGGGGTTTTCAGATTTTACTTTAAAAAAATACATTTTTATTTTTATTCTGAACAATTTCACTTGGGTCCACTTGAGGGGGGACATCTCACACCTTGGCCTGAAGCCTGACACCTGACACATCAAGAGTTCTGGCTCGCACTGGCCCCCAGTGCAGGGAGGAAAGGCTCGAAGGGGTAGACTCATGAGTCGCTCACGTCTTCGAACTCTTGCCCCTCAAGAAACAGATTGGCCTGAGTCATGATGGACTCCATGGCTTCTTCGTCAGTTGCTGATGCTGCTGCCCAACTGGGAAACAGCTTCTCTTGTGACATCACTGAGGTCTGGCTTGGATCATCAGGATGGCCCTCGTTCAGCTCTAACCATCTATGATTGGCATAGACTCGTAACATGGAGAAGCTTCCCGTGTAGGCACCTTCGGTGATGGTGGTAGCTCCCTTCGGCTAGGGGAGCGCTTGTTTGGTGACTTGCTGTCACTTCTTCTCCCCTCTTTGGATCGTACAGGCTCCCTTGTTTGGATCAGGAGCCTCTTCCTGCTCTCTTTTATTTCTTTTTTCTCTTCTTTTGTGAGAATTTTGGTGTAACCCTCTATGTCTCTGGTTTCTCCGGATTCGGAGCTCTCTAGGGCAGGGGACGCAGTTGTCCTCTGTTCTGCAGGTGTCTTGTCAATCTCCACCACTTCTTCTTTCCTCGATTGTTTTGCTTGAGTTTGGGTTTGAGTTTGAGTGGGGGCCGCCCTCTTCCTTGGGCATTGACTAACCCAATGGTCGTCACCCCCGCAGATGGCAACACTGGGTCCTTCTTCCTGGTAGCGATACCCACACTCTTTGAACTCTTTCCGTCGGGCCCTCCATTTTGAGGTTGACGAAGTGGGGTATTGGGTGGTCTGAAGGCTTGAAAAAAATGTTCCACTTATCGTGGGCCGTTTTAACTCTTGAGACTTCTGCCTCCTTGTCTCCCGTCACTGCCGCTGCTAAGCGTTTGGCCGCCTCTGCCTTTACCGTTGGGGGCATCCAGTTTAAAACCCCCTTTGACTTCTCTTTGTCTAAATGTTCCACATACACTGTCATCTGGGGATTGCTCCACTCAAATTTACGGCCATGTAAACCAGCATAATGTTTCATATGTGCTGCCGCCGTCAGCGTCGCGAACCACTTAAAGGGCCCGGCAATAAAATTCGATGCTGAATAAAAATACTTTAATTTAATAATGTTTACACGCTAACACATTTAGAAGCTACTGTAAAGATAATAAAGTGTTTATACATTGTATATGCTATTAGTATTTAAAATATTTGATAAAAATTTATAAATAAATAAAAGATTCGTAACAAAGTTAATAACTCAAATATTATGGTGAGACAAAATCTTTGTCTTTAAGAATACGTGAGGTAAAAAAAAGTTTAAAAGCTACTGATTTTTGTGTGACAAATTTTAAGGTAATGAATTGTATCCCTTTAATTAAGACTGGCTTTAATTGAAAAACGTTCATCCTTTCAGTGATTAGCCTGCAGAGCTTTTCCTACTTGTATAATTGTTTATAACTCACTTCTGTATGTTAAAACTGGCTCTAAATAATACTGAAGAACTTTCTTTCTTCATCCGGTCAGGGCCGGATTAAGCCAAGAAGGGCCTCTATATTTTTGTGTCCCCCCCCCCCTTTTTCACCTAATGTGCAATAATTTAACTATTTTTTTTAAATCCCTTAGCATGGTGATGATATAGACTAATATTATTAAAGACTGGTATGTTAGTTTGTTAGCATTTCTTACCTCTTTTATTAGTAATTATTTTTATTAATGTTTATTATAATTATTTTTATTATTAGTAAGTTAAACACAATAAACACATTTGATTCAAAACACCCGTGCATTACAATGTTTTTTTAAACTTATGCACGCCCCCCCCCTTTCCCACCCGAGTTCCGGGCCCCTAGGCTTCAGCCTACTTAGCCTAATGGATAATCCGGCCCTGCTTCCAGTGACACGGAGTTGTTGCATTATATATATGCTAAGTTTCTTTTTTCTTTCTTTTTCTGCGCTACAACTGTCAATCCCCACCACTCATAGTAAAAGGTAGTAGACACCTTTGACGACCGATTTTAGATACTCTCGAGTTTTGGCCACTGGTGGACCACTACTCCAGAACTAAGGGGAGGCAGTCCGTGACAAAGGGTTAGATTTAGGAATCATAAACTGTAACCTTTATCCTAACTCTGACGACGTGGGTGACCTCTTTGGATGGCATCGAAGATAATGTCCAGCTGTTCTTAATTGCAACCACCAATTTCTCTCGACATCCACATGATTGTTTAATGGAGCATATAAATTTACGTCTACAGAATACACGCTTGTGTACCATCTTGCTCTACTCTATATGTTCATTCCACAGTCTAAGGAACCGACTTTGTCATGCTCCCGCGATGACTGTGCCGATGACCAAGTCTGCCATTGTCCATATACCATCTCATACAATCTCGGGGACTTAATTTATTTTGTGTACTACAACTACTGACATTACTACAACTGCGCACACTACTACAACTGCTGAAACTACTACAACTGCTGACATTACTACAATTGCTGACACTACTACAACAGCTGACACTACTACAACTGCTGAAACTACCACAAATGCTGACACTACTACAACTTCTGACACTACTACAACTGCTCACACTACTACAACTGCTGACACTACTACAACTGCTGACACTACTACAACAGCTGACACTACTATAACTGCTGACATTACCACAACTGCTCACATTACTACAACTGCTGACACTACCACAACTGCTCACTCTACTACAACTGCTGACATTACAATTGCAAAAATTGCTACAACTTCTGATATATCATATATAATATGCATTACTACAGCTCTTGACATTACTGCAACTGCTAACACTACCACAACTGCTGACACTACTACAACTGCTGACACTGCTACTACTGCTGACACTACCACAGATGCTTACACTACCGCACCTGCTGACACTACTGCAACTGCTGACACTACCACAAATGCTGACACTACCGCACCTGCTGACACTACTGCAACTGCTGACACTACCACAAATTCTGTCACTACTACAACTGCTGACACTACTACAAATGCTGACACTACTTCAATTGCTGACAATACTACAACTGCTGACACTGCTACAACAGCTGACAATACTAAAACTGCTGAAACTACTACTGCTGCTGACACTACCACAACTGCTGACAGTACTACAACTGCTGACACTGCTACAACAGCTGACACTACTACAACATCTGACACTTCTACAACTGCTGACATTGCTACAACATCTGACACAACTACAACTGCTGACACTAATATAACTTCTGACACTACAACAACTGCTGTTCTACACACTGACAGCTGACATTAACACTGCAACTGCAGAAATATACTACAATAACAAACTCTGACACTGCTGAAAACTACAACTGCTGACTACTAACTACATTTACCGACTTCTGCTATAACATCTGACAGACACTACTGGAATAATTGTTAGGTGACTTAATCAGACATTTGAACAAATTTGCACACCCAAGTAGTCGTTCCCGGAGACTCCGAGTTAAATACGTCTTTTGGAACTGGGGACTTCTTGGCAGAAGAACTGTATGAGACACGCTGCTACAACACAAAGCAAACCCTATGTATTGACTGACACATTACTACAACTGCTGACACACTGCTACAATATAAACTGCTGTTTACACTGCGTGCCTGTGAGTGCTAGAAATATACGTAAACTGCTTGTAACAACTGCACTCGCTTTCAGAGACAGCCACTATACTATAACTGTTGACACTGCTACAACTTCTGACACTGCTATAACTGTTGACACTACTATAACTGTTGACACTACTACAACTGCTGACACTACTACAACTGCTAACACTACTACAACTGTTGACACTACTACAACTGCTGACACAGCTAAAACTGCTAACACTACTACAACTGCTGACATTACTACAACTGCTGACACTACTACAACTGCTTACACTACTACAACTGCTGACACTGCTACAACGGGTGACACTACTATAACTGTTGACACCACTACAACTGCTGACACTGCTACAACTGCTGACACTACTATAACTGTTGACACTACTACAACTGCTGACACTGCTACAACTGCTGACACTGCTACAACTGCTGACACTGCTATAAATGTTGACACTACTATAACTGTTGACACTACAATAACTGTTGACACTACTATAACTGTTGACACTACTACAACTGCTGACACTACTACAACTGCTGACACTACTACAACTGCTGACACTACTATAACTGTTGACACTACTATAACTGTTGACACTACTACAACTACTGACACTACTACAACTGCTGACACTACTACAACTGCTGACACTACTACAACTGCTGACACTACATCAACTGCTGTCGCTGCTACAACAGCTGACAGCTGACATTACTGCAACTGCTGACACTGCTATAACTGTTGACACTACTACAACTGCTGACACTGCTACAACTGCTGACACTACTACAACTGCTGACACTACTACAACTGCTGACACTGCTACAACTGCTGACACTGCTACAACTGCTGACACTGCTATAACTGTTGACACTACTATAACTGTTGACACTACTACAACTGCTGACACTATTACAACTGCTGACACTACTACAACTGCTGACACTACTACAACTGCTGACACTGCTACAACTGCTGACACTGCTACAACTGCTGACACTGCTATAAATGTTGACACTGCTATAACTGTTGACACCACTACTCCTGTTGACACTACTATAATTGTTGACAATACTACAACTGCTGACACTGCTACAACAGCTGACAATACTAAAACTGCTGAAACTACTACTGCTGCTGACACTACCACAACTGCTGACAGTACTACAACTGCTGACATTGCTACAACATCTGACACAACTACAACTGCTGACACTAATACAACTTCTGACACTACAACAACTGCTGTCGCTGCTACAACAGCTGACAGCTGACATTACTGCAACTGCTGACACTACTACAACTGCTGACACTACTACAACTGCTGACACTGCTACAACTGCTGACTCTACTATAACTGTTGACACTACTACAACTGCTGACACTACTATAACTGCTGACACTCCTACAACTGCTGACACTGCTACAACTGCTGACACTGCTATAACTGTTGACACTACTATAACTGTTGACACTACTACAACTGCTGACACTACTACAACTGCTAACACTACTACAACTGTTGACACTACTACAACTGCTGACACAGCTACAACTGCTGACACTACTACAACTGCTGACATTACTACAACTGCTGACACTACTACAACTGCTGACACTACTACAACTGCTGACACTGCTACAACGGCTGACACTACTATAACTGTTGACACCACTACAACTGCTGACACTGCTACAACTGCTGGCACTACTATAACTGTTGACACTACTACAACTGCTGACACTGCTACAACTGCTGACACTGCTACAACTGCTGACACTGCTATAAATGTTGACACTGCTATAACTGTTGACACTACTATAACTGTTGACACTACTATAACTGTTGACCCTGCTACAACTGCTGACACTACTACAACTGCTCACACTGCCTTAACTGCTGACACTACTATAACTGCTAACACTACTACAACTGCTGACACTACTACAACTGCTGACACTACTATAACTGTTGACACTACTATAACTGTTGACACTACTATAACTGTTGACACTACTACAACTGCTGACACTACTACAACTGCTGACACTACTACAACTGCTGACACTACTATAACTGTTGACACTACTATAACTGTTGACACTACTACAACTGCTGACAATACTACAACTGCTGACACTACTACAACTGCTGACACTACTACAACTGCTGACACTACATCAACTGCTGTCGCTGCTACAACAGCTGACAGCTGACATTACTGCAACTGCTGACACTACTAAAACTGCTGACACTACTACAACTGCTGACACTGCTACAACTGCTGACACTACTACAACTGCTGACACTACTACAACTGCTGACACTGCTACAACTGCTGACACTGCTACAACTGTTGACACTACTATAACGGTTGACACTACTACAACTGCTGACACTATTACAACTGCTGACACTACTACAACTGTTGACACTACTTCAACTGCTGACACTGCTACAACTGCTGACACTGCTACAACTGCTGACATTACTACAACTGCTGACATTACTACAACTGCTGACACTACTACAACTGCTGACACTACTACAACTGCTGACACTGCTACAACTGCTGACACTACTATAACTGTTGACACCACTACAACTGCTGACACTGCTACAACTGCTGACACTGCTATAAGTGTTGACACTACTACAACTGCTGACACTACTACAACTGCTGACACTGCTACAACTGCTGACACTACTATAACTGTTGACACTACTACAACTTCTGACACTGCTACAACTGCTGACACTACTACAACTGCTGACACTGCTACAACTGCTGTCACTAATACAACTGCTGACACTACTATAACTGTTGACACTACGACAGCTGCTGGCACTACTACAACTGCTGACACTACTATAACTGTTGACACTACTACAACTGCTGACACTACTACAACTGCTGACACTACTACAACTGCTGACACTACTACAACTGCTGACACTACTATAACTGTTGACACTATTATAACTGTTGACACTACTATAACTGCTGACACTACTACAACTGCTGACACTACTACAACTGCTGACACTATTATACCTGTTGACACTACTATAACTTTTGACATTACTACAACTGCTGACACTACTATAATTGTTGACACTACTATAACTGATACACTACTGCAACTGCTGACACTACTACAACTGCTGACACTACTACAACTGCTGAACACTACTACATTTGCTGACACTACTACAACTGCTGGCACTACTACAACTGCTGACACTACTATAACTGTTGACACTACTATAACTGTTGACACTACTACAACTGCTGACACTACTACAACTACTGACACTACTATAACTGTTGACACTACTACAGCTGCTGACACTATTACAACTGCTGACACTACTATAACTGTTGAAATAACTACAGCTGCTGGTACTACCACAACTGCTGACATTACTACAACTGCTGACACTGCTACAACTGCTGACCCAACTACAACTGCTGACATTTCTACAACTGCTGACACTGCTACAACAGATGACACTACTACAACTGATGACACTATCACAACTGCTGACTCTACTACAACAGCTGTCACTACTACTACTGATGACACAACCACAACTGCTAAACGGATTTTCTGTGTGTGTGTGTGTGTGTGTGTGTGTGTGTGTGTGTGTGTGTGTGTGTGTGTGTTAGTTTTTTGTTTGTTTGGTCTTTTTGTCTTACTTTATTAGTTTTTTTTTTTGCCTCTTTCTTGTTTGTTTAAAGAATATTTACTTAATTTTGATTAAAACTGCATACTGTAAACGTACGCTGTTACATTACCTTTATAATGTTGCATGTCTTCATATTAATGCTTTAAGTAACATTCTTAACACTTGGAAAATAAAGTTCGTTCGTTCCTTTGGCATGCTTGAGGAAGCAGCGATTCTACTCCTGAAACCACTAGAGGTAAATCTTGCTATATTATATATATTTGTACACTCCTTCAAATAAGAGCCACGGTAGGAACGAACGAACGAATTTATTTTCAAAGGGTTAATAATTGGGCACGCAGGGCCGTCTTACATTCTGCCCTTCCTCTCTCTGTCATCTTTCATACCGTATCCATTTAATTGCACATGTATTTTGAGCATTATTTAAGCGTACAAGATTATCAAGGTAAAATAATAACACACATTTAAAAACATCCAGTCATAATCAAATTTAAGTATGTTAAAAAAAAAAGAGAGAGAAAAAAATTAATTGATAAAAATAAATTAATAAATTAATATATAAAAAAATAAAGAAAAAAAAATAAAAACATACAAACAAACAAAATGTAAACCATTCATACAGTAAATTAGACATAATTTGAAACGTAATCAGATTATGATGGCATATAATAAGAACTCGTGACATATTGGAAATCTGCTGCTGAATGACCTGGGACTTCGTGTGTTGTCAACGCATGCGGAAAATGTTCCCACAGGTGAGCAGCTTTGAGTCATAAGCAGATACTGCCACAGGGAGTGAATTGTCGACGCCTCCACTATACGAGATCCAGCTTTATGACCTATGCTCCTTAGGGAGGTAAAGGGTATTGACTGATAGATGAGAATCGTACATATACGCCCATCTTGCATTTTGCCCTTCCTCTTACTCATCTTTTATTGCTAGTTATCCAGACATTCTCCAACATACTTAAGGTATTTGTTTAATGGCGATGCAACATTATAAGTAGTATAAAAGCATACATTTACAGTATCTGATTACAATTAAGAAGTAAGGTATATTAAAATGAAAAACAACATCACCAGACCCTCCATACAGTATATTAGATAATAATTCGAAACATAATCACTTAGGGCGGCATATAATCCGCACTCATAATGTATTTTAACAGTCTACGATTATATGAGTAGGGACTGTGCATGTTTCCCAGGTCATGTGGAAGATTGTTCCAAAGATGAGCAGCTGAGTAAGCCAAGATCTTCTTGTACAAATCTAGCCTGGGCTTAGGTTCCTGTAACTGGTTTAAGCGCTGACTACGTTTTTCATTGAATTTTAAAAGTGGCCACAAATACGTTGGAGCATTCTGTGACAAGATTTTGTGAGCGAATTTAGCTTTGTTAAATAGGAAGAGCTTTCTAGGGGGTAATATTTTAAGATAGTTATATAGATCTATACAATGTGTTTGGTGTTTATCAGCAACTAGGCGCACTGCACGTTTTTGAATTGAATGGAGCCTTTTTGTGTTGGATATGGAACAACCATCCCAGATTGTGGAACAATAGTTTAGGTATGTTTGTATATGAGATGTGTAGAACATTTTCCTCGCCTCCTCATCCAGGAAGTATTTGATTTTGGCTAATTGGTAAAATTTTTGTGCCGTTAGCTTTGTGAGTGCACTTACATGTGAGTTCCAACTTAGGTGCTGGTCAACAGTTAGCCCTAGAGTTTTATGTTCATTTACGTTTTCAATTAGTGATGTTCCAATGTAGAGCTGAAGTGTTGTTTTCTGCGAGTTTTGTAGTTTTTGTCTGGTTGATATTAACATACATTTCGTTTTCTTTAATTGAAAAACTTGCATCCTTCCAGTGATTAGACTCTAGAGCTTTTCCTGCTTGTATACTTGTTTATAACTCACTTCTGTATGTTAAGACTGGCTCTAAATAATACTGAAGAACTTTCTTTCTTCATCCAGTCAGGGCCGGATTAGGCCAAGAAGGGCCTCTATATTTGTGTGTGTTTCGCGGCCCCCTCCTCCCCCCCCCCTTTTTCACCTAATGTGCAATAATTTAAATTTTTTTTAAAAATCCCATAGCAAGGTGATGGTGTAGACTAATATTATTAAAGACTGGTATGTTAGTTTGTTAGCATTTCTTACCTCTTTTATTAGTAATCATTTTTATTAATGTTTATCAGAATTATTTTTATTATTAGTAAGTTAAACACAATAAACACATTTTATTGAAAAACCTATGCATTACAAATTGTGTTTAAACGTATGCACGCCCCTCCCCCTAATCCCCCAGAGCTCTGGGCCCCTAGGCTTCAGCCTACTTAGCCTAATGGATAATCCAGCCCTGCTTCCAATGACACAGCTAAGTTTCTTTTTCTTTCTTTTTTTCTTCGCTACAACTGAACTGTCAATCCCCACCACCCACAGTCAAAGGAAAATAACTTAAGAAATGTTTAGTTGCATGATATTTATGAAAAGAAAAGTTGTAGGAAAATGTGTGAGATGAAGACAACGCTACAAATGGTAAAGTAACATCAAGCGATGGATAGGAAACAGCCAAAATATTGTACCATCAAAGAAAGAGACGAAAAATACGTTGGCGATCCTTTGTAGCCGAACTTCGCCATGACGATTTCAGCTTATTTGAATCTGATTCTAATATTTTATGGGTTGTGTACCTTATGTGAATTAACCTGGACAAGTTTCTGCTTTTGGTTCGTTATTTTTTTTTAATGGTATAAATGTGATGCGTTTGGATTACACGGTATCCCATTTCTTGGGCCCAAATATTTAGAGATCAGCCTTAATTAAAATATTGTGCTGTTGACATATATATATATATTTTTCTTTCTATCTATCTATCTATCCATCCATCCATCTATCTATCTATCTATCTATCTATCTATCTATCTATCTATCTATCTATCTATCTATCTATCTATCTATCTATCTATCTATCTATCTATCTATCTATCAAGCACTCATCCTGCGAACTATTGGCCGATGACTGTACCATTTACACAAGTGATACAAGTTGCAACACACTACAAGTATTATTACAAACTGACGTAGACAATCTTATCAAAAGGAGCAACAAAAATCGTATGCAAATAAATATCATTAAAACAAAATGTATGATAATATCAACTTGGCAAAAAATTACAAAACTCACAGAAAACAACACTTTAGCTCTATATTGGCACCTCACTAATTGATAATGTAAATGAACACAAAACACTAAGACTCATAGTTGACCAACATTTAAGTTGGAATTCGCATGTACTAGCATTGACCAAATAAACGGCACAGAAAGTTTACCAGTTAGCTAAGATCAAACATTTTCTAGATGAGAAGACAAGGAAGATGTTCTTTATATCCCAAATACAAACACGCCTAGACTATTGCTCCACAATCTGGGATGGCTGCTCCAAGGCTAACACAAAGAGACTCCATTCATTACAAAAACGTGCAGTGCGCCTAGTTTCTGACAAACACCTAACACACTTAGTAGATCTACATAAACATCTTAACATATTACCTCTAAGAAAGCGCCTCCTCTTCAACAAAGCCAAATTCATTCACAAAATCCTATCACAGAATGCTCCAACGTACCTATGGCCTATTTTTAAATACAACGGAAGATACAGCCAACGCTTAAACATATTACACGTGCCCAAGCCAAATAATGTGTAAAAAATAACATTGATCTGGATTTCAACAGGTTTATTTTTTCTAATATATGTTCGTTATTTTTTATTATTCCAATTATTGAAACGAGATATCTGTGAAACAGATGTCATTTATTTAAAAAATCAAATGACGTATTCCATTGGCCAAAAAAGTGTGCCCTCCCTTTTCTTTCAATCTCTGTTATAAAAGCTCTCTTTTTCTCAATGAAATAATGAAAAGTGTTAAATAAAATAGTCTGACCATTTTTTTTTAATTCCTCAATTTTGTCCTCGCTTCTTTTCGACCTTTCCCCAAACTCCAGCAGCAACATCTGCGGACCCTTCTCGTCACACCACTGTGTCACGACACACCAGTTGAAAATCGCTGCATTACACGAAAGAGGACTACATGGAAAAATCTTGAACTTATGGCACAGGACAGGGAAGGCTTGACATATGTTTGTCATGGGGAGTTGAATGTGGATGAACGAAATAAGCAATGTCAGTAGTCGATTATAATGACCTCTAGTCACCTGGAAGCAAATATAAACACCAAAAACAAGCATATACACAGACTTTTTGATGAAATATCATCAAATCAATGTTTGTATTCTTCGTGTAGCGATATTGTTTACATGATTACCCTCATCTCACCTGTGATAATGCAGCAAAAGGATGGTTGATAAACGACTTTCCATTTACAGATCCTGGTGTCAGGATTGTTCTAAGAAAAGCAAAGTTCAAGAAAATTGCTTTTATATTTCTATTTCATGGTTTCTGTAGATAGAGATTTCATAATTTCGTGCACTTAAAAAGGAAACTTGTCTATCATATATATATATATACACTACTGGACAAAAGTTAAGGGCCGCCATTCAGTTTAGACAAGGTTTATATAATTGATTGGCAAACTGTAAAGACAAGTGAAAATGTCATTAAAACTGAGCTCAGAGAAATGTGTATACATTTCTGTGTGCACTAGGTTAATTTTTTTAAATGTTCAAAAACTGGGTCACTTTAACCCGCACGTGAAAATTGCCATTGTTGCTGCAAAAACTCGTGGTTTTTGCAACACGTCCCACTAGTTCGAAAGGTGAAAAAGTGAGTTGAATTTGAATGCACGTGGAAAATGATAATCGGTAAAGAGTGTTCACCGTTGGTATGCAATAAATCAGTATGACAAGTGGTCGAAATGAACACTGAATTAGCCATGCCACCAAGGAGAAATCTCAGCACTGTAGACCGTGGTCGAGCCATGGCATGGATTCAGGATGGTCAATCTGTTCGTCATGTTGCAAGACGTTTAGCAGTGTCCCACTCTACCATTCAGAGACTTCTTGAGAGATTTCAAGCTACCGGACATTTATAAAATCGACCCTGCTGTGGTGGGTTTGATGTTAATACAGTTTGTTGTTAAGAAATCTTAGTGTACTGAATGAGGTCAGCTGTGAAGGTCCCTGAATATAATAAATATTAGAGTAAATTTCCAGGGCACCTTTCTACTACCACCACTATGATCTCATTCAGACTTATTCTAGATAGAATGTAAGATGACTACGTTTGGTGTCTAGGGTTATGAAATGTTAGTGTAAGGTTGCATTAACCAACTAAACATATAAACAATTACACAAATTATTTTATTATCTAATACAACACAACAGTACCACGACAATCACATACAAACTACACTTTAAAAGACTGTCTTTAGTAAGTCAGTGGTTGAAAGTTTGGTAAAGTTAATATTTTTCAATTTATTGTCCTGAATCTGATTTATTTGGAATCAGGACTGACAATCAATAGTGAAATCATAGAAATTAATTACATCAATCAATTTACACCATGGGTCTTCTGACCATAATACACATATTATTATATAAAGGTGTAGTTGTATTATCTAACTGAGGTGACTTCTAGTATACACTGGTTGATTGTTTATTATCATCATCTCTGCATGTTGTTTGTAAGTTTTTGTGGACACTGATGGAATGTTTATATCACTATTCCCAGTTTCTTATTTTAATATAATGTTAGTTGAGCGATCAGGTGCCGAAACATGCACCTATCTTTCTTTGTAATATGATGTAGGACTCTTCCTGCACTTCGCTGAACGACAACCTTCAGCTCCCACTTCTTCAAGAATGATGGTGGTTTACAGTTGTCTCCGAAAAAGGCAAGACTGTGGCATGAATATATCGGCCCACTGTAGTCTGGCACCAGTTATTGACAGCAACCAAAACCCTCACAGATGCAAGGAAATAACACAAGTTAAACGATGACTAGGCAATATGGCACATTTTCGATCTGTCCTATGTCCAGGCTTTTCCTATGTTAGAAAATTTCTTCGCCTGCTCTCGTCGATCTTGCTTTACACAAAATTTATTTGAAATGGCAGTGAACAGTCCCCGTTTCGTACCAGTATCTACTGCTTTGTCCAATGGGACCATGTTTACATTTATTTTTGAATCTATCGTTTCAAATAACAACTCCCAATATGTTTCCAAGGCAAATATATTTTTAGTTTTAGGTCAACCAATCATACTTCGCCTTCCTTCAAAATCCACCCAATCAAATATCCCGTACCTTTTAACCTCATTTACCCAAAGTCGTTTTTTCAAAACATGCCATAAAAATTATAAGCAGGCATGATCTTTACTTGACAGTCTGGTCGGGTCCACTATAGTATTATGGCTATAATTAGTTAATTAATGGACTATTTGCGTAACTATTACCATATTCTTTGTCAACAAGTCCTAAGGTACACGAATATATAATTTATATAGGACTAGTTGGCTTGGTTCAGAAGTACACAGTTTTTTTTTTCTAGGTTAGTGTTTTTATTTTTAGTCTACTACACGTTCAATTCTTTTCCATGTGCTGTCTTCTCTATTTACGTGTGTTACGCACAAATAATTACTTTTTTCCAAAGTCTTTGTATGATCGTTTTTCGTATGTATGATCATTATTTGACTGAAATGCATGTTATATATATTTTATGGTCAAAGGGACAGAACCCGAAATATCGATACTGCTATTTTTTATGAGCTTACCTCCTCTTGTATAGAGACACGTTCGGTCTATAATGTCTTGAACGAAGCGTGACCATATCTCCTTATTTGGTAGTATCAGTCAACTGTTGTAGATGCTTGAAACCTTTCTTAACGCTTCTGTTCATGTCCATAAAAGGCGCGACTGTGTAAGACTTTTATCTCGAATGTTCTTAGAATCGTCTTATTGTGAACAGCGACTCAGAGATTGTCACTCTGCGCATGTCTCGACTGGGTTGTCGTTTTGTTGTTCCGCCCAGGTCGGGGAGTTGAGAAATGGACTGATTAGCGAGCGGACGCGACTGCGTCTTGTGATTCTCTGAGGGAAATACATTGTCTTTGTGAGTTAGTTAGCTAACTAGACTATTTCCCCGTATTATTCAAGCCTGCCTGGAGGCATATGTTCATGGTTGATTTTCCGAAATAAGGTAATTCCTCTTGTATCGAACTTTAGGCTATCATCTAGAGGTTCGTCATTTTGTCGCCTTTTTGCTCGCCTGTGTGATTCAAAATGGAGAGGTACTTTGACTAGGATTAAGTCACCGGTATCTTTATACCTGAACTAGTTATATATCTATGGTTCGCTCTAGACCAACAAGACTATTGTCTGTGTTCCAGGATTCGTTATATCAGAGATCACGTCCAAGTCAGATGGTTAGACTTAGGAAGGTTATAAAGGTCGAGCTGACCTGTAATCCATGTATGCTACTCACGTGCAGACAGTAAACGGACGTATTGTATACATCTGATCTGCTAGCATCAGGAAGGAATAATTATTATTGTCTATGAACATTAAGGATCTGCAGCTGACCACGGTTGCAGAAGTTATATGTATTATTTATCAAGCTTCGCTATGATATTTGTTTTCCATACAACTATTGAGTATTGACTTCTACATGACTGTCAGTTAACATGAGTTTGAATGCTGCATTCGTTGTGCTATGCCGACGATAACATAAGTATCATGACTGTTTTGTGGCGTGCAATAAATGGTATAAACCTAAAGCGAAGTTACCATTTTTATGACTCTACACGTCATGTTGCCTGTGGTGTACCCTGTGAACTGTTCTACTGCAACACACACAGCAACAATCTAAACCAGATAAGACACCCACATCTTGCATTGTAATACCTGGTGTCGATAGAGGTGGTAATTTGACGGCATCCTAATTCCACCCTTATCAATTCATGGTGGCCAATAGTTGGTTTATTCTGGTACCAACTCTCAAGGGGGTCAACAAACCCAGACATCATCAGCAGACTACAAGACAACATTGCAGTTGCTATTCATCACCTTTGATGAAATTTTTTGAAAGACGCAGCAGTACTGACAGTTGTTGATATTTTGAAACTACCCGGCGCTGCTCAGCGGTATTGAAGTTTGTCTACAAATAGAAGGACAAGTACCGAGCGAATGGATTTCCTGATCTGTTGAGAAGAAGGACAAGTGCCGTAACAACTGTTCCGGTCTCAGAATTACTGTTGCAGATTCAGAAGGTCAAGTTCAGAAGCTGTTTCCTGTCAGAAGCTGTTTCCTGTTAGAAGCTCATTTCCTTTGTCATGGCAGTTTACGAGAGCAGATATGGATCAACGTTGGATCATTGTCCTAAGAATGCTGATCACATCCTGTTCTGAACTGTGCTGACGTTGTGGATACATAGAAGTTAAGTGGCCTGTTTTGTTTGTGAACTGTGCCCTTATGTTCTAACTGAGCCTTCTGTCTATCACATTTTTCGCACTTTTTATATGTTTACATGTTATATGTTATTTGGATTTGTATTTATATGTTTATATTTCAGCGGGTTTTCTCGGTTGGGCGGTGTCTTTCAGTAGAAGATACCACGCCACAGAGGTTCTACTGTTAGCGTTTTCGTTAGGGACTGTGCGAATTGCCTACTGTGGAATTTGCTAGCGACAATCGTTGCTATATCTGTTTAGTTGTGACGAGTTGTGCTTTATTTTCGTTTTTTGTATATTTTTTTTTTTTGTTTCTCTCTTTCTTTCTGTTTTTTAGTTTCGATTTCAATTGTGTGTATTTGTAGGTCTCCTCTTTTCTATTATTCAGTTCTTCACGTAAATTTTTGTGTATATACTGTAGCGTCATTTGTTTGTCATATCTTCGCATTCTGTCATCATATTCTTTTTAGTTTCGCTGTTTATTTATTTGACTTATGCGAATGTTTTCGTATTGTTTGATCTTTGTTATTGTTTACATTGACTCTGATCTTTGTTATTGTTTACATTGACGTTGATCTTTGTTATTGTTTACATTGACTCTGATCTTTGTTATTGTTTACATTGACTTTGATCTTTGTGTTGTTTACATTGTTGGTGACTTTGTTATTGTTTACATTGTCTTGTTATTGTTTGCATAGTTCTTGCATAGTTAGCTTTCACTATTGTTACATATATGCTCATGCACTATTGATCTATAGTGCACTTATCATAACTAGCTGGTGGTTTTTTTTTCCTTATGCACTATTGTAGTGCAGTTATGATAAATAACTGATGGTTATGCACTGATTTGGGTAGTGCACTGATAATTAAGAGGTGACTTGTGATATTATTGTACAACTGATAATACAAATTGGTGTTAAGTCTTGTTTCCCACAGAGATTGGAGTGAACATAGTAATTATACAAGCACTTTATTAAGTCTTGTTGCTATTAAGATTGAAATAAGATAATTAATTATTTCAGGTTCTGTACTCACATTTTAGACATCATGTCTACATTTGAGTACTTTATTGAGCAGGGTAAAGCCCTTGGGAAGACAGGTGATAAATTAGAAGAATTTGCGACTGTTCAATATGCCAAGGCATTGAAGTCGGAGGAAAAGAAAATGAAAGAACTAACTGAACAAAAGAGAATAGATGCTGAAAATTTAAAACTGCAGATGCAGGTAGATGAAAAGAGATTACAAATGGAAATGGAAAAACAAAAAAGAGAAGCAGAATCTCAGGAGAAGAGACTTCAGGCTGAGGTTGAAAATAAGAGACTTGAAAAAGAAGCTGAAAATAAGAGACTTGAAAAAGAAGCTGAAAATAAGAGACTTGAAATAGAGGCTGAAAATAAAAGATTAGAAAAAAAGTTACAGGCTGAGGCTGAGGAAAGAAAGTTACAGGCTGAGGCTGAGGAAAGAAGGTTACAAAGAGAGTCTGATGAGAGAAAAGCAAAAATGGAACATGAAGAAAAACTCTTAGCTTTGGAGTTAGAAAAGTTGAAGTTATCTAGTAATGCTAATGATGCTAATAAGGTATCATCTGCTAATAAGTCTAATGCTGTTGATTTCAAGCTTAATTTACCAGCATTCAATGCTTCAATTGATGATATAACATTTTATCTAGATAGATTTGAAAGTGCATGTAAGGTGCATAATATAGATAAAACATTATATGTTTATCATCTGTCCAAGATACTTAGAGGTGATGCTTTGACTTTGTTGGGTATGGTAGATGTGCCTGACAAGAACAACTATGAGGTTGTCAGGGCGGCATTGTTAAAGAAGTACCAACTTAACGAAGACGGATATCGTCTTAAATTTAAAAACATGTTACCAGAAACTGGAGTTGAATTCTCAGAATTCATCTCAGGCATACGTCTTACTTTTTTACGATGGGTTGAGCTTTCTAAGACAGAAAGTACATTTGAAGCCCTCATGGACTTACTTCTTAGAGACAAGGTTATGTCTTCTGTTAATGAAGCTTTTCTTTCTTTTCTTCATGAGCGTAAGCCTAAAAATATAAAAGAAATGGAAGAATACTGTAGCCAGTATGTTACTGCACATCCTCACATAACCGTTAGCAACTCTAAGGTAAAAGAAGGTCTGCCAGTTGCTTCGGCAGCACCTTATGGCCCGAATTTTATGCGTAAATTTCAGGGTAGCCAGCAAAATTTCAATAAAAAGAGTAACCGTAATTATGCCCAGAACTATGGTAATCAATTTCAGGGAGATTCTTCTTCCCAGAACTGGAGACAACCTAATATTACACGGTATTCTATTCCCGGTAACTTTAGAAATTTTCATAAAGATAATCGGTATAGAGGAAAATATTTTTTGCAGAGACCTCAATACCAAGATAATAGAGGTTCTCAACAGCATAGAGATGGTAATGACAGTTATGGAAACTGGAACGCAAACCAGGATAAAAATTACAGTAGGGACTTTAATGATAATTGCAGAGGCAATAATGGTCGCGGTAGATCGCAACAGAAGAGAAAAAGATATCAACAGACAAACTCTGTTCAACAAGAATCTCAGGGAGCAGATAAACAGGTTAATAATGATAAAGACCATAATGCTATCGGATGCTCATCTTTTGACTTTGGTAGGGCAAATAAATGTATCCAATGCAGTACTTTATTTGATCCGAAAACCATTAGTACTCTAAGCTGTGGTCATCCTTTGCCCGCTCTTCCTGCTAATGTTGCTCATGATGGGAGAGGTTCTCTTATATTACATAAGGGGCTTGTAAATAGTAATCCAGTCTCGGTGTTGTTTGATTCTGGATGTACTACTGTCGGGGTTAGGCAATCTCTTGTAGATCCATTCTGTGCTACAGGAAAGGTCATCAAATGTGTCACATTTGGTGGCACGTTGGAAAAATATCCTACTGCCATAATACATATTGCTACTCCTTTCTTCACGGGAGAGGTCCACGCGTGTCTACTTCCAAACCCTATTGCGGACCTTATTATTGGTCGTATTCACGGAGTTAGGGAATGTACCCCACAGCAGATTGCTGTTTGGGAAGAGCAAAACATTGAAGCTACCAATACGGTGGTCACAAGAGCACATGCTCTGGATCCACCTCAAACTTCATTAACTAATAATGATGAAGTAAATGAACAAAATAGTCACTTGACTATTACACGTGACTCATTTATCAAATTGCAAGAAGAAGATCCGTCGTTACAAAAATTCTTCATTCTAGCAAAAAAAGGTGATCCTAATCAAAATACTAATAGAAAATCTTGGATTTCTATGAAGAACGGCGTACTTGTACGTATGGTACAAGACTCGACTAATTCCACTCATTCACAAATTCTTGTGCCTAAGAGCATGAGGGTGCAAATATTGCAACATGCTCATGACTCGCAATGTGCTGGACATATGGGTTTTTCCCGTACAAAGTCGAGAGTTCTTGCGGCTTTCTTTTGGCCATTTGTGAGCAAGGACATACGAATGTACTGTCGCTCTTGCAAAGTATGTCAGGAGGTCAAATCTAAAGGACCACGACATGCTGCGCCTATTCAGGCTGCTGACATTCCAATTCGCCCTTTTCAAAAAATGGCAATAGATATTATCGGTCCTTTTAGAATTAAGTCGGCTAGAGGGCATCAATTTATTCTTACATGTGTCGATATGTGCACACGTTGGCCAGAGGCAATACCTCTCAAGAGCATCTCAACTGCTGATATCGCAGACGCTCTTTGGCTGATATTTTCTCGCTTGGGTTTTCCCGGAGAAATATTGTCAGACCATGGCACTCAACTGATATCAGACACTATGTCACAGGTAATGTCTATGCTACATATAAAAAGGTCTCTCAGCAGTATCTATCACCCAATGTCTAATGGGTTGGTCGAACGTTTAAATAGGACTCTAAAAACTTTACTGGGTAAAATAACTGAGGATCATCCTCAGGATTGGGACAGGGTCTTACCCGCGGCTCTCTTTGCGTATAGAGAGGTCCCCAATGAACATACGGGGTTTTCCCCTTTTGAACTTGTCTTTGGCGCGCAACCGCGCGGCCCTATGTCTTTACTTCACGATCTAATCACTGCCGATAATATTAGCGATGAGACTCAGTCTTCTTATGAGTACGTCATTGCTCTTAGGAAAAAAATCATTGAGGCATGCAGACTAGCAACTTCGTCTTCCGAATTTGCTAAAGAAAAGGCAAGGCAGTTTGCGAATAAGAATAGATGTCTACGACAACTTTGTCCAGGTGACAAAGCTCTCGTCCTACTTCCTTCAAGGGAGAACAGACTTCTAATTGCATGGAAAGGTCCATATGCAATAGTCTCCAAAATTTCTGATGTCGACTATGTTGTCGATATTGATGGAAAGCATAAAACTTTCCACATAAATATGCTCACGGAATTTCATGAAAGACCAGACTATTTGCAGCCTATTTTCCAGGCAACGGACAATTCTCAAGTACCTCATGGTCAATACTCATCGCTGTCAGTTATACAGGATGAGGAAACTACTTTTTCTGATGTCAATCTTCCTCTTTCTATGGTCCCACTTTATTCTACGGAATCTTGGAAAAACGTGACCGTTTCTCCAAATCTTTCCGCTGAGGAACATCGACAAGTTTCTTCGATGTTGCAAACATTTCAGGATGTTCTTACAGACATCCCGGGACACACACATGTCATTGAACATGACATTGTGCTAACTGATCATAATCCTATCAGAGTCAGACCCTATCCAATACCTATCCATTTCCAGTCTCAAGTCGAAAAAGAATTGGATGAAATGATACGTTTGGAAATCATTGAACCATCCACTTCAGCATACTCTTCGTCTATGGTTATTGTTCGAAAGAAGGATAATAACATTCGCATTTGCGTAGATTATCGCAAATTGAACCAAGTTACGAAGTTCGACGCTGAACCTATGCCTTCATTAGAAGAGCTACTCAATAAACTTTCTAATTCTAGATTCTTTACCAAACTAGATTTGTCTAAAGGTTATTGGCAAGTCCCGCTAACTGAACGTGCCAAACCTTTTACAGCTTTTTCTACACCTAGGGGTTTATTCCAATGGAATTTCATGCCTTTTGGTCTTATGAACGCCCCTGCTACATTCGTACGCATGATGCGGCGAATTCTCGCATATCGTACAGATGTCATAGCATATCTAGATGATATCTGTCTATTCAGTGATTCCTGGGAAGATCACTATTTGGGTTTATACGAATTACTGTCTACTCTTCGCGAGTATAACTTGACTGCAAAACCCTCTAAAGCCTTTATAGGATTTAGTGAGATTTCTTTCCTAGGTCATCGTGTTGGTCATGGTCTTTTAAAGACAGAAGACCACAATGTTTCAAAAATACTTAACATTTCGGTCCCTAAGACAAAGAAACAAGTAAGGAGTCTATTAGGTTTGATCCAATTCTACGGACGATTCATTCCGAATCTGTCCTCCATTATGGCACCGCTTTCTACTTTATTGAAGAAAGGGTCGCCTAATTTGATCCGCTGGTCAAAAGAATGTCAATCCTCATTGGACCAGGTTAAAGACCTATTTTCATCTCCACCTATTCTTAGGTTACCTACTATTGAGAAGACTTTTGTTCTTCGAAGTGACGCCTCGTCAACTGGGATTGGGGCAGCACTAATGCAGGAGTATTCTGATACTCTGCATCCGGTGATGTATATCTCTAGGAAATTAAATGCTGCAGAAAAGAATTACTCGGTTTTAGACCGTGAGTTATTGGCTATGGTATGGTCTATTCTGAAGTTACAAAGATTTCTTCTAGGCGCACATTTCATTGTGGAAACCGACCAGAAAGCGCTTACTGCTATTCAGAGTAAAAACTTGAAGAGCTCGAGGTCCACTCGTTATGCCATAGCTCTTCAACCATTTCATTTCTCGGTTCGAGCTATCCGTGGTTCGGATAATGTAATGGCGGACATTCTGTCCAGATGCCCACACGATTCCACATGATTCTTCTGTCATATATATATTTCCTAATATACAGTCCAATGTTATAATGACATGTTAGTAGATTTTTTTTTGTTCTCACTTTTTTGAGGGGGAATTTATAACATTGTACCATGTAATTATCTAAGAAGGCTTAGTTAGTGATATACGGGCCAAAAGATCACTCGGCCACATTTAAATAAATTATTTTCAGGATTGTATTGAGAGATTTACCAGTTGTCTTCAAGATTTGTGTTATTGATATTTTCGCAGCACATCATTGAAGATGCGAGATTGTGTCCATTGTGGAACTTTGAGTATATCAAGTCCTGTCCTAGATTGGGAGCGGATGATGTCCACATCTTCTTCTATTGAATATTTTATGTCAACGAAGATCAACACATGTATTACTTATTAGTTACTGATGCATTACATAATGTAATAAAATAGTGCGGTATATTAATATATTACACCGCTATTTGCAACACATTGTATGATATCATAATAATATATTTGATTTCATATATTGGTATGAGAATAATTTGACTTTTATTATGATGTTGCCAGCATTGTGGTTTGTGTTGGTGGCACCTTCCTGGGATATATACGCGTATACTTAGATAAATTTTTCTCTAAGGACCTGGGATATGATCTCAGTTTCGCTCCAAGTGTTGAGCTATTTTGTTAGGTATATCCGCGCATCATACGTGCGTTAGGAGCCTAGATTTTTCCGGCTCCAGGATTTAAAAAAAAAATGTTTCATTTTTTTTTTTTCCCGGGAGGGTGCGGTAATGTTACGCACAAATAATTACTTTTTTCCAAAGTCTTTGTATGATCGTTTTTTCGTATGTATGATCATTATTTGACTGAAATGCATGTTATATATATATTTTATGGTCAAAGGGACAGAACCCGAAATATCGATACTGCTATTTTTTATGAGTTTACCTCCTCTTGTATAGAGACACGTTCGGTCTATAATGTCTTGAACGAAGCGTGACCATATCTCCTTATTTGGTAGTATCAGTCAACTGTTGTAGATGTTTGAAACCTTTCTTAACGCTTCTGTTCATGTCCATAAAAGGCGCGACTGTGTAAGACTTTTATCTCGAATGTTCTTAGAATCGTCTTATTGTGAACAGCGACTCAGAGATTGTCACTCTGCGCATGTCTCGACTGGGTTGTCGTTTTGTTGTTCCGCCCAGGTCGGGGAGTTGAGAAATGGACTGATTAGCGAGCGGACGCGACTGCGTCTTGTGATTCTCTGAGGGAAATACATTGTCTTTGTGAGTTAGTTAGCTAACTAGACTATTTCCCCGTATTATTCAAGCCTGCCTGGAGGCATATGTTCATGGTTGATTTTCCGAAATAAGGTAATTCCTCTTGTATCGAACTTTAGGCTATCATCTAGAGGTTCGTCATTTTGTCGCCTTTTTGCTCGCCTGTGTGATTCAAAATGGAGAGGTACTTTGACTAGGATTAAGTCACCGGTATCTTTATACCTGAACTAGTTATATATCTATGGGTCGCTCTAGACCAACAAGACTATTGTCTGTGTTCCAGGATTCGTTATATCAGAGATCACGTCCAAGTCAGATGGTTAGACTTAGGAAGGTTATAAAGGTCGAGCTGACCTGTAATCCATGTATGCTACTCACGTGCAGACAGTAAACGGACGTATTGTATACATCTGATCTGCTAGCATCAGGAAGGAATAATTATTATTGTCTATGAACATTAAGGATCTGCAGCTGACCACGGTTGCAGAAGTTATATGTATTATTTATCAAGCTTCGCTATGATATTTGTTTTCCATACAACTATTGAGTATTGACTTCTACATGACTGTCAGTTAACATGAGTTTGAATGCTGCATTCGTTGTGCTATGCCGATGATAACATAAGTATCATGACTGTTTTGTGGCGTGCAATAAATGGTATAAACCTAAAGCGAAGTTACCATTTTTATGACTCTACACGTCATGTTGCCTGTGGTGTACCCTGTGAACTGTTCTACTGCAACACACACAGCAACAATCTAAACCAGATAAGACACCCACATCTTGCATTGTAATACCTGGTGTCGATAGAGGTGGTAATTTGACGGCATCCTAATTCCACCCTTATCAACGTCGGCTATTCGTTACCAATTAATAATCTGAAGGCGTAGGCGATACTAACAGTTCTAGTAGAAAATTCTTTTATACTTTCTTATTTTGCCTTTATGCCCTATATTGTTATATATTAATTTAGATATTGTATTTAGAAATTCACTACACCTGCTCACGAATAATTATATAAACCTTGTCTTAACTGAATGGCGGCCCTTAACTTTTGTCCAGTAGTATATATATATATATATATATATACATATATACATACATACATACATACAACATACATACATACATACATACATACATACATACATACATACATACATACATACATACATACATACAGACAGACAGACAGACAGACAGACAGACAGACAGACAGACAGACAGACAGACAGACAGACAGACAGATAGATAGAACGAACTTTATTTTCAAAGGGTTAAGAATTGGGCGCGTAGGCCCGTCTAACATTCTGCCCTTCCATTCTCACTTATCTTTACCTTTTCATTCCCACAAGTTACTTTAAGCATTAAATTAAAGGCATAAAACATTATAAAGGTTATATAACAGCATACAATGACATTACCCAATCATAATCAAAATAAAGTATTTGTTTAAGCAAGCAAGAATGTAATGAAACCCTTCCTCCCCCCCCCCCCCCCCTCCCTCCTCTCCCATCAATACGGTAAATCAGATAATAATTCGAGTATGATCACAATGGGGTAGTATAGAATCAGAACTTCTGATATATTTGGACATTGAGTGAGTAGGACTCCGTGTTTTTCTTTGCTCTCCCTAACTCAAGAGCAGAATCAGATAGAACGAACGAACGAACGTACGAACTTTATCTTCAAAATGATTTAGAATTGGGCACACAGGCCTGTCTAACATTCTGCCCATCCTTTCTCTCGTCTCCCATACTGAATTAATTTATCCTACACATTCTTTTTCAATATTATTTTTAAAAACTGGTAAACTTTCTGTGCCGTTTGTTTGGTCAGTGTTAGTACATGCGAATTCCAACTTAAATGTTGGTCAACTATGAGTCCGAGTGTTTTGTGTTCATTTACATTATCAATTAGTGTGGTGCCAATATAGACCTGAAGTGTTGTTTTCCATGAGTTTTGTAATTTTTGCCTAGTTGATATTATCATACATTTTGTTTTAATGATATTTATTTGCATACGATTTTAGTTGCTCCTTTTGATAAGATTGTCTACGTCAGTTTGTAATAATGCTTGTAGTGTGTTGCAACTTTTATCACTTGTGTAAATGGTACAGTCATCGGCAAATAGGTCGCAGTTTGAGTGCTTTATATATATGTTCAAAGTTTCAAATATGTCAATAGCACAACTTTTAAGGCCGATCTCTAAATATTTGGGCCCAAGAAATAAATTACCGTGTAGCCCAAACACATCACATTTATATCATTAAAAAACATACTTACTTACTTAGTAGTTCCCCTTCTACCGTGAGGTGTAGAGGTTTGGAAGAGAGAGCGCCAGACCATTCTATCAGCTGTCTTCTTCCTGGCCTGGTTCCATTCTAGTCCTCGGTCCTTCTAAGATTGTCTAATGTTGTCCTCCCAGCGGACTCTGGGTCGTCCTGGAGGTCTGGATCCCTGGCTCTCTGTTTCCCATGCTTGTCATGGTAGCCGATCTTCTCCCATTCTGCAGACATGGCCAAACCATCTTAGTTGGGACTGTTCTATTTGGGTCTGCAGCATTAAAAAACATAACGAACCAAAAGCAGAAACTTGTCCAGGTTAATTAACATAAGGTACACAACCCATAAAATATTATAATCAGATTCAAATAAGCTGAAATCTTCATGGCGAAGGTCGGCTACAAGGGATCACCAACGTCGTTTTCATCTCTTTCTTTGATGGTACAATCTTATTGGCAGTTTCCTGTCCATCTCTTGTAATTCATAGATTTTTCAATCAAATGTGTTTATTGTGTTTAACTTACTAATAATAAAAATAATTCTAATAAACATTAATAAAAATGATTACTAATAAAAGAGATAAGAAATGCTAATAAACTAACATACCAAACTTTAATAATATTAGTCCATACCATCACCATGCTAAGGGATTTTTTAAAAAAATATTTAAATTATTCCACATTAGGTGACAAAAAAAAGGGGGGGGGAGGCGCCGAAACACACAAAAATATAGAGGTCCTTCTTGGCTTAATCCGGCCCTGACTGGATGAAGAAAGAAAGTTCTTCAGTATTATTTAGAGCCAGTCTTAACATACGGAAGTGAGTTATAAACAAGTATACAAGCAGGAAAAGCTATGAAGGCTAATCACTGGAAGGATGAAAGTTTTTCAATTAGATCCAGACTTAATTAAAGGGATACAATTCATTACCTTAAAATTTGTCACACAAAAATCTGTAGCTTCTAAACTTTTCTTTACCTCACGTATTCTTAAAGACATAGATTTTGTCTCACCATAATATTTGAGTTATTAACTTTGTTACGGATGTTTCATTTATTTATCAAATTTAATCAAATATTTTAAATATTAAAAGCATATACAGTTTATAAACACTTTATTATCTTTACAGTAGCTTCTAAATGTGATAGCGTGTAAACTTTAATCAATAAAAGTTGGACCACGGCTGAATTTTATCTAGAGGGGAACGGCATTTGCAGTTCCCCGAAAATCAATGGACACGAATGGTTACTTACATTCTTTTATTTCCCTTATTCTTAAGTTTCACCTGCTCTCCCTCCTTTCTCACCAGTCGACAGAGAAATAGTAAGAGATTACAAAGTTACTACATAACAAATATGGATGACGATCTTGATTGGTTTAGTTTTTTAAGGACTATCTTCATTGCACACGGACAACGCCATGAGTGCTCCGATCTCCTCCCTTAGATCACACAAGGAGGATGTAAGCGCAGTGCACGAACTTCGTAGCACCAGCAAGAATCCCAATTCATTCATTCATTCATTCATAACCCTCCACTCCCAAAGGAGTATAGGCCGTCAACAAAGACATGCCAAGTCCTCCTGTCACGTGCCATCATCTCAAGTTCTTTCCACGTTCTCCTTATCATTTTCACCTCTGTTTCCTGCTCTCTTCTCCATGTGCTTCTTGGTCTACCTCTGCCTCTCTTGCCCTGGGGGTTCCAGAACAAGGACTGCCTTGTAAAGCTATCAACAGGTTTCCTCAGTGTGTGTCCTATCCATCGCCATCGTCTTCTTCTCATCTCTTGTTCCACTTGCTCTTATCTAGTTCTTGTTATCAGTTCCACGTTGGTAACCTTGTCATACCATTTTAATCCTTCTATTCTACGCAAGCACCCATTTATGAAAGTATGTAGCTTTTTGGTTGTTGTCTTTGTTGTTCTCCATGTCTCAGAGCCATACAATAGGACTGACTTCACAGTTGAGTTGAAGATTCTTATTTTCGTGTTGGACTTGATTTCTCTTGATCTCCATATATTTCCCAATGCAATGAAAGCTCCTCTTGCTTTTTTTATTCTTATTTTGATATCACTGTCTGTCCCTCCAACTTTGTCTATATTGCTGCCAAGATATGTGTACGATTCTACATCTTTTATTGGTGCTTCTTCAAGTCAAGTTCAACCCTATTATCATTACCTACATTTATTCTCATTATTTTTGTTTTTTCATTGTGTATTTTCAGACCCTATTGCTGTGACCTCTCATCGAGTGTTTTCAATTTGTCTTGCATCTGATTGCGGTTATGGGACAGAAGAGCCGAGTCATCAGCAAAATCCAGATCATCTAACTGCTTAGTCAGAGTCCACTAGATTCCATTTCTGTTGTGTGTTGTCGATGTTCTCATAACCCAGTCTATTGCTAGTAAGAAAAGAAATGGAGACAAGAGGCATCCCTGTCGCACTCCTGTTCTTATCCCAAACGATTCTGTAAGCTGTCCTTCATAAAGAACTCTGCATGTCATGTCTTCATATGTTTTCTTTATTAAATTAATGATCTTTAGGGGAACTCCATAATGCCTCATCAGTTTTGTCACAAAATTAACCGTGATACAACGTTAAAATATCTCCAATGATACAACGTAGGGATAAAAACTAATGCGTAAGCTGCTAGAATACATGATCGCCCACGCCGCGGGTCATCACCCTCCATGGAAATTAAATTGTTAGACTTGAAGGCAAAACGGAACGGGATGAGAACGGAGATCAAAAGGAAAAATCTGACTGAACGCGTGCTTGAAACTAGCGAGGCTAAAAGGACGCAAATTGGTGGGGAAAGGAGGAAAAGTCACGTTCCCCAAGTTGACATAAAGTAAAGAAATCGACAAAAGGGACCTTGGATATTATACGCAACAGTCATTTCTTGGACGCTTTTGCGATAACTTAGCCCGTTTATTTGAATGCAGTGATGAGAAGATTCTAGAAAATATTTGAAAAGTAACTTTTCTTAATAATAATGTTAGGAATATAAAACCTAGCTGGCCGGATGGCCCATCTTGAGCAGTGAAATAATATGCTTTCATTTATACAGACGGACAGATAATAAGAAAGATATTGACAAAAGACTGTGTTGTTCATATCAGCGAGCGTCTGCATTGAAATAAAACATGTCACTAATTTTCAAAAAATTGTGGCCTTGAAGACGCAAGTGCTAAAATCTAGTTGGAATGAAGAGACGGGGTGGGATGGTGAATTGTGGCTAAAAATAACTTTAAAGGCAAAATTGTGTAGGGGAAGGCAGAGTTGGTTCAAAAAACAAGTGTGTTTTTTTGTAAAACGCAAGTAGAGACGGACGGACCAACAGACAATAAGGCATACTTGACTGAGGTATGACTGAAATGACTTTGTGGTAGGATATTTGAATTTGAAAAGGAAAAGGCAGTGATTGGCCATAGATGAATATATTATCGGCGCTCAGACGCGCATTTTGTGCCATTCATTATAAGTTGTCCTAGTAGACACAGTGAATTATTAAGTGGTGTAATTCCCAGAAGCTATTGAAATATTTAGAGGGACGCCATACTAAGGCCAGCAGCTCAGCTGAGTTTTGCTAGCATTTAACTGTGTTCTATATTCATAATTCTGGTAAGACTGAAATTATTTCTTTGTACATTTTAATATTTGTTTAAGGTTTCGAGTGATTTGATACTGCAATAGCATAATCTGTCCCTTACAACAAGTAAGGATTCGCTCTAGACCCCCCGCCCCAGTTCAGGGTCTAGAGACAAATAAAATACATAAACTCCAGTAAGGATTATGAAGGACAGATCAAGTGTTGAGATCAGTGGAACATATCACCTATCCTATTCTATGGCAGGAAGCTAATGAACATATTTCAGAATCTGTAGTCTGGGAGAACTTATCCTATGTGAAACCAAATTGGTAAGATGTGTTGTTTGGTCAGAAAGATCTTACCCGTCTATGTGGTGTTGTTGTTGTGTAGTGTTGTGTCCAGAAATGGTTAGAGGATGGAATTCTGACACATGACTAATACTTTGATTGCAGAACTGTGAGTTTCAGTTGGCACCAATGCGGTGTCAAATGAGTTGTTGAATATTACCAGAGTGGACCCGTGCAGTAACATTTTGTCAGAGCAGCCTATTATAGCCCCCAAGCACGGAGAGGTGGGGCCACCAGACTTCTGATATTGCCCCCAAGCACGGAGAGGTGGGGCCACCAGATATCAGCACCAGACAAGCTACGTGAGCGTCTGGTCTGCTGAGAATTCACCAACTCAACTTATTTGCTAACACACCCATAAAAATTCCATCAAATAACTGGACAATGTGTAGTCACCATAGACAGGGAGTGATGAGGCCACCCCAACAGCACATCCATTAAACGTTCTCCCAAAATAGATTACAACTATAAACAGTAATAATATTAACTAGTCTAGTAACATATATATGTACACACCTTGCATTTATTATGTAATATTCATGCATTTCTTTCATAATTGCAAAACCTTTCATATGTTCTGGCCAAAATAAAACCTTGGTTCAGAACAAATAAATTTAAAAAAATTACTATCCAAATTTTACACACTTGAGTTAGTTCAGTGTATTATAACATTTATTAATATTATTAGACTTAGTAAATAGCTGTGTGTGTGTATGTAAACTACCACAACACATTACATATCATTACCCTAGACATTTAACGTAGCCACATTCATTAGTAAAAAAAGATAGGTGTGAGGTCGTAGTGGTAGCACGAAGGGCCTTCTGACAATTCACAGCTACATTTTATCTCAGGAGCCTTCACAGCTGACCTCATGCATCACACTTAGTAATATCACCATCATACAATACCATCAAATCCACTACAAGTTTCCAAAGTGATTCTCTGTCTACACTGTCAAATGCCTTTTTGTAGTACATAAATCTGATGTATAGTGGTGAATTCCATTCCAGACTTTGTTCAATTATTATTCTCAAAGTGGTTATCTGGTCTGTACAGGATCTGTTTTGTCGAAAACCTGCTTGTTCATCTCTCAGTTTCTTGTCTATGGACTCTTTTAATCTCTCAAGGATAATCCTGTTTAATACTTTTCCTGGCACCGATAGTAACATTATTCCTCTATAATTTGTGCACTCTTGTAAATTTCCCTTCTTAAGCAACTTAACCAGATATCCTTCCTTTTCCATCTCTTAGAAGCTTTATTGCTTTCTTTATTTCTTCCTTTGTTGGCCTTTCACCGTTAATGTATAGCTCTTCTTCTGCTGGCTGGATGTCCAGGGGGTTTTGTGGAGCTGGTCTATTAAGAAAGTCCTCAAAATATTCTGTCCACCTCTTCATTTGCTCTTGTATATTGCTGAGCAGTTTTCCATTCTTCTCTTTTATGAGGCAACTTGTTTGTTTGTATTTCCCTGTTAGTTTCTTTGTGCGGTTATACAGTTCTCTCATATTTCCTTTGTCTGCAGCATCTTCTGCCTCTCTTGCCAACTCCTCAATATACTTCCTCTTGTCTCTTTTGATACTTCTTTTTACTTCTTTGTTTGCTTCTGTGTAAACTTCTTGAACCTTGGCTTTGGAACTTCTGGTTTTGCTTGTGTTTAAATCTGCTTTCTTGTTTCTTTATGTCTTTTATCTTATTGATGGTTTCTGTTGTTATCCATGCTTTTTGTTGTCGTTCCCTTTTCCCCAGTATTTCTTCACATGTCTCATTCCATACCGTTTTGATTTGCTGCCAATAGTCTTCTGTATTCTCTACATCTTCCAGCTGTTGGAGCACTTGGAATTTGTTGGATATTGTGACCGCAAATTTGTCTCTTGTTTCTTGATTTCTTATATATCCTACATTAAATTGTTGTCTATATTTTTGCATTGTTGCATATCTCTTGAGTTTCATTTTTACTTTGGCTATCAGAAGGTGGTGATCATATGCCACATCTGCTCCTCTATATACCTTTACATCCTGCAATGATGATCTAAACTTCTTGTTTATGCACATATGATCAATCTGATTTTCTGGTGATATCCATGTTGCCTTGTGTATTCTCTTATGTCGAAACATGCTTCCTCCTATAGCCAATGGATTTGAAGAACAGAAGTTTGAGAATAGTTCACCATTTTCATTCATTATTCCTTGCCCATGTTTTCCCATGACTTCTTCAAAGCCGGTGTTGACTGTACCTATCTTTGCATTCATGTCTGCCATCAAAATTGTGATGGCTCTTCTTTTTACTTTTTCCAGTAGTCTAGTATAAAATGCTTCTTTCACAGACTGTTCTTTGTCAGATTATATGCCACCCTAATTTAGTTATGTTCTTAAATAATTACATAACATCATATGTAGATTTTAAAGATAATTTTGTCCTGTTTAGTATTAAATATGATAACGTACTGTAAATCTGTGTAACTGTTATTGTACTGTTACAATGTTGGGATTTTATTTTATTGTATTTTGTTTTGTTTTTTTATTAATTACGTAAGATACATGTGAGAGTAAATGGATTTAGTAAGGAAGACGAGAGAATGGAAAGGGCAAAAATGTTAGACAGGCCTGCGTGCCCACTTCTAAACCCTTTGAAAATAGTTCGTACGTTCGTTCGTTCGGTCGTTCGTTCGTTCTATCTGGAAAAATTTTACGCATACGCTGACAACGCACGGAGTCCTTTGTGATTCAACAGCAGATTTCCAATATTTCACGAGTTCTTATTATGTGTCAACATAATCTGATTATGTTTCAAGTGATTTCTAATTTACTGTATAAATGGTTTAGATTTTTTTTTTGGTCCTGTTTTGGTTTGTGTTTTTTTTTCATTACTTTCTTTTTCTCTTTTTTATATTTTATATATTATTATTTTTATATTTTTATTTTATTTTTTTATTTAATTAATTTTATTTATTTTTTTTTTAATTATTTTTTAACATACTTAAATTTGATTATGACTGGATATTACAAATGTATGCTATTGTTTTACATTGATAATGTATGCTTAAACAATGCTCAAAATACATGTGCTATTGAAAGGATAAAGTATGCAAGATGATAGAGAGAGGAAGAGCAGAATGTAAGACGGGTCTGCGTGCCCAATTCTTAACCTTTTGAAAACAAAGTTTGTTCGTTCGTTCGTTTTCTTACCCTGTGGATTCCAGAATAAGGATTGCCTTGTGATGCTATCAACAGGTTTCCTCAGCGTGTGAGTGTGTGCTCTCTCCATCCCCAAAGTCTTCTCGTTTCTTGTGCCACTGACACTTATCTGGTTAGAATCTTTAGTTCTATATTAGTGATCTTGTCATACCACTTCAATCTTTCTATTCTAAGCAAGTACACATTTATGAAAGTCTGTAGCTTTTTGGTTATTGTTTTTCGTTGTTCTCCATGTTTTAGGGCCATACAATAGGGCTGACTTGAGATTTTAGATGAAGATTCTGATATTTGTGTTGGACTTGATTTCGGTTGAAATGAAGACAAGTGGGACGTATGTTAGATACAGCCTTAGAAAATAATTCAGAGACACAGTAATAAGGAGTAAGGGTTAGGTTTAGGTATCCTAAAATCTAACCTTTATGCTAACTCTAACGAAGTGGGCGACTCCTGTGGATGGCATCGAAGAAAATGTCCCACTATTATTAAATTCAACCTCCAATTTCTCTTGATCTCCACATGATTGTTTAATGCCGCATATAAATTTATGTTTAAGAGAAAACACGCTTGTGTACCTTCTTTGTCTACGCTATATGCTCATTCCACAGTCTCAGAAACCGACCTTGACATGTTCCCACGATGACTGTGCCGATGACCAAGTCTGCCATTGTCCATATACCATCTCATACAATCACGGGGACTAATTCAGTGTGTATTCCTCAACATGGGATCAGGACAAGGCTGGGACCGTCCAGTGCACATGCATGGACACTCATTTCAGGTGTTATTTCTTTTTTTTCTTATTATTATTATTTTTTTGTTGTTGTTGTGTAGGTTTGTTTTTAAATTGGTTAAAATTCAAATACGATAACATGTTCAGATTTTGATTGACTACACTTAGGATACTGTGACGGAATGACTCAGAATATTCTGCCGATTTCGTCCAGAGATAAACGCCCATTTCTTATCTTTGATTCTGACCCCTTCCCCTCCTCTTTTTGGCTTCATTCTGTTGTAAACTTCCTAACTCCTTCGTGTCAATCTTATTTGTGATGGCCCTGCGTCATTCATTCACTATATTTTGATGCCGGCTTTCCTGACTTTCAACAGTGGGGTTGTCATCAAATATCTTTGAGACAGGGAAGTCTAACTCATTAATTATTCCATGATGCTCATGCAATGACGTAATTATCAGCTGGCGGACGTAGACGCATCTGCACCTGGACAGAGGACATTAGATTTCATTCCACTGGACTTGGCCCCCATGACATAGCTTCCTTCGAGCGACCAGAATTTGCGCTAGCCACGATTACGTAACTGGGCACTTGCGTCTGCCAGCGTTGTTTCCTGTCGCCTGGTTTGTTTCATCTACATAAGGCTTAAGTAAGGGACACTGGCGACCGGGTCTATCAACTCACCCGCTCAAATAAGAAATAAATATTTCTCTCGGTCGCATCGGGGAAGTCCTGCGTTCTCCAGAGCATTTTGTCTCTGGTCCAACTCACCGCCTATTGTCCACATGCACGAAAAGAAATAAAACCGATCTCCGCGCAAATGTACTGGAATTAAAAGAATTTCCCCTATATAAACTAGGACCTAAAATTTGTTATTTGCTAGCTGTCCAGTGAATCCAGGATTTTCTTAACGTGAGGTGGAAAAAACATAAACTTCTAGTGCCATTCACTTAAAGTTTGAGCGGATATTCTTTTGTGTTTATAAATTATCCCGGTTATCACCGATCTAAAAAAAACCCACCGATACTGTGGAAGATCACTAGTCCTTGGAAACATCGCCTTTTTATGTGGAGCATATATAGACAGCATCACCAAGCTTCCAGGAATTACCTTTTAATCTCCATAGCCATGAAGGTACAACACAACTAACGTCAGTGGTTAGAATACGTATCGTAGCTGAGCAGTATAGAAAATAAGCAACCCAGGTCTCTTCTTCTTCTTCGATCCTTAACCACCGACCGTCAAAGCAGTCAGTGGCCATCACACCTAGTGGCGTCTTGTAGGGCAACAACAAATTGATTCCACTTTGCACGGTCGGTGGCCATCCTTCGTACAGTGCCCCAACTCTTGTTCATTCTTTGCATCTCAGCCTCCACAGTCCTCCGCCAAGTTGTTTTTGGTCGGCCTCTCTTTCGCTTTGCTTCAGGGGTTCAAAGCATAGCTGTTCTTGTGATGGCATCGGGGTCTCTTCTGAGGACATGACCAACCCAGCTCCAGCGTCTGCCAGCTATGATGGTGTGCATGTCCTTTTGCTTGCTCCGAGTAAGCAGATCTTGGTTGGTGATGGTATTCGGCCAAAAGATTCGGTGAATTTTTCTTAGGCATATTGTGTGAAAAGAGGACAATTTCGACATTTCCTTCTCTGTAACTCTCCAGCATTCCGCACCAAAGAGAAGTACAGAAAGCACACATCTCTGATATAATCTTAATTTTGTGCTTGTGCTGTACTGAGAGGACTTCCAGATGTTGTTTAGACTAAAAAATGCTGTTCTTGCTTTGTTCATTCTGTTGTTGATGTCTTTGCTTGCTCCGCCGTCTGGTGTTCCTATGCATCCTAGGTATGTGAAGGTGTCTGTCTGTTCCAGTTGCTGATTCCTTATTGATATGGGCTCAGGGTTGCTCACATTGAGCATCATTACCTCTGACTTCTTAAGATTGATGTTCAAGCCCACCTGCTGGCTATACTTATTAAGTCTATCCGTTTTTTCCTGGATGTGTTGATGTGAATGTGCTAGTAGTGCAATGTCATCTGCATATTCTTGATCTTCCAATGTAGAAAATGTAGTCCATCTTATTCCTCTTGGACTGCCCTCTGTTGTCTGGCGCATCACCCAGAAACCATCAATAAGATAAACGACAGAAAAAACAAGAAAGCAGAGTTAAACACAAGCAAAACCAGAAGTTCCAAAGCCAAGGCTCAAGAAGTGTACACAGAAGCAAACAAAGAAGTAAAAAGAAGTATCAAAAGAGACAAGAGGAAGTATATTGAGGAGTTGGCAAGAGAGGCAGAAGATGCTGCAGCCAAAGGAAATATGAGAGAACTGTATAGCAGCACAAAGAAGCTAACAGGGAAATACAAGCAAACAAGTTGCCTCATAAAAGACAAGAATGGGAAACTGCTCAGCAATATACAAGAGCAAATGAAGAGATGGACAGAATATTTTGGGGACCTTCTCAATAGACCAGCTCCACAAAACCCGCCGGACATCCAGCCAGCAGAAGAAGAGCTACAAATTAACGGCGAAAGACCAACGAAGGAAGAAATAAAGAAAGCCATAAAGCTTCTAAGAGATGGAAAAGCGTCTGGACCTGATGGCATTCCAGCAGAGGCCATCAAAGCAGATATCGACACGGCTACAGAGATGTTATATAAATTACTTGGTAAAGTCTGGGAAAAGGAAGAGATACCAGCAGAATGGAAGGAAGGATATCTGGTTAAGTTGCCTAAGAAGGGAAATTTACAAGAGTGCACAAATTATAGAGGAATAATGTTACTATCAGTGCCAGGAAAAGTATTAAACAGGATTATCCTTGAGAGATTAAAAGAGTCCATAGACAAGAAACTGAGAGATGAACAAGCAGGTTTTCGACAAAATAGATCATGTATAGACCAGATAGCCACTTTGAGAATAATAGTTGAACAAAGTCTGGAATGGAATTCACCACTATACATCGGATTTGTGGACTACGAAAAGGCATTTGACAGTGTAGACAGAGAATCACTTTGGAAATTGTTGAGGCATTATGGAGTTCCCCTGAAGATCATTAATTTAATAAAGAAAACATATGAAGACATGACATGCAGAGTTCTTCACGAAGGACAGCTTACAGAGCCGCTTGGGATAAGAACAGGAGTGCGACAGGGATGCCTCTTGTCTCCATTTCTCTCTTGCTGGCAATAGATTGGGTTATGAGATCATCGGCAACACACAACAGAAATGGAATCCAGTGGACTCTGACTAAGCAGTTGGAGGATCTGGATTTTGCTGATGACTTGGCTCTTCTGTCCCATAGCCGTAATCAGATGCAGGACAAATTGAAAACACTCGATGAGAGGTCACAGCAATTGGGTCTGAAAATACACAGGGAAAAGACAAAAATAATGCGAATAAATGCAGGTAATGATAACAGGGTTGAACTTGAAGAAACACCAATACAAGATGTAGAATCATACACATATCTTGGCAGTAATATAGACAAAGTTGGAGGGACAGACAGCGATATCAAAATAAGAATACAAAAGGCAAGAGGAGCTTTCATTGCATTGGGAAATATATGGAGATCAAGAGAAATAGGATCCAACACGAAAATAAGAATCTTCAACTCAAATGTGAAGTCAGTCCTATTGTATGGCTCTGAGACATGGAGAACAACAAAGACAACAACCAAAAAGCTACAGACTTTCATAAATGGGTGCTTGCGTAGAATAGAGGGATTGAAATGGTATGACAAGGTTACCAACGTTGAACTGATGACAAGAACTAGACAAGTGCCAGTGGAACAGGAGGTGAGAAGAAGACGATGGCGATGGATAGGACACACACTGAGGAAACCTGTTGATAGCATTACAAGGCAGTCCTTGTTCTGGAACCCCCAGGGCAAGAGAGGCAGAGGAAGACCAAGAAGTACATGGAGAAGAGAGTTGGAAACAGAGGTGAAAATGATGCGGAGAACATGGAAAGAACTAGAGATGATGGCACGTGACAGGAGGACTTGGCATGTGTTTGTTGAAGGCCTATGCTCCTTTGGGAGTGGAGGGTTATGAATGAATGTCCTCTTGCTTGCTACGAGTAAGCAGATCTTGGTTGGTGATGGTATTCGGCCAAAAAATGCGGTGAATTTTTCTTAGGCATGTTGTGTGAAAAGAGGACAATTTTGACATTTCCTTCTCTGTGACTCTCCAGCATTCCGCACCATAGAGAAGCACAGAAAGCACACAGCTCTGGTATAATCTTAATTTTGTGCTTGTGCTGTATTGGGAGGACTTCCAGATGTTATTTAGGCTAAAGAAGGCTGTTCTTGCCTTATTCATTCTGATGTTGATGTCTTTGCCTGCCCCACCGTCTGGTGTTACTATGCTTCCTAGGTATGTGAAGGTATCTGTCTGTACCAATTGCTGATTCCTTACTGATATGGGCTCATGGTTGCTCACATTGAGCGTCATGACCTCAGACTTCTTTAAATTGATGTTCAAGCCCACCTGCTGGCTAAATTTATTAAGTCTATCCGTTTTTTCCTGTATGTGTTGATGTGAATGTGCCAGCAGTGCAATGTCATCTGCATATTCCAGATCTTCCAATGTAGAAAATGTAGTCCATCTTATTCCTCTTGGACTGCCCTCTGTTGTCTGGCGCATCACCCAGTCTATGACTGTTAAAAAAAGAGTGGTTGATAAGCAACCCAGGTCTCACCTGTCCTAAAGTCACAAGGTGAAATGTTGAATATTATTTTGGCACTGATGGTGAAATTTTGAATATTATTTTGGTACTCGTGGTTAAATCTTGAATATTATTTTGGTACAGATGGTCAAATATTGAATATTATTTTGGTTTAGGTGGTGAAAGTTGGGTATCCTACTTACAACACAACAACGGGCAAGTTTATCAGTGCTAACGAAGACATCGATTGTGGCTATAAATTATGTAATCGTGCCAAATGGGCTAATGCATCATGGGACAATGGTAACGTTCCAGATCTTGAGCTTGAATGGGGCCCGCTCAAGGATGCCATTATAGTGCCATCTGATGGATATGCTGTTGTTCGAATCGAAGTAAGTCACTGATATGTGTGACCTCACATTTTTAATATGTGATAGAACATTTTGAAGTGACATTTTAACGTTTCACATTTATCCAAATAGAACAGCTCTGAATAAATTGTAGAACGTAATCTGCAACAAATGTTCTGTCCTCGCAACGGTTGTCATATATTTTCTCGCTATACATATCATCATTATTGCCGTCGTTGTCGCTGTCAATATAACTATCATCACCGTCGTCATTGCCATCATCGTTTCATCATCATCGTCTTCACCATCATCATCATCACCATCGTCGTTGCCATCATCATCACCATCATCATCAATAGTACCTATCAGCTATCTTGGAGCGCATGTCCACAACAAAAACATGCCAGGATATTTTAGCCTCTTCCATCTATTCAAGATCTTGACACATCTTCTTGCATCCCTTTTATATCTGTCTCCCGTAGATGATATGTGCATACATTTGTGAGGGCGTTTATGTGTGTAGTGTTGTGACGTACGTCTAGTTTGACAAGTGAATTCTCCCTGATATGATGGATGATTTAAAGGGACTTTTAGCTTTTCATAACATTAGAACCCCTGAACATTTGTTGTAACTTTTCGTTTGCCAGAACTCATTCCACCGGGACTTCATTATATTTCATTGGATTTTGTGTTAATTTAAACCTATTAAATTAAACCGTCTCAATAGTTCCAGTTGTAAATATAATGATCTATCTATTATATTATTTCAAAAGATAATAGATGCTTAAATTAACTTTTAAAGTCGCGAAGGAATTTATAATTAATAAATTTAGTTAAGTCCTATATTTATAGATGTGTGATTTAACCACTAGAACTCGCGCAGTGTTTATTAAATACATAATTAAATACTCGAGTGTATAATAGGCTTAACGGGAAATTTATCGCGCGCTTAGAAGATTATTTGTTTTAAAGTATGATTATGTTGTTAGGGGTTTTCTATCTTTTTCTCTAGATTGATCACCTTTTGCAATCCCAGCAATAACGAAATCTTTCAGAGTTTCCATACTCGGTTCTTAAACTTCCAGACAGTTTGATGAGACATTTTTTTAAAGTAAATCTTGTGGTGGTCCGGTACGGCCTAGCTAACATAATTACATGAAAGAAAGCCTACCCAAGATCATTTGATTATTATCATCAAATTAAATCTGTAAGATAAACTGGAAGATGAACAGTGCCAGTAGTGATAGTTTATATACTGCTCTAATGTGAGAGATTACCGATTTACCTGACTGTGACCGAGCAGAGTTTTTCCTCACTGGATTAAAAAAACTTTCCCGGTCAGTGACTATCATCACGCAGTGAAGGATTATACCATCACCTCATTTTTCACCCCTATGTCGAACTGCGTCAGTGCCATCCCATAGACTCGTTTCTTTATAATAAAACACAAGAACTCTTAGAACTTCACGTCCGGCGATAAGCGGGAATATTTGCTCTCAGTGAATCCTCGCATTATCTGGGGCGGGACATAGAAGGACTAGACAGTTGTCATACGTCAAGAGTTAATTATTGTGTTTATCATTCTAAGGGATTGTCTGATGCTGCAACTCGGTAAGTGTGTGGTGTATATGAGTGTGGATCCGCACAGTGTGTATGAATGACAGGAGATTTAATTTTTTTGCAACAAACCATTTGTTAACTTGCCTAATACGTTTTCTGTATACCCGGCATTGTTCCTTTAGTGGGATAATTTGTTAACTCTGTTTCATCCCCCCCCCCTTTTTTTTTTTCTTTGCTTAGTAAAGGGAAGACACCAGTTGGGATAACAGTATTTTTTGTCTACCACCATAACTAATTTGGTAACACCTCTTTTCAGAGTAATTAACTTCACTGTTAGTTTAACGTACCCGTGTTCCTGATATTATCTATCTCTGGACTGGGTTTATCTTTGTCTAATAAGCGGGAAGGGCTTAGTCGATACCAATCTTCTTCACCCCTCCCAAACTTGTTATTTGCATTTGTGTACTTATGATAATTTATGTAATACCTGATATTTGTTAGTGATTGATGTTTTAAAGTGAATAAAATCACATAAACTCATTTAGTTCTGTGTTGGATGTACCCAAAGCCCAACTTTTCCCCTATTCGTTTAATATAGTTTGTATCTACATCGTCTGTGTGTGTGAAAAACACCAAATCGGTGTGCGCGCAGATGCGAGTCTGGAAAACTGGCAAATAATTGTTTGACCAGGAGAGCGGAAGAGAAGATTGAGAGAAGCGATTTGTCGTAAATAAGTCTGTCTTTACTCTCCTCCAGCACGCTGTGAAGCAACTATTTAATATCTACATTTTCTATCACTGAGCTTTCCATCATCATTTTCCACTCTAAACCGGACTACTATTTCTACGACTCTTTTCTCTCAAAATAAATTTACGACAATATTTGGGGGCTCGTCCGGGATTTGAACCCGGGACCTCTCGCACTGGTAGAAATACACTCTGACTTTGTCAGAGGAGTTATTAAAGCGGCCATAATGGATGATCCGATCTACCCAGTTATCCTGGGATGTAGATATGTGTTCATTGGGAGACCTAAGGAGCCGATTGTGGCAGCGGTAACCACAAGAGGGCAAGCCAAGAAGGAGAGGGAGCCTGCGCCAAACGTGTTGCCGAATGAACTGAAGGAGGCGCAACAAAAGGACCCTACTCTGGCGCCCTGCTTTAAAAAACTGCCCATGGCTAAGGACCCCAGACACAACGGAAACATCTTTTCTAAGGATGGTGTATTGTATCGTAGAACGGGCAACCCGGACACGGGGAATAACCAGCTCCTAGTACCGACGCAGTACAGAAACCAGATCTTAGAAATGGGGCACTCTCTTCCCTTTAGCGGACATATGGGACAAAACGCCACTATTCAGCGAATAAAAAACCACTATTGGTGGCCAGGAATGAACTCTGACATTGTCAGGTATGTGAAATCCTGCGCCCAGTGCCAACGGGTAGCACATTATTGGTCCTCTGGAAAAGACCAAAATAAGGAACAGGTTCATCCTGACCTTAGTTGACACTTGCACTATGTGGGCCGAAGCCGTACCGCTACCATGCACTAATTCCAAGCATGTCGCAGAAGCCCTTGTGCAAATTTTTACACGGCTGGGATTCCCTCAACAAGCTTTGACGGACAATGGATCCCAATTCCGTAGCCTGTTAATGGAGGAGATCTTTAAGATCTTGAGGGCCAAACATATCCACACAAGTCCCTACCATCCGGCCGGAAATGGGCTCGTGGAACGTTTTAACGGTACCCTCACCATGATTTTACGTAAGCTGGGTCAGGAGAAACCGGAAGACTGGGACCAATATATATCGGCTGCCTTATTCGCCTACCGAGAGGTACCCCAAGCGTCTACGGGTTTTGCGCCAGCTACACTTTTATTTGGCAGACCTATTAAGGGGCCACTAGAAGCCTTACTTCGGTCCCTGACAGACCAGAAGGCTGACGAGACAGTCGTCTCTGCAAGCAAGTATTATCTGAGCTTAAGGAAAGGCTAAAGCTAGGATGGGATCTAGCTACTACCAACCTTAAGAAAGCCCGCGCTAAAATTACTAAAAGATACAACAAAGCTGCAAAAGAGAGAGAACTACAACCAGGGGAGAAAGTCCTATTGCTACTTCCAACCGGAAGCAATAAACTTCGCATCGGATGGCAAGGACCGTTTACCGTCCTTAAAAAGATCTCACGTACCAACTACAAGATCTCCATCAAAGGAAAGGAGAATCCTTTAAAGATGTCAAGTTCGGCGACAATCTCTCACCAGAACAACAAACAGAAACCAGGGCTCTACTAAAACAGTACAGTGCAGTCTTAACGGATGTACCTGGTCGAACAAATCTCATTGAATTTGATATGAAATTAACAAACGAGACCCCTGTTCAAACCAGAGTTTACCCCATCCCGTACGCTAAAGCTGATGCACTTCGCGGAGAAATAGACAAGCTGCGTCAGGCAGGAATTATCAGTGAGTCTACATCTCCTTACAGCTCGAGTGTAGTGCTGTTGCAGAAGCCCAATAAGGAAGTTCGGCTGTGCATTGATTACAGGTTGCTAAACGCGGTAACGGAATTCCAGCCCGAACCTCTCCAAACTGTTTCTGAGTTGTTCACCAAGCTCAGCAAAGCAAAGATCTTCTCCAAGATTGACCTCAGCAAAGGTTATTATCAAATACCAGTCAAGGAGGAAATTAAACCTTTGTTAGCCAAAAGTGCGAACACGCGTATAGCACTTTGAAAGGACAGTTGTCTGCATACCCCATTTTGAGGTTGCCTGACCTCAAGAAACCTTTTGTACTGAGAGTCGACGCGTCAGGTCAGGGCATCGGGTCAACACTGCTTCAAGCCGATGACAGTGACCTGAACATGCTATTTCCAGTTGCCTATGGCAGTCGGAAATTAAATAAAGCGGAACGGAACTACAGCGTAGTTGAAAGGGAATGTCTTACTCTGATTGACGGTATCAGACGCCATCATGAGTTTCTTTATGGTACATCTTTCACGGTGCAAACAGACCACGCTCCGTTAGCATTTCTTGGTGCCAATAAGGAATTTAACGCAAGGATCATGCGTTGGGCGCTTCTTTTAAGCGTTTATTCTTTCAAAGTGGAATATATTCCGGGAAGACAGAATGTCGGGGCTGATTTCCTGAGTAGAAACTGGTCTACAGAGGAAGAAGAGCAAACTGAAGATACCACTCATCCTAAAATCACCAATCAGGTCACCTCCATTGTCAAAACATGAAACATGAAAAATGGTTTCATGTCTAAAAGTGGGGACGATTGTGACGTACGTCTAGTTTGACACGTGAATTCTCCCTGATATGATGGATGATTTAAAGGGACTTTTAGCTCATAAACTCATTTAGTTCTGTGTTGGATGTACCCAAAGCCCAACTTTTCCCCTATTCGTTTAATATAGTTTGTATCTACATCGTCTGTGTGTGTGAAAAACACCAAATCGGTGTGCGCGCAGATGCGAGTCTGGAAAACTGGCAAATAATTGTTTGACCAGGAGAGCGGAAGAGAAGATTGAGAGAAGCGATTTGTCGTAAATAAGTCTGTCTTTACTCTCCTCCAGCACGCTGTGAAGCAACTATTTAATATCTACATTTTCTATCACTGAGCTTTCCGTCATCATTTTCCACTCTAAACCGGACTACTATTTCTACGACTCTTTTCTCTCAAAATAAATTTACGACAAGTTTGAATATTATGTCAATGTGCATGTAGTCACTTATGTGTATGTGTATGTGAGGTACATACATATTAATATATATTATATTAGATTTGTCTGACTAATCTAACTCTGTTGTAGATGATAGGCTGACTGAGAGACGCTTCTCGAGTGTCAGAAACAGAATCTACTATATTTCCTCCACCGCACTCGTGAAATCTATTTCTATTTTATCACCTCCCACTGAGCTTTCACTTATGTCTATGTCTATTCAGAAGGGACCAAACTAAGTCTTAATCACCTATCACAAATCTACAACATTGGTATCAAAATTGAATTTTCTCATTATTTGCCACAAGCCTTCATGCCAGAATCGATCGAAGGCTTTTGTGAAATCGATGAAGTTATGGTATAAATCGCATTGATGCTGGAGATGTTTTTCGATCAGTAATCTAATGTGATAGGAAAATGAGATAACTGAGATAAGAATAAGAAGGGATAATTATTGAGTAGCAGGACTTAGTTATACGTCATCAGTGACACGGGAAGTCCGTGCGCTGACTGAAGAGTTGGGGTTCACTCTTCACTTGTGGTCAGCTGAGAGCAGGTTAGCGTAGATTAACCGTAACGATCATCTACAAATTTATGGCCAGCTCAGGTACCATGGTGTTTATGGTACTGCTGCAGTGTGCAGAAAAGAAGACAGACACAAGATGTTACGAGAAATTGTTTTCATGACGAGCTGTGGTTAAGTAGGTAGTCAACAGTTTATACAAGAAAAAACCTTGGTATGTAAACTCTCGTATAGTTAACCAAGTGCAGGTAGTCAAAACCAAGTGTTAGAAACAGTGGCCCAGTGTCGAACGCATAGGGCAGACTTTATAAAGATCAGTTTAAGGGCTAAGAATACGTTTTCAGCACTGGTGGTGACCCAGCTAATACTTCGAAGCCAAATTGAAAATATATTGAGAACAGCCCATTAGTAAGTAGTGATTAGTAGACAGTATTACAGTTGTCAGCAGAGATCAAGAGTTAATCAACTAGTTCCTGACCAGTGAATTATATGATGCATGAGTATCAACGTAGAAGTCTCATATGTTCTATTACTTTACAATCAGGCACGGAGAGGCCAATTGTGAATATGTTTATTGCCAACAATAAAGAACTTTGTTGTCAGCTATGAGTCGATCAGTCATTGCAGTCATCGTAGTTGTCTGATCATTAATATATCACTCAGCAGTTTCATGAGCAAGGTAGGCAAGTCAAAAGTGAACGGTGCATATAATTACAGACAGAGTACATAAAGACTTGGACAGGCCACGATCATCCTTAGTTTAATCGAGTAGATACCCAAGGGTCCAGACGTAACGAATAACCTCACAAGCACAGAACCTGGGTTACAACTATCACACTAATATTGAAGATTTGTTCTGAGGTACTTCTTTTTGGCCTAAAGACAGCCTGTTCTTCTGACAAGATTTCTTCTGATTTCTGTTTCATTAAGTTCAAAAGTATCCTTAACATCACTTTACTTGGATGACTAATAAGGCTAATGGTTCTGCAGTTCTTGCACATTTTTAGATTTCCTTTCTTTGGAAGCGGTATTACTATTCGTCCACTCTTTTGGCCATTTTTTTGTACTCCATATCTTCTGGCAAATTGTTGTCATGATTTTTACTATATCTGGTCCTCCATATTTCAAGAGCTCTGCTGGGATATTATCCACACCCGGTGACTTCCCTCCTTTCATCGAACATATAGCCTCTTCCACTTCTTCCCGTAACATTGCTGCATTTCCGAGTTCCCTGCTTTCACACTTAATGTTGTTTAATATGCTATAGTCAGTGTCGAGTTTACAGTTATATAATTCTTTACAATATTTTGTCCACCTTCTCAATACAGCTGTTTTTTTCATTGAGCAGAGCCCCATTGCTATCTTCTATGACAGTTACCCTGGGATGTTGGGGTTTTGATTGTCTTCTTAATGTGTCGAAAGCTGCCTTGATGTTACCTTTTATTAGCCCTGTATTAATAGACTCACATTGATCAGCTACCCATTTTTCTTTGGTCTGTTTCATTTTCTTTCTAATATTTTTATTCACCGTACTGTATTGCCATGCTGCTTCAGGAACCTCTTTCTTAACCTTTTTTCATTTCCCGCCGTGTATCACATAACTTCAGAATGTCATCTGTAACCCATGGTTTGTTTATTTTCTTTCTTTTACTAAGTATTTATGTTGCTGATTCAATGAGCACGTCTTTCATGTTCTCTGTTATTGAGTTGATATCATCCTCCAGAAAGTTGAGAGCTGCAAATTGTCCTCCAACAGTTGCCTCAAAGATTCCCGCGATTTCTGGATCTTTCAGTTTGTCTAAATTGAATCTTAACTGAGAACATCTGTTTTGATTATAATTCTTTTTGAGTTTAAGCTTGAGCGTCATCAATACCATGTCGTGATCAATACCAATGTCAGCGTTAGGAAAAGTCCTATTCTTGGCTTTATTAATACTGGACTTGAATCTTTTGGAAGGTGCATAAAATATGCCAAATAAAAAGCGGATGAAGGAGTAAGAGAGGGGCTTAAACGTACACGTACAAATGTTTTGTCACACCTTTACTCCTTATTACTGTGCCTCTGAATTATTTTCTAAGGCCGTTCCTAAGGCCGTTTTCTAAAAAAACGTCCTGCTGGTCTTCATTTCAACCGAAATCTAGTCCAACACAAATATCAGAATATTCATCTAAAATGTCAAGTCAATCCTATTGTATGGCCCCCAAGATGCAGCAATAGTGAATGCAGTCAGCGACCCATAGCTGTACTGCTTGCATCAGGACCAGCGAACCAGAGCTGGTCAAGACCGCACTCCACCTCCACGTCTTCTTCTTCTTCCATCCTTAGCCATCAACCGGCAAAGCAGTATGTGGCCAGTACGCCTAGTGGCGTCTTAGGGCAACAACAAATTGATCGATCTATCGCTGTTTCCACCACGCCTAGTGGCGTCTTTGTGGAACAAAAACAGACCAAACAATCTATCGCTGTTTCCGTAATCAGATTGATTGGCAAGCAGGTGATCAGCCCACTGTGCGAAGTTTTTTACGGGATGGGGTAAACAGCCCCATGCCCATACCCTCCTTAGTCGCTTTTTACGACATGCGTGGTAGGGTGCAGTGTTACTATTCTTTGCTCCCTTTTCGGGCCCCGGTAACACACGGGTGCCACCTCCACGTGGTGGTCCTGGAAACAGTCTGCAGCAGTGCAGTCTGGCTGAGCGAGTGCGGATCGCAATGGGAAGGCAAACCCGGTCCCTAAAAAATGCCGTGCTGAAGTCGGATGTGTCGACCGAAAGGTGCAGATATCACAGCTTAGGCGTAAACAGACACAACGCAACCACCGTCCTTTTCAGGGCGAACGAAGAAGAAGAAGAAGAAGTATGGCCCTAAAACATGGACAACAACGAAAAACAACTAAAACGATACAGACTTTCATAAATATGTGCTTGCGTTGTTAGACAGAGTTGTTCTGGAGTTTGCGAAAATAGTCGTCGATGAAATTCGACGTTTTAGATAAAATCAGTCTTCTCCCACATGTGATAGAGTTAGCTTCTAGATGTGATAGCGAGTAGAAGTTCCATCGGGTGATAAGCCAATGTATATTGGTTGCTTCTGCGGTGACAGAAAAGCTGTACTATCATCCGGACGTCTATCTCGATATTTGCCACGTTCGTATATGATAGTGTTTATTTATTCTAAGGACGAGATGTCAGTGTTTCCAAGTGAGATAAATGTGTGTATTCGAATTATCAGGTATGTTCAGTTTTGCCAAACTATCAATGAACTGCTGGTAAAGTGAAATACAGTAAGACAGCAAACAGTAAAGTGAACTATAGTAGACAGTCAAGTGTAAAGTGAATTATAATAGACAGTCAAGAGTAACATGAATTACAATAGATAGTCAAGAGTAAAGTGAACTACAGTAGACAGCCAAGGAATTATAGTAGACAGCCTAGAGAAAGGACAGCAGATTTTGGTAAATGTACATCCCTGGCGGTCAGGTAAAGTAAAGGATCCCGTTTACACGCCCACTGAGGCATATTGGGAATATGGTGTTAGGCCCATATTTTCTCGACCATCGGCACACTAGGGGTGATGTGGTCAGCATCACGCCTGCAGCCTTAACCTTCCCAGAGTTACTCTGGTCGACCCAGGAGCCGTTTGCAGTCTAAAAAAATCCCCACCTCAACTGGGGATCGAACCATGGACCACTGAGCTAAGAAGCCAGTGCACTAACCACTGTGCTACCGCGGTCAGGCTAATGTCTATATCTAGATATGTCAAATGTTAGCTGCTGTTTACCAGTTGAAGAAAAAAAGTCGAGATAAACATTTAAGTATGTAACAGATGGGAACAAGGCGAATCAACAAGGGTTCTCAAATGGCTAGGTCAAACAGACACAGTAGGGCGGTCTGATAGAAGGAGAGACATAACTGAAGAAATATTGTTAACTATTGTCACATCATTGAGTGGTACCAGCCAGCTTGTATTGTTCATTTAGAAGGCTGAAGAAAATAGTTGCTGTTGAAAGATTTATTTCAAGAAGCAAGCAGCATCTCGTGCACCTCTCTTGTAAATAAACATCACCATCATCTGTTCAAATCGTTCTGGTGTTGAGCGTACTACAGTCTGATAGAAATAAGAGAGAGAGAGAGAGAGAGAGAGAGAGAGAGAGAGAGAGAGAGAGAGAGTATGATGTTTAAGATATTGGTAAAACAACCGTGGGTCTAAGGTAGGGTTGTGATCTGAACCCAAAATACGATCAACGAGATTTCAAATTATCAACGGCCACACCATCTATTTTCTTTAAGGAGAGATTTTATCATTAAAATTTGTAAAATATAATATTGATCTGGATTTTAACAGGTTTATTTTTTTTTTTTAATATATGTTCGCATTTTTTATTATTCCAATTATTGAAATGAGATATCTGTGAAACAGATGTCATTTAAAAAAAAAAAATCAAATGACGTATTCCATTGGCCAAAAAAAACTGAACCATCCTGGAGAGATTAAAAGAGTCCATAGACAAGCAACTGAGAGATGAACAAGCAGGTTTTCGACAAAATAGATCCTGTACAGACCAGATAGACACATTGAGAATAATAGTTGAACAAAGTCTGGAATGGAATTCACCACCATACATCGGATTCGTGGACTATGAAAAGGCATTTGACAGTGTAGAAAGAGAATCGCTTTGGAAATTGATGGGGCATTATGGAGTTCCCATGAAGATCATTAACTTAATAAAGAAGACCTATGAAGACATGACATGCAGAGTTCTTCATGAAGGACAACTTACAGAACCGTTTAGGATTAAACGGGAGTGAGACAGGGGTGCCTCTTGTCTTCATTTCTTTTCTTATTAGCAATTGATTGGGTTATGAAAACATCGACATCACACAACAGAAATGGAATCCAGTGGAATTTGACTAAACAGCTTGATGATCTGGATTTTGCAGATGACTTGGCTCTCCTGTCCCATAACCATAATCAGATGCAAGAGAAAATGAAAATTCTCGATGAGAGGTCACAACAAGTGGGCCTGAAAATACACAGGGAAAAGACAAAGACTATGAGAATAAATGCAAGAAATGATAACAAGGTTGAAGAAGCACCAATGAAAGATGTGGAATCGTACGCATATCTTGGAAGTAATATAGACAAAGTTGGAGGGACAGACAGTGATATCAAAATAAGAATACAAAAAGCAAGAAGAGCTTTCATTGCATTGGGAAACATATGGAGAACAAACGAAATAAAGTCCAACACGAAATAAAGAATCTTCAACTCAAATGTGAAGTCAGTCCTCTTGTATGGCTCTGAGGCATGGAGAACAACAAAAACAAAAACCATAAAGCTTCAGAAGGGTACTTGCGTAGAATAGAAGGACTGAAATGGTATGACAAAGTCACAAATGTGGAACTGATGACAAGAACCAGACAAGTGCCAGTGGAAGTAGAGTTGAGAAGAAGACGCTGACGATGGATAGGACACACATTGAGAAAACCTGTTGATAGCATTACAAGGCAGTCCATTCTGGAATCCACAGGGAAAGTGAGGCAGAGGTAGACCAAAAACACATGGAGAAGAGAACTAGAAACAGAGGTGAAAATGATGAGGAAAACATGGAAAGAACTTGAGCGGTGTAGTGGTTTTTGATGTTATTGTATGGTTGTTATGTTACCTAGTGTACTGGATGAGGTCAGCTGTGAAGGCTCCTGAAGATAAAAGTTTATGTGAGTTACAGAATGCCTTTCTGCTACCACTTACGACCTCAAACAGACTTATTCTACTATTATGTATGTTAGCTACGTTTACTGTCTAGGGTAATGGAATGTGATGTGTAGGTAATTAAATACACAGACACACACATGTAAACACTAAGTCTAATAATACTAATAAGATCTATGATCAAAGTAACTAACACTGGCTTTAGAAGTTTAGATTTTACAATTTTTTGAATTTATTTAGTCCTGAACCAAATGTTTCTTCTGGTCAGGACGTATGAAACAATATGTATTTATCAATAAAAGTGCATATATATATTGAATAATCAAATGAAATTTTTATACATAAATATATTGTTACATTGGTTAATATTAATACTAACTACAGTGTCTTTGGAAAACTAGCACTGGATGTCTAGTTGGGGTGGTGTCATCATGCCCAATCTCTGTTTATAATGTTCATTGTCTTTGAAATATGGACTGAGTTATAGTGTTTATACAACAAGATTTTATTTCTTTATTTATTGTGGACAAGTTTGATGAATCTGCAGCAGGCCAGGTATTCAACTTATCTGGCCTGTGACGATGCAGTAAAGAATTCAAGTGGCCCACTCCTCACAGTAGCTGGAGTAAAATGGTGGCTTCCAAATCATCCACTCATAGATCTCTTCACAAGCATCTGACACTAGTGTAGTGCCAGACCAGAAACTCTGAAACCAAAATTTGTGCCATGTGTCAACACTCTGCCTACTGCACCACTTTTTACACATAACAACGAAAAAACATTACAAAGATTGGGTCAGATCTCTCTGACCAACTCAGCACATCTCACCCAGGTGTTATCCAATAGTACCAGTTTCCCATGACTGCATTGCATCCGAAATATGTTCAATAGTTTCCTCTTCCATCCAATAAGGTGGGTGATATGTTCCCACTGATTTCAAATATAGATCTGTCTTCCATAGTCTTAGATATGTTTTCCTATATTATTTGTTTGTCTCTAGGCCCTGGACTGCTGCTGGGGACCTAGAGTAAGCACTCACTTGTCGTAATCATTTTTCATGACATGGCAGTATAAATCACTCAAAATATTAAAATAAAAAAGGTAAATGCTTTTTCCCTTACCACAATTCAAAATTGAGAACACAATTACGTTGTACTAGCAAAACTCAGCTGAGCTGCTGGCTAGATTAGGGCGTCCCACTGATAATATTTAATATTTCCTGGAAATCACACCTCTAGCATTAACGAACTGTGTCAATGGACAGTCTTCTTCAAAATGGCACTAGCGGGCGTCTTTCTTTCTATAATATAAAAGCTTCTGTCCAATCAGCTGACTTCCCCTCTACCTTTCAAATATTCAAACTACAAATGTCCAATTTCGGTCCAGTCTCAGTCTAGTGTGTAGTATTTTTCTGTCGGTCTGTCCGTCCCAACTTGGTTTTTCCCAAAATTACACTTGTTTTTGGACGAAACTACAAGAAAAAACTGCACAAATTTGTGTCTCCACTTCCTTCTTCTAAGATTCTATGCTAAGTTATTTTTAGCTACTATCCTCCTACCATGCCCCTAGTCCACCTGCAGTTTGTTTTTGCATTTTTAGTCTCAAGGACGTCAAAATGTAACTTTAGTGAAAATATGCACAAAAAACTGTCTGCTAGTCTGTAGTGAACAAGACAGTCTTTCGTCAATATCTTCCGTGTTATCTGTCCGTCTGTGTAATTAAAAGCATATTATTTCTCAGATTAAGATGGGCTATCAAACTAGCTAGTTTTTATTCTCCTAAACTTATTATTAAGAAAAAACCTACTTTTTTCGAGGTTAGTTTTGAAATTTGTTTTTGAACCTTCGTGTACGGCGTTTGCCGCTAGACTATATTCAAACAGAAACGACTAATTACCGTAAAACGTCCAAGATACGTCTGTTTCTAACAAGAGCTAAGGTCGTTTTTCATCCAATTCCTTACATTGTGTCAACTAGTGGTGTAATTTTTTCTTTAAAAACTACAAATTGCGTCTTTTAGACTTAGATTCAAACACGTGTTCGGACCGTCACAATTTTTTTCTTTTATCTCCGTTTCTACCCCGTCTAAAAGGATAGGTCGTTTAGTCTGCATGTTCTAACTAGTTAGTTTCAATGGCGCTAGAAAACGCTGGCGTGGGCGAGAATGTATCATCGTATCTTACCAATATTTTTATCCCTACATGTTATTTTACCTGTTATCTTTATAAATGGAGGAATTTTAACGTTGTATCACTGTAATCTCACCACAAGCGGATGGCACAGGACAGGAAGACTTGGCATGTGTTTGTTGAAGGCCTATGCTCCTTGGGGAGCTAAAGGGTATTGATTGATTGAAAAAAGTGTGCCCTCCCTTTTCTCTCTAACCCTGTCACAAACCCTCTCTTTTTCTCAATGAAATAATGATAAGTGTTGAATAAAATAGTCTGACCATTTTCTTTTTATTCCTCAATTTTGTCCTCGCTTCTTTTCGACCTTTCCTTAAACTCCAGAGGCACATCTGCGGACCGTTCTCGCAACACCACTGTAACGCGACACATCAGTTGAAAATCGCTGCATTACTCGAAAGAGGACTACATGGAAAAATCTTGAGCTTATGGCACAGGACAGGAAGGCTTGACATATGTTTGTCATGGGGAGTTGAATGTGGATGAACGAAATAAGCAATGTCAGTAGTCGATTATAATGACCTCTAATCACCTGGAAATAAATGTAAACACCAAAAACAAGCATATACACAGACTTTTTGATGAACTATCATCAAATCAATGTTTGTATTTTTCGTGTAGCGATATTGTTTACATAATTACCCTCATCTCACCTGTGATAATGCAGCAAAAGAATGGTTGATAAACGACTTTCCATTTACAGATCCTGGTGTCAGGATTGTTCCAGGAAAAGCAAAGTTCAAGACAAATTCTTTTATATATCTATTTCGTGGTTTCTGTAGATAGAGATGTCATAATTTCGTGCATTTAAAAATGAAAGTTGTATGTCATATATATAAATATAGACAGACAGGCAGATAGATAGATGGATGGATGGATGGATGGATGGATGGATGGATAGATAGATAAATAGATAGATAGATAGATAGATAGATAGATAGATAGATAGATAGATAGATAGATAGATAGATAGATAGATAGATAGATAGATAGATAGATAGATAGATAGATAGATAGATAGATAGGTAGTTAGGTAGGTAGGTAGGTAGGTAGGTAGATAGATAGATAGATAGATAGATAGATAGATAGATAGATAGATAGATAGATAGATAGATAGATAGATAGATAGATAGATAGATAGATAGATAGACAGATAGACAGATAGAGAGATATATATATATATATATATATATATATATATATATATATATATATATATATATATATATATATATATATATATATATATATATATATATATATATATATATATATATATATATATATATATATATATATATATATATATATATATATATATATATATATATTGGCGCTGAAGTTGAAATTGCGATGGGATGTACCATCTCTCCGATACTATTCGTGATGGCTATGCAGGTAATCCTCAATACGGCTGAAGGAATGGCTATAGGACCAAAGCTTGGTGGAATGTGTCACGCGCCACTGCTCAAAGCATTCATGGATGACACAACAATTCTGACACCAGATGAACATCAGGCCCAGAGGATGTTAGCACGCCTGGATGAACTAGTCAGCTGGTGCAGAATGAGCTTCAAACCCAAGAAGTCGAGAAGCCTATCAGTCAGGAAATGGAAGATAGCAGAGGTCATATTCATGTTTTTCAACCAAAGAATCCCTATTGAGGAGCCTGTTAAAAGTTTTGGCAGGGTGTACGATGCCTCATTAAAAGACTCGAAGGCAGTGCAACAGACAATAGAAATGGCAGACAGAGGACTACAGATCATAGACCAAAGCAGACTCCTGGGAAAGTTCAAACTGTGGTGCCTCCAGTTCATGTTGATACCGAAGTTGCTGTGGCCACTGCTTATATATGAAATAAGCACAAGTACAGTGGAAGCTCTAGAGCAGAAGGTCAACAAGTTCATGAGAAAATGGCTAGTGGTACCACCAGGTCTGTCAGATGTAGCACTGTACTGCAAAAAGTCAAAACTTCTGCTTCCCTTCAAGTCAGTTGTTGAGGAGTACAAAGTTGGAAAGGCAAGGCTTGCAATGATGCTACGCGAGTCAGCTGATGACGTGGTTAAGTCCATTCAGCCCACACTGAAAACGGGAAGGAAGTGGAGAGTGGAAGAAGCTGTTGATGCTGTCTAAGAGTCACTCAAACTGAGGTAGGTAATCGGATACACACAAACGAATAGACGGGGATTTGGTCATGGACACATCCACTGGTGGTCCAAGGCATCAAGCAGGGAGCGCAGAGACATGGTAGTTCAGGAGATACGAGGAGCTGAGAATGATAAGAGGTTGCAAAAAGCAGTGCAGCAGGTCCAACAAGGTCAATGGACTTCATGGGAAGGAGTCCTGCAGAGGTCCTTGACATGGAATGATATATGGCATATGGCACCTCTTAGGCTCAGCTTCGTTGTTAAATCAATGTATGACCTGCTGCCGTCGGCCACCAACTTTGTGAAATTGGGAAAGTCGGATGATGAGCAGCGCCCCCTGTGCCAGGGGAGGCAGACACTTGAACACGTGCCTTCAGCGTGTAAGGTGTCATTAGGGCAAGGGCAATACACTTGGCGCCATAACAAAGTGCTAAATGAGCTTGCTGCGACCAGGGCCGGCCCTAGGAATTTTGCCGCCCCGTGCAATACCATACCTTGCCGCCCCAGCCCAACCTCAAATTAACGTTTGAAATATTTGAAACCATTATGTTATTAAACAAGCTTCAACATTAATTTCATGACCATTAGCCTAATTTTAAATAGTACCATTAATAATAATGTATTGATAAATTGATGAAAATACTGTATAGTCATAAAATAAACCATTGACTTTACTAGAGACAATTATATGAAATAAATGTAGTTACATTACTTACATATAGTGGATGCTCTTCTCATGTGGAACGATGAACTGCTGAGTCACAAACACTTAACTATAGTATGTACATGTTATAGTTTTTAGCACTATTTTCACATTATTTGAATATATATTGTTTGAAGTATATACTGCTTAAAAAGACACTTTTCTTGCTTTCACATTTGCAAAAGCAGAAATAAGGTCTGCGTAGTCTAATTTTTGACCGATTTCATGTTCAATTGAAATCTTGGCAAGTCCTTCCAATCTAGTTTCGGCCATTGTTGAGCGTAAATAAGTTTTAATAAGCTGTGACCGCTTGGCCTTTCGCGCTAGCTTTGTCCCTCCTACTTTAAAGCTAAGCGTTTATATGTGCTAGAAGATGATACATGTAAGAATGACAGACCTTAAATGCAAATAAGACGTTTTTACACAAAACGCAGCATTCATTCAAAGTTCAGTTGCCGTTACTGCTCTGACAGGGTAAACGTAGGTCAGTCCCAGATAATAATGAATGGGTTTTATAAGCGCGAAAGTGGGAAATGAATGTTTGTGTGATCTGGTTTTTTTTTAATCCTATTGTTAAGTTGGAAAAGATCACACATGAGAAAATAAAGTCGAAATAACAGAATGTCGTGTGCAAAAAGGTCGAAAAGCTGAGAAGAGGAGTGCAAATGTTAACTATTGTGTCGTGTGAAAAAAGGACGGGTCGTGTGAAAAAAGGCGGGAAAAAAGAAGAAATAGTATAAATAGAAGAGTTGTGGGCGATAGGTAGCGATTTCAGGATTTATGATTCTAATGAAACCATGATTTTAGATTAGAGGATTTTTACTGATAGCGTTAGGAGAACTTCGTCTTTGAGGATACCAAGACAAGTTTTTGAGTAAACAAATCAGTATATATTTCTTGTGGATATACATATATTATTCTATTAGGATGTACCTATATTATTCGTTTGGATTACATATTTTTCATCTTGGATAACCCATCATCATTGTGAAATTTACTGTGTTTGTCTAATGACATCAATAAACTTTAATTGAATTTTTCTACATTTCTGTTTGTGGAATTTTACAGTAAATTCTTTTGGATATACGTTGTTATGCTGAAACTGTTCTGCTTATCACCAAACCTAAAGGGAAGAACATTCCTGGGTTGAAAATAAATAACAAAAGGTCAAGTATCACCATCTCTGGCGGACGGCCAGTTAGCACTTGAACCACCACAACTTATTTGTCCCTCCTACTTTAACGCTAAGCGTTTATATGTGCTAGAAGATGATACATGTAAGAATGACAGACCTTAAATGCAAATAAGACGTTTTTACACAAAACGCAGCATTCATTCAAAGTTCAGTTGCCGTTACTGCTCTGACAGGGTAAACGTAGGTCAGTCCCAGATAATAATGAATGGGTTTTATAAGCGCGAAAGTGGGAAATGAATGTTTGTGTGATCTGGTTTTTTTAAATCCTATTGTTAAGTTGGAAAAGATCACACATGTGAAAATAAAGTCGAAATAACAGAATGTCGTGTGCAAAAAGGTCGAAAAGCTGAGAAGAGGAGTGCAAATGTTAACTATTGTGTCGTGTGAAAAAAAGGACGGGTCGTGTGAAAAAAGGCGGGAAAAAAGAAGAAATAGTATAAATAGAAGAGTTGTGGGCGATAGGTAGCGATTTCAGGATTTATGATTCTAATGAAACCATGATTTTAGATTAGAGGATTTTTACTGATAGCGTTAGGAGAACTTCGTCTTTGAGGATACCAAGACAAGTTTTTGAGTAAACAAATCAGTATATATTTCTTGTGGATATACATATATTATTCTATTAGGATGTACCTATATTATTCGTTTGGATTACATATTTTTCATCTTGGATAACCCATCATCATTGTGAAATTTACTGTGTTTGTCTAATGACATCAATAAACTTTAATTGAATTTTTCTACATTTCTGTTTGTGGAATTTTACAGTAAATTCTTTTGGATATACGTTGTTATGCTGAAACTGTTCTGCTTATCACCAAACCTAAGGGGAAGAACATTCCTGGGTTGAAAATAAATAACAAAAGGTCAAGTATCACCATCTCTGGCGGACGGCCAGTTAGCACTTGAACCACCACAACTTATGAAGGATTAACTTTGACTAAATAAAATTAATATAACTACTAGTGCCGCATTCAACTGACGCGGGCACATATCTTCTAATTGGTGCTGTAACCAGCTCGGTTACAAAGCTTCAGTTTTGAAAAACTACGCTCACCACTTGCTACCGTTACCGGCAAAGTTAGTAATATTCTTAAGGCTATAGCGACATTAGGAGCAATGTTATTTTCAATAATGTAACGAAGAACTTCGATTGGTGGAGTATTTTCTGGTACTAATTTGGATACTACTTTCAGTTCATCACATAGCTCAATGGCATCAATGTCTCTATTTTCTTGATGTGTTAAAATGCTTTCTAGGTTTCTAAATTTGTTCAAGAGCTCATTTGTCATCTCAGATTTCAATTTAGGGATGTTATATAAAAAGAAAAAATGTGAACTGTGATGTTCCAATTGCTCGAACCTTTCTTCAATAGAATTAGTTGCAACATCAATAATAAAAAAGAAAAATTCAATTTTGAATTTAGTTTTGGGATCTTGCTTCATAGTTGTGTTCCTTTTTCTGCCGACGCACTCTAGTACATTCAAACGTTGGTATCAAATCAGGATCAGCTTCAACTTTCTCAGCTAATGTTGTAGCATCAACAAGAAAATTTTGAAATGATTTATCATTTCTGAGATTCTTAAGGCTTTGGTGAACATTTCTCAAAGTTGTTATGGCACTAGTCAATTCCATTTTTATGCTTTGCAACAGTTTACTAGCAACATTAATTTCGTTTAAAACATAGGGCCATATAACCAGACAACATACAAGTTTAAAATCTCTGAGTTTTAGGGCAAGGGTTTCAGCTTCATGTCTCGCCATTTTGTCTACTGACTCGTCATCAGCAATTTCTATCAATGCATCATAAAATTCCTCAATATAATATCTTAAAGGACGAATGGCCTCGATTCTAGATTCCCAGCGAGTTGTACTTAGTGGCTTGGGCGTTAGAGTTGTAATATGTTTCTTAAGGATTCCCCAACGCAGTGTTGACGCTGAGAAAAACACATACAATTTCTGAACCGTTTCAAAAAATAAAACCTCTTCTCTAGATGACATCGCGGCATCATTGACCACCAAGTTGAGAGAATGAGAACAGCAAGGGATATAAAAAGCTCTCGGGTTCAAGTCCCTAATGCGTTGTTGAACTCCTGAATATTTTCCTTTCATATTTGATCCATTGTCATACCCCTGGCCATGCATGTTTGCGATTGGAATATCCATGTCTGACAATTTTCTTAGAATGCATTCGGTTAACGCTGAGCCTGTAGTGGCTTCTATAAATGAAACCAAGAAAATGCTCATGAATGTTGATATCATCTGGATTCGTATTAACAAATCTTACAATTAGTGTTAATTGTTAAATGTGACTTACATCGGGAGTACAGTCTGTTACTATGCTATAATATTTAGCTTTCTCCACCATAGAAATTATTTCTTTTTTATGGTTCCAGAGAGAAGAGCAATTAATTCATTTTGAATGTTTTCCCAAGGTAATGTTGGGTCAATCCACGAGCTACTCTCATTAAATGTTCACACATAACACTATCAAATCTGGCTATCAGTTAAAGAAGCTTTAAAAAATTTCCATTGTTAGGATCATATAATTTATCAGATGTTCCACGAAATGGCAAGCATTGTTGGCCCAAGAACTGGACAATAGCAATTAGGCGTTCTATTATGCTCCTCCAGTGTCGAACTTCTGAATTTAATAACTGTTGTTGCAGTGAATCAATTGTCTGTACTGATTTAAGCCTGGACGATAATTCAATCCACTTTGTATGGGACTCCAAGTGGTTTTTAGATTTTTCGTGTTCATTAAGATACACATACAAATGACCCCAATCATTATAGCCATCAGTAGTGAGTTACATTTTATTACAGGAAAACAACTTACAGCAGAAACAAAATACAGAATCTTTTTCTTTTGAATACACTAACCATGATCGATTAATATGTTCTCCATTGCTTAGCTCCCTAGTGTAAAAATTTAGTGAAAATTTCCGATCAATAGAGCTGCGCGGAAAAACAAACTCATTTTTTGGTCTCTCTGGCAGGCCCTTTTTTACGATTTCCAGTCTTTCGGTATCGCTTAAAGAAGGACTCCATCTTGCCGGATCAGTGTACCTCTTAAGTTCATCGCTTAAATCTCTGGAATTGGAAACAGTCAAATCAGTCTCATTTTCGACATTGTTAGTAATATCTACGTTACTGGGGTCCGAGTTAGAAGTACTTGCCATGAGCTCAGAATCATTTGTTTCGGTACATTTGCTTATTTTCTTCTGTCCTACATCAGCTGTTTCAGTTTTTATATATTTATGTAAAGCCCCGCTATGTTTTTGAATATCGCGTTCTTTTTCCAGTTTCCGTTTCAGATATTCAGCACCTGATCGTTTTTTTCTTTTATCGGACATTATATCTATTTGAATATTAAAACTGTTTTAATAAACCCTACAATAAAATGTATTATTTAGTAATGAATGGAAGCTGAAGCACTGTACTAATTTCCATAAAACGTTTAAAAAACTTATTTATCACTGTAACTTCTTTGAATGCACACTCCAAAACAACTGAAACATTAGAGCCGCCAACATAGAACAGTCGATACAAAAATAAATTCCTGATTCCCACGCCAAGTTAATTAATTCCCGTCTCTCGTTCAGCCATGCCGGAAAATTTATCGTGGTGGTCTTCAATTGACCACTGAACACGGAAATATAATCCTCTTGGAACAACTGTGGTTTCGACCAAGCGAATAAATTGTACTAACGTCTCTAAAGAAATACCTTTTACTGCCTTTGTAGGAGGAGAAGATAGCATTACGATCGTATGGCAGAACTATTAGTGAAGACTTGAAAAACAGCTAAAGAACAGATCGCAGGTGCAAATACAGGGTGTTCCACGAAAAAGCGGCCCCATTCACAAAGTAAAAATAGCCAGATTTTTCAGCATTTTTCAATGTTTACAAATATGTCGGATGTAAAAGGTTCTAAGTAGTACTAGACTGACCTAATTATTTTCCGTGATTGGACCGTGAGTATTTGAAAACCATCGTGTGTGTTTAAATAAACTGTCTATCACAATGCCGTTTTCACTGCAAGAAAGGATAGCTATTGTTGAGAATTATATCCGTACGAATTCGCTAGGACTACTTGGCCATTCACACTACTTCCGACACAATACGTCAGCATTCCATGACGTCACGGGCCGCTTTTTCGTGGAACACCCTGTATTTCGTAGAGAAAACAGACAAAATGTGAAGGAATAGAAAAGTAAGGAATTTTAAAATAATCTAGTAAGACGAAATCTTCGAACACTCCGCGACACCATCCACAGAGGGTTTATTTCAGGGGCCGTTCAGGTTATTCAGTCAAAATCCCGGTCGATGACACTCTTACAAATGCCTGCGCCCGGGCTTGAACACCTGATCGCTAGCGCAGTGTGGTAACCATTACACCAGCGAGGCTCCCAGGCGGAATATTTTGGCGGGACTGTAAAAATAAGTAAAAAGAATTTTTGCCGCCCCCCAAAGCTTGCCGCCCCTTGCAAATGCACGTGTTGCGCCGTCGGTAGAGCCGGCCCTGGCTGCGACAATAGATCTGGCAATGATGAAGGCGAATAGCAAACCCAGGCCGAGCACCGCAAATACATACTTTCTGGGGCCAGGAAAGTCAGCACACTGTGGTGGGTTTTGATGTTATGAATGTTGGTGTTGTATTTACTTTGTAACTGAGTGAGGTCAAGCTGTGAAGGCCCCTAAGTCTAACAATTGATGGGGTGTGTTCTCAGAGAACCTTTCTGCTACCACCCTATGATCTCACTCAGAGTTATATTTTAAACTTAGAATGAATGGTGACTACGTCTAAATGTCTAGGGTAATGTAAGTGTGGTGTGATGGTAATCCAATACACAAACACACACACAAATATTAAATTCTATGATCAACTAAACTAACACAGTGTTTTTAAATTTTGGTATTGAACAATTTTTTTGTACAATTTATTTGGTCCTGAACCTAATATTATTTTGGTCAGGACTATGAAAATCAAAGGAATCAAATTATATATACATATGAAATTCAATTAAACAAAAAGGGACAATCTGTCCAAGCACATAATTGAAAATCTAAGAATAGTGTTAATATATCTATTACTGTTTAACTGGTACTAGATGGCCGGTTTGGGAGTTTTACATCATCCCCTGTCTTTATTTACAAATATTCTGTTCACTTTGGGAGGAAATGGATTTATTTTATATATTATATTATTTTATGTAGTTGATGAATCGTTCCGTGCCAGGTCTTATTCACTTATCTGGCACGAGAAACTAGATGTAGTTGTCTTCCGGCCAACGGCCACTGTCTATATCATCCTGGGGTAATCTTGGTAGAGAGCTTGTACCAAGACTACAGTTCCAGTGATAGAGAGCTTGTACCACAACAGCAATCTCCACTTTCACACTTGTTTAGTATATTCAGGAAGCTGGCACTAGCGTAGTGCCAGTAACAAAAACCCTGCAACATGAAGATTATGGTTGGTCTTAACATAATATCTATTCCACCAAATTCACAATTAATAATACGTTCAAATAAAAGAACAGGGTCAGATCTCTCTGACCAACCCAGCTCATCCAATCTAGATTGATGGAACAACTTGTACCAGTTTTCACATTCCTCTCCTCTAATGGCTACAACACCTATGCCAATTTCATTGATCTTTTTCTATAAAATAAGGTGGGTGATATGATCCCTGCTGACAACCTATGTAATCTTTTGGTTCTACACCTCTGGTAATTGGTTAATATGATGGAGCAACAAATAGGCCTTGCATAAATCTGCTAGTGACTTATGTACTTACAGTCGTAAAATATCTTCATTACCCAAATCATACAACACAATTAATAATATAAATAATGTTAATAATTTCTGTCTTACCACAAATTCAATGAATAAAACACAGATACGATGACTTGGCACAGATTCAGCGTTGTTGCCGGCTAGACTATGAATTTATTGTATATATTTTAGTTTTATTGAAAATTCACACTTCTAGTGCATCGTTCTGCTTGAGGGACAGATTCTTATACGAATGGCGTCAAGCCTTCCAAGTTTTCATTAATATTAAATGTGTTGGCCAATGGGATAGGGCGACTAACATTTTTGAATCAAATTTCAAAAAAACAAAACTCCAAACCTAACATGTGCTAGTCTGCCTTAGATATTACTCTGCAAAAATATATTTAGTTTTAGGCCAACCAATACTCTCTCTCTCTCCCTCTTCCAAACTCCACCCAATCGGATTACATGTACCCTCTTCTGCCTCATTTCAAAAATTGCGTTCAAAAAATGTTATGGCTAAGATAAGCAGGCATGAGCGTGTGCTCGTCAGTCTGTCCTAGACTATATAGTATTATTGTAATATCTTGGTTATTAGTTGGACTACCTTGTGATGTAAAATATGTTATTGATCAGGAGATCCTATTACACAAAACTATCTAAGTTTTATGGCCCTATGTATATTAGTTCGTATTTCCATATTTATTCCATGTTAGTCGTCAATATTATTTAGTTCTAGAAAACTACCATCTTTTCCCCCTCTTGCTAACGCTTTTTTTTTCAAACTAAAACGCCAATGTCTGTTTCGTCCAAAAAAATTACGCTACTATACAGGAAATGAGAGCGGTGTGAGTGTTTATATATTTCCACTGCGTGGCTATAGGACGAACCATGATTTGGCCTTATGACGTATTTTCAAACTACCAAAGCCAATACATCTCGCGTTCGTTACAATTTTTTTTATTCCAAACAACGCGTGTTGGTAGCATTCTTCTGTCGCTCCTTTCCCATCCTTCCGTGTCTCTCACTCCGTCTAGAATAAAAATTACGCCTTGATTTTTTTCAAACATGTTATATTTATTTTCCCCTACAGTAAGCCTAATGAAAGCGATAGGTCTACAGGCGGGGCGAAGAAGCTAATCGCAACCCAATATTTTATTTCTACCTTATTTTGACGTTATACTCTATAATGTTTTATCTAATTTATCGATTGTATTGAGGATATCACTACACATCTCCCCACTTTAGAACATGCTATCTGATGCAAGTTCATAATCCGAAATACACATAGGTAAAATTTGCTCCTTATGCCTTGTGAATACTCTGATTTTCGTCATAAGGGTGTCTACTCAAAAAATCTGCTCCCACGTTTTGTGAACCAGGAATGTATTCGATAGTAAATGAATAAGGCTGTATGAGCAACGACCATCGTAATAACCGAGCATTTTCATGCTTTGCCTGTGACAGAAATACGAGCGGCTGATGATCCGTTTGGACCACAAATGTCCTCCAATAGAGGTATATCTGGAACTTTTTTCTAGCCCAGATTAAAGCTAAACATTCTTTTTCACTTGTTGAATAGTTTTGCTCCGCTTTGTTCAATTTGCAGCTAGCATAAGCAACTGGGTTTAATTCCCCATCAAGGGAATTGGACCGTTGTAATAATGTAGCCCCTAATTCGACGTTGCTAGCGTCCGTTCTCACCACAAATTCCTGACTCAAATCAGGTAATTTCATTATCGGTTTGCTGGTGAGTTTCTCTTTTAACTCCTGGTATGCTAATTCACACTGTGCTGACCAAATAATTCTATCATGTTGTCCCTTACGAGTTAAATCTGTCAGAGGAGCACATATAGAGTTAAAGTTCTTTATGTATTTCTGGTAAAAACCACACAATGATACAAAAGATCTCACATATTTTTTGTCTGTGTCCTCGGTGCTCTCTGCAATTTCTCCAAGTTCTTGGGGTCAGGGGTCATGCTGCCCTGATATACCGTGTGTCCCAAGAATTCCAACTCTTTACAACCCACACAACATTTGGTTGGTCTAGCAGTCAAGTTTGCCTCTCTGAGTCTATCTTTTTTTTTTTTTTTTTTTTTTTTTTTTTTTTTTTTGCGTACGCCCGCTAACACTCGAGGCGAAATCTCAGGTTATTACTATGTATAACCTGACATTGATTTTACGTGAGTATCCCTTTTTACTTGTACAGAGACAGGTGTTCCTCGCCATTCAGGCAAATACTCTCCGATTTCGGAGGTACCCATTGCAGCTGGGTCGGCTCAGGAGCCGCCAATCCCTGGTCGATGACACTCCTTCAAATGTTCTCGCCAGGTCTCGAGTTAATCCAGTCCAATTCCCGGTCGACGAAAAATCCTCAAATGCCGTCGCCCGGGTTTGATCCTGAATCACCCGGTCGCCAGAGCGGTGTTGTAACCACTACGCTAGCGCGGCTCCTTAAGTCTATCAAATAACATATTCAGAGAGTTAACGTGTTCTTCGAATGTTTCCGTAGCGATGAGGATATCATCCATGAAATTCGTGATACATGGATTATTCAGGGGATCCAACAATTTTTGCATCATCCTAGAAAACACACTCGGAGCATTTTTCAACTCAAATGGCAACATGATGAACTCATAATGTCCTTCCGAGGTGCTAAAAGCTAAATAAGGTCGAACCTCAGGCTTTACTGGAATTTGATAATAGCCTTTGCTTAGATCCACCTTCGAAAAATATTTTGCCTTGTTCAGCCTGGCAAACAGCTGATTTGTATCAAGTAATGGATCCACCTGACTTTCTGTGACAGCATTCAGTTTCCTGTAATCTATGCACAGTCTATGTTCCCCAGATGGTTTCCTCAACAAAACCACACAAGAGCTGTAAGGAGATTCACTGTGAGAAATAATCCCTTCTCTCAACAAATACTCTATCTCCTCTTTCAACGCTTTTTCCTTAGCAAACGGAATAGGATAGGCTCTCATACAGATGGGTGTTGGGTCTACAAGTTTCATATCATATTCCACCAAAATTGGTGTGCCCCGGTTTGTCCGTTAACACGTCTGTATGTTCGTCCAGAACCTTTTGAACCCACTCCCTCTGATTTTTCGTCAAGTGTTTACTGACTTTTACCTGTGCAGCTGTCTCACAGGGTTTTAGGGGTATTCGTGAGAGGCGAGTGGTTCGTTTTTCATCTCCGTTGCGATAGACAAGGTCATTAAGTGTGTTCCTTCCTGGATTTGTCTGTCCAGATATTTCTTTAGAAGGTTCACATGATAGATTTTCTCTTTCCCCTTCTTATCAATCTTATAGTTAGTTCTAGACACCTTCTCTAGAACTGTATATGGACCTTGCCATCCAATTGGTAATTTGTTACTGCTGCCGGGTAGCAGAAGAAACACCTTCTCTCTCACAGCTAGTTCCCTATCCTTCGCTTTCTTATTATAATAAGCAGCATGTTTCTTCATGGCTTGTCTCAAATTATCATTAGCCAGTTTCTAGCCAATTTTAAGAGGAGTGGTCAGCTCGTTCACATATTGATATGATAAGGTAACAGTTTCTTCTGCCTTCTCATCGGTCCACGTCCTCAATAAGGCTTCCAATGGACCTTTTATTGGCCTCCCAAACAATAGAGTTGCCGGTTATTTTTGGAATGGCACCGGTAATTTTCATGTAATTGGGTGCGTGGTGGTGGTGACTTTTCTTCCTTTTGTCATCACATAAGAACTTTCCACTACCAATTCTTTTCCTGGGGTTGTCTTCCCTCAGGTTCAAATTCCAAGTGAGAGAACTTCTCTCTTTTTCCTGCGCAACCAGTTCCCGGTTTTCCGACCAAGTGAGTATCGGGTGGGACTGGGTGAAAATCACTTTTTGTGCAATCCGCATACTGGCCATGTTACCAAATTCAATTGAAGACTGTGTGTGAAAAGGGGGTTTCCATTCCACTTTGTCTACTTTACCACATTTATTTTTATTTTCAGGCCTAAGTTTGCCCCGTGGCGTTTCTAGGTCCTGTTCATTTTCCCCACGTGTGGGTGTTCCCTCGTGCCATTGGCCGCAGGCCTCCACAAAATTTTCAATATCCACCACTACGCCTAGCCAATAATATTTTTGAGAAACTTTTTGGCAGATTGTACCTATTTTCTCATGGTCCCCATCTATTCCAACACGTAAACTCCTTATTACCTCTGCCCTATACGAAGTGGGAAGTACCAGCTGTCCGTGACCATTGGATCCAGTTCCAGCCTTCCTATAGATCAGTTTATTCTTCATATTGTAGTCTCCTTTTGTTGGAGGTGTATGGCAATTTCTTACAACACGGCTTGAGTGATCTATCCTCCGCCTGTGCCTTCCTCATCTCCTCTGGATGAGTATTTATAGGATTATCCTCCTTCTTCCTGGACTGTGATCTGGTCTGCACTGTTGCCATGATCACAGGTTTCTTGGGATTCCCCAAGAAGACATACCTACACCCCAATATTAGAGGATAGATTGGTTCGTTTATCACTGCTGCTTTGATTACTCCTTCCACATAGCGAGTTTTCACAGTTATCTTAGCGATGGGAAGTGTCATGGTTGCTACGTCCTTGGTTGTCCCTGGTATCTCCACTGTTTCTGTGGTATACTGATCTGGGTTTACTAGGTGAGAACTCACAACAGAATCAAATTCTAATCCAGTATAATAAAGGCACCTGATGGTGACCCCATTGCATACAACATCTTCACAAACTGGGGGGTGATAAGGTTCCTGCTGTCCAGCTGGTTTGTCTTTTAATCCCTTGTTCCCCGTTTTCATAGCAGCGAAGGTAGAAGGTTTCCTTTTACAAACATTGGTGTTATGAGTGTCCCTCTTACACCATTTACACCATATCTTTCCTTGGTTGAAAGGTTTTCTTTCATCAAATTTTCGGTCATTGAACTGTGGGTTTCTATCTCGATAATCAAATCTTGGCCTATCAAAGTTGGGTTTACCTCGGTTTCCCTGATCTTTATTTTCAAATTTATTAGAGTTTTGTGGGGCCTTATAATTTTCTACATGCTTCTTCTTATTGCCAGCCACTTCTGCCTGGGCCACCTGATACCTCTCAGCGACATTAAGTACCTCACCCAACTTCTCTGCACCTTGTTCCATGAGAAACTTTCTCAGGTCTGGAGCCATGGACTCTCTTAATTGCTCTATCATGATCATCTCTTTAAGATCTTGAGTCTTCCCCAGAGCAGTCAATTTCTCCAAATAGGTTTCCAATCTGGCAGAGAATTGGTGGTATGTCTCCCCAGACAAAAGTTTGGCATTTCTAAACTTCTTACGATAAAATTCACCATTCTTCTCATATCTTAACAACAAAGCCTGCTTTAACCTATCATAATTGTCTTGGTCATCCCTGCTCATCTTTGTGAACACTTCATAAGCTGTTCCCCTAAGACCCTCTGATAACTTTAGACTCCGCCTCTCTTTTTCCAACCCATAAGTGGTGGCTAATACCTCAAATCTGCTTAAGAAGGACTCTATGTCATCATCTTTCTCAACAAAATGGTCTAAATGGAACCCTATGGCTGAGGTTGCGGCCCCCTGACTGGCAGTGACATCAGAGGTAGAGGGGCTGTGACCATTTTCAGGAGCATGGCCTTGCAATTCCAACTCCCTTAGTCGTAACTCGTGCTCCCTCTGTAATCTCTTATCCTCTGCTTCCCTTTCCAATTTCTTTTCTTCAAATTGGAGCCTTTTAATCTCAGCCTCTCTATCAGCCTCTAATGCCCTAGCCTCTTTGTCAGCCTCAATCTGTAACCTTTTAATTTTTTTCTCAGCCTCTAATTTTCTTTCTGCTTCTAATTTCCTGTCTTCTCTATATCGTTCAATAAATTTATCACACTCTGAGGTTACATACTGGACCAGTTCTGGCCCATCCATACCCATCTCTCTTGCAGTCTGCACAGCAGCAGATCTAAATTTGGCCAAGTCTGCCATTCTGTCTTAAGCAACGTTAACACTATACTAAGACAAATCTAAAGCCCTAACAAAGCAAAGTACCAACTATGATTAATTAATTAACTACTGGCCGTGACAATTCATCAACTGTTAATCTCCACCTTAAAGTATTTTTACCTTTATTATATGATATTTTTAACCTCTAGGGACAATAGTGATACCATATTGAATTTATATAATATCTAATAATTTTAAATCCCGGAGCGAGCTACCCAATATATGCGGTGGGTTTTGATGTTATGAATGTTGGTGTTGTATTTACTTTGTAACTGAGTGAGGTCAAGCTGTGAAGGCCCCTGAGTCTAACAATTGATGGGGTGTGTTCTCAGAGAACCTTTCTGCTAACACCCTATGATCTCACTCAGAGTTATATTTTAAACTTAGAATGAATGGTGACTACGTCTAAATGTCTAGGGTAATGTAAGTGTGGTGTGATGGTAATCCAATACACAAACACACACACAAATATTAAATTCTGTGATCAAGTAAACTAACACAGTGTTTTTAAATTTTGGTATTGAACAATTTTTTTTTACAATTTATTTGGTCCTGAACCTAATATTATTTTGGTCAGGACTATGAAAATCAAAGGAATCAAATTATATATACATATGAAATTCAATTAAACAAAAAGGGACAATCTGTCCAAGCACATAATTGAAAATCTAAGAATAGTGTTAATATATCTATTACTGTTTAACTGGTACTAGATGGCGGGTTGGGAGTTTTACATCATCCTTTGTCTTTACTTACAAATATTCTGTTCACTTTGGGTGGAAAAGGATTTATTTTATATATTTATATTATTGTATGTAGTTGATGAATCGTTCCGTGCCAGGTCTTATTCACTTATCTGGCACGAGAAACTAGATGTCTTCCGGCCAACGGCCACTGTCTATATCCTCCTGGGGTAATCTTGGTAGAGAGCTTGTACCAAGACTACAGTTCCAGTGGTAGAGAGCTTGTACCACAACTGCAATCTCCACTTTCACACTTGTTTAGTATATTCAGGAAGCTGGCACTAGCGTAGTGCCAGTAACAAAAACCCTGCAACATGAAGATTATGGTTGGTCTTAACATAATATCTATTCCACCAAATTCACAATTAATAATACGTTCAAATAAAAGAACAGGGTCAGATCTCTCTGACCAACCCAGTTCATTTAATTTAGATTGATGGAACAACTTGTACCAGTTTTCACATTCCTCTCCTCTAATGGCTACAACACCTATGCCAATTTCAATGATCTTTTTCCATAAAATAAGGTGGGTGATATGATCCCTGCTGACAATCTATGTAATCTTTTGGTACCTCTGGTAGTTGGTTAATATGGTGGAGCAACAAATAGGCCTTGCATAAGTCTGCTAGTGACTTATGTACTTACAGTCGTAAAATATCTTCATTACCTAAATCATACAACACAATTAATAATATAAATAATGTTAATAATTTCTGTCTTACCACAAATTCAATGAATAAAACACAGATACGATGACTTGGCACAGATTCAGCGTTGTTGCCGGCTAGACTATGAATGTATTGTAAATATTTTAGTGTTATTGAAAATTCACACTTCTAGTGCATCGTTCTGCTTGAGGGACAGATTCTTAATACAAATGGCGTCAAGCCTTCCAGGTTTTCATTAATATTAAATGTGTTGGCCAATGGGATAGGGCGACTAACATTTTTGAATCAAATTTCAAAAAAACAAAACTCCAAACCTAACATGTGCTAGTCTGCCTTAGATATTACTCTGCAAAAATATATTTAGTTTTGGGCCAACCAATACTCTCTCTCTCCCTCTTTCTAACTCCACCCAATCGGATTACATGTACCCTCTTCTGCCTCATTTCAAAAATTGCGTTCAAAAAATGTTATGGCTAAGATAAGCAGGCATGAGCGTGTGTTCGTCAGTCTGTCCTAGACTATATAATATTATTGTAATATCTTGGTTATTAGTTGGACTACCTTGTGATTTAAAATATGTTATTGAACAGGAGATCCTATTACACAAAACTATCTAAGTTTTATAGCCCTATGTATATTAGTTCGTATTTCCATATTTATTCCATGTCAGTCGTCAATATTATTTAGTTCTAGAAAACCACCATCTTTTCCCCCTCTTGCTAACGCTTTTTTTTCAAACTAAAACGCCAATGTCTGTTTCGTCCAAAAAAATTACGCTACTTTACAGGAAATGAGAGCGGTGTGAGTTTTTATATATTTCCACTGCGTGGCTATAGGACGAACCATGATTTGGCCTTATGACGTATTTTCAAACTACCAAAGCCAATATATCTCGCGTTCGTTACAATTTTTTTGATTCCAAACAACGCGTGTTGGTAGCATTCTTCTGTCGCTCCTTTCCCATCCTTCCGTGTCTCTCACTCCGTCTAGAATAAAAATTACGCCTTGATTTTTTTCAAACATGTTATATTTATTTTCCCCTACAGTAAGCCTAATGAAAGCGATAGGTCTACAGGCGGGGCGAAGAAGCTAATCGCAACCCAATATTTTATTTCTACCTTATTTTGACGTTATACTCTATAATGTTTTATCTAATTGATCGATTGTATTGAGGATATCACTACACACACCCCAAACCGAGTAAACCTGGTAGCAGTTTACCATCTCTTCTTGACTGTGCAAACGACTGGGAGATGTCGGTAGACCTACCTGGACGAGGGGCATATCCAGAGAGTATCAGAAAATCGCGGAGACGGCCGGATGTAGTGCTTCATTCTTCAGCAACGCTTTAGGTCATACTGATTGAACTGACCGTGCCAATTGAATCCAGATTAGACGCGCGACATTCGTTCAAAGCGGCCGAGTATTGTGATCTGGCCGCGGATCTGAGACACGATGGGTTCTCTGCAAGGGTCTTGGCTGTTGAAGTGGGCGCAAGAGGGCTTGTGGCTGCATCAGTGTATGATTTATTGAAACTGTTGGGGCTGAGGGGACAGTCGAGAGCAAGGGCACTGAAGAGGCTTAGTGAAACTGCCGAAAAGGCATCACGCTGGCTGTGGAACAACCGCAATGGGCAATGGAAATCGTGACAGTAAACGCTGCGGTACAGAAAACACCAAAGTTTTTCTAAGTCCACAATACGATGAGTTTTTTAGTGTACTAGTGAAAGGGCTTTGACTGAGGGGCAACAGGCGGCGTGTATTATAAGGGATGTCAGGCACAGAATTTCAGTGGCTAGCGCGCAGTGGCTAGACTCGCCGGCTTCGCGCTGGTGTCTCAGTGTGTGTCCTTAGTTGTGATGTGCGACTGAACGAACGGAATAATTTGTCTTCTCTTTGTTACTTTCACAATTGCCTCCACGGCTGGCGGAGTTGTGGATTTTAAAGTTGCTACCATAAGTGAAATGGGTTCATTTTCGATACATGACAACAGGAGGCTGAGACGCTTGGGAGTCATGACCCAAGTGGGCCCGCCCCCCTTAGAGTGTAAAGGAGTATATCGGGCCGAAATACTTGTCGGACGGGGGGACTACTTCTGATGATCAGATTGCTTCCTGTTGTATCGCTCTGTAAAGAGTTTCCTATATGTTACTGCATGATTTGTGGTGCGTGTCGTCTATGTATGAATACTGGCCTGTCGGGCTTACTGTATGTGGCCGACGCATCTTTGGATATGGGTTTTGTATGCGAATGCTATAGTGGGCCGTATGGATAGGCCAATGGTGACAAGACTAACATCACGGTAACGATTGGGTCATAAGATTGACCAATTGATAAGTAAAGCATACTGGACCCATTGTTTGACGATAATGTCGATACGATTTATTACAGGCAAGGACATTGACATCATGTGTAGGTATAGTAGATGTCGTGGTTGGGTAAAGTGTAGAGTATTTGTCGAGTTGGACAATAGTAGTGAAATCGACAAGGGATAGTGGACTGGCAGAGTTATAGATTACACACACAGAAAGGTGTAAATAGGAGATGGACTTGAGACAACCTGGAAGAAGATTTATCAAAATGATCTCTCTCTCCAAGCCTCAACTCACTTTTACTGTCTAAGCACCTCCTGCTCTGACTCTTTTCTCTTATCAAACATAGAGATTATAGTAAAGAGCTAAAACAAGTTAATTATGGATGAAAAGGGTCGGGAACAGCGCATTAATAAATGTGTAAACTTTATTAAATGAAGAAGCATGTATGAAAATAATGCATTTCATCACCAACAGCATAAAATTACATCAATAATCAAAATATTCATCAATAGTCATCAATATTCGTCAATAACCACAAAGATGCAAATGCCCCAACAACACACACACACCACCAACACTCATAAAACCTGTAGAACACGGAGAGATAAATAAATCGAGTGTCAGTCCGTCCGCTTTCGGGACCAGATGAAATAGCTCCAGTAAGTTGTTTTTTCGTACATATCCTCCATGGGTGATGGAATTAACCTGAATAAAATCAATGTATAGGCGCTATCATTGGTGACTCCTCCCTACTGGCGCAAGGTGGGCTGGAAGACTCTCTTTACCTCCGTTTTTTCACATGAATAAACTGCGTGTCAGCCTCGCCGCTTTCGTGGGACCAGAAGCTAGCTCCGGAAAGTGTCTTACAGATAAATATCCTCCAAGATGAATGAAGTGAAATACCCAACTTTCCTTGTAGGTGCTATACGTTGGTGACCGCTACTTGCGTGAGGGGGGCTGGAACTCTGTCCATAGATGGCTGCTCATACGTGCGAGGTTTTAAGTATCCAGAAATACACCCAAGACGAGGTTAATTGAGGACAAACGGTCCCATGCGCTCCCATCCGGCGCTTGACTCTGCTTGGCATTAAATCCGGTTTGGGCGGGTTTGACTGTGGTTGACTGACTGCCCCGTTTAGGCACACAAAGTCGGGTGATATGAAATTCTGCTATAGACATTGGGCTGATTGATATGCTGTAAGCCGCCATGCTCTGACTGGCAATCAAGAGGCGAGTAAGGAACTACTACTGCATCTGATGATTCTCCAGGATTTAGCGTAGGCTCGTGGCACTGCGTGAGCTAAACTTGGCGTTGACAAAAAGGGTTTTGATTCAGGAACGGGTTGACGACTCGTGACTGCTAGCTGTATTCAGAATCCCTCTAGAACGAAGAGAACATAACGTTCTTCGCCTGACTGGAGTCTGCTCTAGCGATTCGGTCTCCCTGAAACTGAGACCCAAAAAAGACACCCTTTACCTCAAGCAACAACAAAATCAATCTAATGTTTTTTAACCTAGTCATGCTCCGCTCCCTCCATTCTATCAATTATAGCATGTGCCCGCATAGGCTTAATATCTTTTGTACACCCATGTAACTGTCATTAAATGTTCTGACAACAAAATCTCCTCCTCTTCTCCCAATCTCAACATACAGGAAACCTAACCTTGTAGTTACAGTTAAATGAATATGCTTATTCATCTTACAACATTAAATGAATTTACATAAACAGATTACAGCATGTGACATTACACAAATAAATCATATGTCCCCTTGGGGAAATATATTAGCATTCCACAAAATGAGTACATAGAAAATGCAATGTTCTTGCTATAATAATACAGTTGTGGCTGAATCATAAGATATAATTATATCTATGCCTGGTGACTGCTTTCTGTGAAAGTTATAGACTAGTGCCTAGCCACCCAAGTAAGCATAAAATGATTCTCCCTTGCCACTATACATATCTATCAAAAAGGAATAAGTGACTATATCCTATAATTCAGAATTATTGCCTGCATCTCACTATTCAGTTTTAAGTGAACAATCTACACCTGACATTATCTTACAGAAATGACAGTTAATTTAGCCTATTCTTAACCCATGATAAGCATCTGTGGACTGATTCTACGCCTAGTATCTGTTATTGTAAGTTTAACATTTAACCTATGATAAACCGTAACAGTTTAAGCACCACTTAACTAAGGCCGTAGACAGCACTACATTATCACTGAATAAAATTACTAGGAGAAGTCCTCAGAAATGAAGTAAGTCACTTTCCTAACAGATATATAAAAGCTAACATGAATATATCATATTATAATAAGATATGTCAACTCACCCCGAAAAATGACTAAAGATAGGCCTTAACATTTAGTTCTGTTGTTAGAGTGCCTTAATTCTCATGATGGTCCATCTCGGGCCAGGAATAATCACGAGTGTGTTGGCTTATTAAACCCGTCTACTCTTATAGATTACAAGGACGCTCCCCTCGGACACCTGGCCTGATTCTACAGATGTATCGGCGCAATGCGTAATCAAGAGAGTAAGACAAAGGTTATTCTAGAGACATCAGAAGTCAACAACCGCAAGAAAGTTCCTTCAGGTAGAGAAATGCATAATACAGTATTATGAGAGCTCTAACTCGTCTAAGGGGCAAAACCCGGAGACTGACCGCGATTGTTATCTCCCCCTTGTTTCGAAGATGAAACGCTTACCCAGGCCTCAAAGGGTACCAGCCGCTCGTGATCAAACGTTTTAAAGCGACCAGAGAAATTCCCCTGGACGGACCAGGTGCGTGTATGTAATATTACCGCTACGCTGACCGTTGAAGAATTTAGTACTGAAAGCCAGCCAAACGTAAACAAACCGCTCGGGTGGGATTTGAGAAGGTGAAAAAATAGGGCCACGAAGGTAGAAAAGAAATACAAAGTGTCAAAGAAACCATGGCATTAAAAGAGTAATCAAATTATGGATAAGATGGTAAAATAACTTATCTGTCTACGTGACAGTAGATCATCCATATGGTTTCATGGCAAATACATTGGTATATATAACAGTCAACATGGCATTTGACTGACATCACTGGTCGTTATGACTTCAAGGTGAACGGCTTGACAGAATAAATGTTACTGTCGAATTGACCATGTTTATCTTCTTTACGTAGACATATATTAATTTGAAATATCAATCCGATCCTGTTGTCAGAGGGTCGCAGTAGCAGCTTGACACATCGAGTCAAGACGAAGCTCTGCCGTAACACTGCAGGAGGTCAAGTATCTGAGGCGAGATACGTAAAAAACGAGCCGTTTTCTTGGTGAATATTTATACTGGAACGATTCTTGGTAAAGTACTTCAAGAATCGCTTCTTCGTCTTTCAAATAATTATAATATTATCATCCGCATGTCTTTCCTAGATTTGGGCAAGTACATGAAAAAATCATAAGTGTATAAGTTTAAACAAAAATTGTAATGCATAGGTTTTTCAATCAAATGTGTTTATTGTGTTTAACTTACTAATAATAAAAATAATTCTAATACACTTTAATAAAAATAATTACTAATAAAAAAGGGGTAGGAAATGCTAACAAACTAACATACCAGTCTTTAATAATATTAGTCTATACCATCACCATGCTAAGGGATTAAAAAAAAAATTAAATTATTGCACATTAGGTGAAAAAAAGGTGGGGGGGGGGCGCGAAACATACAAAAATATAGAGGCCCTTCTTGGCTTAATCCGGCCCTGACTGGATGAAGAAAGGAAGTTCTTCAGTATTATTTAGAGCCAGTCTTAACATACAGAAGTGAGTTATAAACAAGTATACAAGCAGGAAAAGCTCTGGAGGCTAATCACTGGAAGGATGAAAGTTTTTCAATTAGAGCCAGTCTTAATTAAAGGGATACAATTCATTACCTTAAAGTTTGTCACACAAAAATCAGTAGCTTTTAAACTTTTTTTTAACTCACGTATTCTTAAAGAAATAGATTTTGTCTCACCATAATATTTGTGTCATTAACTTTGTTACGAATGTTTCATTTATTTATAAATTTGTATCAAATATTTTAAATATTAAGAATATATACAATTTATAAACACTTTATTATCTTTACAGTAGCTTCTAAATGTGTTAGCGTGTAAACTTTAATGTTAACTACTGATTTTTTTCATTCAGCCAAAATTTCGATACAGACAACAACCGCACTATAACCAGCGTCCTTTCAGGACGTACACAGCGATCACAATAGTCAAAGTGGGCCGAAATAAACCACGCGCTAAAAAGAGAAAGGTTTATACCAGCCCACCAGCGCAGAACAGCCAGGGGAATAACACAAACAACAATGACAGACAGCCAGAAAGCAAAATTGCCCCAAGTACTCGTGCCGGGACCGAAATTTCTCCAACTCTTGACACGATGACGGAGCTAGCTGCGACGAGTATCGACACGGCTGAAAGCCGGAATTTCCAGACTCCTTGCGAGGAAGAGGAGAAAGCAGATGCAAGCAGTTCTGACCGTGATGATGAAGACCCAGAATATGACTACATGATGAGTGCGCTAGAGCAGATAGAACAGATGTCAGAAGAAGAAGACCAGATGAAAGCGTTAGAACCGATAAAACAGATGCTAAAAAGAAAACAGGAGTCTAAAACCCTGGGACCACCACCACAAGTACCCGAATCGTCAGCAGAAACCCTGTCAACCACAGAGAGGCTGCACCAGACACCACCACACGATGCCGAGTTGACAGCTGTGGCTGCCCCAGGGAAGCTGCTCCAAACTCAAAAGACGATAAAAACACCACTGAAGCAAGACGTCATAATAGAGGCTCCAGTGTGTAGCAATCAGACAACTACAGAAAGTGATCAGGAGTCAACAAAACGGAACGTGAGACCGTCCTACACACCACACAATCTAACGCAGGCGGAAAGCAGAGCGCGTCACCTGCACAAACCAAACAATACCGGTTGTCACAAGGCATTACAGGAGAGGATGGTTAAGATCACACAGATGTCTGGAGGTGAGGCCTCACTCAGGGCCCTACCAGATGACAAAGTGATAAACATCCTCGAAGTGACAACGGGAAGGAGAGGTATCGCCAAAGTAGGGAGGCACGAAAACGGAGTCCTGCTTTCGCTCAACAACACAGAAAAAACTACCTCGCTGATGATCGAACTGGAATCCGGTCCAAAAGAAGTCCAGTTGCCCCACCAAATAAAAGTGGTGGTGGAAAAGTACAAGACAACAAAGAAGTTCGTCATCAGAGGGGTGGATACCAGATGTTCCGAAGCCGAGGTCCACAGACGCCTTCAAACTGAAAACGCAGACGTCAAAATCACACGGGTAGAAAGGCTAAAAACATGGGACAAGAAAGACACCAACCTGATGATAGTGACGGTTGAAGGATCGACAAGACCCGAGAGACTGACGCTCGAAACCACAACAAAAAAGACAGAGGCATATATCCCTCCGGTGATGCAGTGCTCTAACTGCCAGAAATATTCACACACCAAGAAAACGTGCAGGAGAAATGCAGTTTGCCGGTATTGTGCGGGTAACCACCCATATCGCGACTGTACCAAAGCGAAGGAGGATAACAATTACAAGGTCAAAAATCCAAACCGAACCTGTGCAAACTGCCTCGGAAACCACGGGGCTAGGTACCGAGGCTGCCCGATGTTCCAGGAAACAAAGAGCATCTTGAAAGAGGCCGTGTCCAAAAACATACCTTTCAAAGAGGCAAAAAACAGAGTGGCTGCGGATGGTGCAGAAAAACAAAGCATGATCGACAGAAGACAGTTACACAAACTAACCGCTGAAGTCAAAGATATGAAAATGAAACTACAGGTCGTAAACAGAAACAAGCAGGCTCCCGAAGACGACAAAGACAACGGTGTTGATGTAATAGAAATTCAGAACATCAGAGAAATGATGAAAGACATGAAAAGCGTTAAGCAGCAAATAGAAGCAGATGTAAAGAGGCTGACAGAACTGACGGAAGAAAACTCCAAAATCCTCAAGAGAATCGAAACAGAACGAAGAGCCATTGAAGAAATGACATCAAACACAAGAGCGACCAAATCAAACGAACAATCAGACGAAGAAGTCATCGAAGAAACACTTGAAAAACTTTTATCAGCAATAATAGAAAAAGCACTACTACAGATACAGGAAAGCAGGAAGACAAGAGAAACAGAAACTAGGAAAGCAAAAACTAACAAAACGACACAAGACAGATAGGAAGGCAGGAAATGAACACCATGAACACACCACGACCGACAAGCAACGAAGAGGAAACCAGACAACCAGCTAGTGGTCCTTTTCAGGACCAGTCCTTTTCAGGACTAACAGACGACTAGCACCGAAGAACCTAACACACAATATACCCCAATTATAACCAACTTTCAGGTTGAACAGGGTATTACAGCAACATAGTAGACGAAAACAACAACAACAACAACAATGTTAACTAATCTAGCTCAACTAACGTATAGGTCACTCGAAAGTTATAGAAGGGAAACTCGTGATGTTCAAGGACGTTAAGAACTGTGTAACTAAAATAATACATATAAATATGAATTCAAGGACAGATAGAGATACAAGATACATAGTGGATACATATATGTGCAAATGGAGATACACAAGTATGTATTTACAATGCTATAATTCTCTTCCTTTTCAAGACATCCTTTCCCTTTGTAGTATCTTGATACTTACTTCCTTTTCTGCCTTTTGGTTATTCATATCTTTTTCATTACATAACCACACCCTTTCCTCCAATAGTCCTTTTTGTCAATTATCATCCTGTAATCCGTGTTCCAAGTCTCGGGTCTTTCTTTTCTTGAGCGGCATTTTTTCTACATCCATCAATCTTATTCCTTACCCACACAGATGCTCAAGTACCTTTCCTCTTTCCTAGAACTGACTGCACCTGCTCTATGCAGTAACAAGGGAACTGCATACTTCATTTTATTTTATGTAAACGATTAAGGCAACAATGTTTGGTTTTTTTTCATGGCGCACACTGTTTTACACCCCAACACTACGCCCATTAGTTTAACCCTGTTGTCTTTAAACATAAACGGTTTAACAAATAAACTAAGCTCTCTGGAAATACTAATTAAAAAATACCAACCCGATTTAGTTTTTCTACAAGAAACCAGAAACTTTCGGGCCAAACAAATTACAACAAAACTAGGTTTAAGAAACGGTTGGTTTAGTATAGGGACATCACACACAGGTGTAGCGATCTTACAAGTATCAGAAGACTGGGAAATAACACACCATAACACGGACACTAACGGTAGATTAGTTTGTATCCAAATAAAAAATAAACAAAGCAAACAAGACACATTCACATTAGTCAATATATACGCTCCCAGTCAAAAAACACACCAGCCAGCTTTTTATAGAGAACTCTCACCGCACTACAAAGGAGGGAACTTAATTTTAGGAGGGGATTTTAATTGTGTCATGTCTGACCTAGATCTTGCCGGTCGAACCTTACAAAGACAGAACACATATGTAAATAAGAATCAGACATCTCCGTGGAAGATATTACAAACTATTTTAGAAGAGCATAGTCTAAAGGATACCTTTAGAAGTGTTGAACCAAATAATAGATCTTACACTTTTATAGATAAGACACACCCAGGCTTACGACGAGCATCTAGGATAGATAGGATATATACATCAGATATTTACAAGGTACAAAAAACACAACATATTAACAGCACACTCGACTTCACAGACCATAAAGCAGTTTATACAGTGTTAGGTATAGGGACGCCCATTATAACATCTAAAAGATCTCCACATTGGAAGTTTAATAATAGTCTACTTAAACATGATTTCTTCACAAAGGAAATAACGCAGCTCATATTAGGATACACAGAACAGATCCCTGAACAAAATATTGCAGGATATATATAAAAAACACCATAAAAGACAGGACACAGGTCCTGGCAACCTACATACACAGGACATCCAAAACACAAGAAAAGATATTAGAACAAGCTATCAAACTGACCAAAAAGATAGACAAAACTGACCCGGTTATTCAGATGTTACAGGACCAGTTAGAACAGCATAAACAACACATATACAAAGGTGCAATGCTGAGAACGAAGTTATATACAACACAAGAGACTCCAAACAAACATTACTTGGCAATAGAACAGAACGTTCAACAAAATAAGCAGATCCGCCAAATACTAGATAACAATGGACAATTGCAAACGAACAACACAAACATATGTCAGACCATCTTGGAATTTTATAAACATTTATACACCAAAGAAGAAACAAGAACAGACACGCAAAAAAAATTTTTAACACAAAATCTCTTACAGAACAAGAAAATAAAAATTTAGATCGCTTTGTGTGGATTTTTAACAATGGTATAAGCGCCGTACCGTTCAGAAAGCAATGGCAAACTACTGAATGAAAAAAAAAATGCCTAGAAAAATCACAAAAAGCCAATAAAAGCTGGGGTTGATTGCAACGTTCTGTAAAGGATAAGCAACTAACTTTATAACACTCGAAAATTTGAGGAAGGCAGTAAACACACTAAACAGAGATAAGACCCCTGGCCCAGATGGCCTTACATCAGAATTCTATATTTTCTTTTTTCCCGTTCTCGGACCACTATTAATGAAAGTTTTTCAGGAAGCCTTTCAGAAGGGCGAACTTCCTGAAAGTTTAAACCAGTCGTACATAGTACTCTTACCAAAAGAAAAAACAGATAGGAAACTACTAAAAAACTATAGACCCATATCACTTCTAAACACTGATTACAAAATTTTAACTAAAACTCTAACTAATAAACTGAAATCATTCATGTATATCCTAACTCATGACGACCAACAGAACAGCGTGCCGCAGAGAAATATTAGCAAACATACACACTTTTTTAGAGACCTGATTAGCTACGCGTCAGACAAGCAGCACGAGGCCGCTATTTTATCGTTGGACCAAGAAAAAGCCTTCGACAGGGTATCCCATTCTTTTTTGCACAAAACACTGCTTGCTTGTAATGTAGGGCCATACTTTAGGAAATGGATAGAAATTATATATAAAACACCCGAAAGTAGACTTTTAATAAATCACACAATCACAGAACCATTTATTCTAACTAGGTCAGTCAGGCAAGGCTGTCCACTCTCGCCTTTGCTATATGTACTGTCAATAGAACCCGTGTTAGAGAAAATTAGACAAGACACAAACATCACGGGGGTTTTCATTCCAGGACAAGGTCAAAGGAAATTAGCCGCGTACGCGGACGACACGATTTTTTTCCCAACCAAAATTTCATCTATTCAAAATATTTTAAACACCTTTAATGAGTTTGGACGAGCCAGTGAAGCAAAATTAAACATTCAGAAGTCAAAGTTAATGGGAATAGGTAAATGGAGAAACAGATCAGACTTCCCCTTTCAGTTGCTACAAGTAAATGAAATAAAAATTTACGGTATTACATACACCGCCACTCCAACACAAAGGAATACAGAGGTGTGGAAAAACTTGTTAGAGAAAATAAAAAACAGACTAGAAAGATATAAATACAAAACTACTACAATTTTCGGAAGATCGGTTTTAATCAACACTTTTATTCTACCTAAATTGATTTACATAGCAAATGTTCAAATCATTCCTCAAGAAATTATTACAGGAATAAACAAACTAATAAGAACTTTCTTATTTCGCTACACCTTACACTGCATAAAGCATAACACGTTAATACAACCTAAAGACAAAGGGGGAGTATCTTTACAAGATATAGCAACTAAAATAAAAGCTTTAAGAATCAAGTACATAGGAGAAATAGTAAAAAATCCTGAACAATACCCTTTAGTTCATTATTATATTGGTCTGAGATTATCTAACGTATGTCGTTACAAAAACAATCAACCTCATTATTTTGGCACTTTACCACGGTTCTACAAACAATGCATACAGAGCATACAAGGAAACACAACTTTATTACAACAAAATACACGTTACATTTACAGAAGTCTTTTAGTGTACAAGAACCCTCATTAGTGACAAGGATAAAACGTGGGTACAATTATTTTATAACTGATTACCAACCTATTTTTAAGAGCCTACACGAGTTACCACTTGCTCCACCCGCAAAGGAAGTCACGTTTAGATTATTATATAACATGACACCCATTAGGCAAAGACTTGTTGCACAGTGGAAGAACCTCCCAAAATGCAAATTATGTAATACCAATACACAGGAGACAGAAGATCATTTGTTTTTTTTACTGTAGTACAGTCACTCCTACAATAGGAATTTTGAAAAAGGAATTGATGGTCTACTTTCCACGTAGTATAGACATGTATAGAGCTATCATGTTGAATTCCCTACCAAAGTGCACACAACAAGTAGAACTGAAACTTTTGAGCCTGATAGTGGAATTTAAATATTTAGTCTGGATTTGTAGGAACTGCGCGGTGTTTGAAGGGAAACAGTACAACGCCCACTTATTCTCAAAATTATTCTTACAAAAAACACAATATATCAAAGGTTGAAGGGGTTGAGGGTGGGGAGGGGGTTGGGGGGGGGGAGGAAACTAATTTCAACCTAGAATTGACTGTACATAGTTTAAATAATTATAGAAACATTTATTACAAATAAGGGAGGGAAACCTGAGGCCTGTAAACAGTAAATTAATATGAAACAAATATAAAGGTATGTTATCAGGCACTCGCAGGAAATAAAGAAGTAGAACACCAGACAACAGAAAAACAACAGACATGAGTGGCTTACCCAGGATTTGAACACTGGACCTTCCGTGCGACAACCCCGCCTAGCCATGCAAGCGAATCACACTATCCGCTCTGCCATCTACGCATCATCAAAAATGATGTTTCAATGGCAGGTCAATAGTGCAAACCACAATACACGACACCAGAAGTCCTCCATGGGCAGTTCAGCCTATTAATGACGCAATCACTTCTGTTGTATTTTTATCAGTATGTTATCAGGCACTCGCAGGAAATAAAGAAGTAGAACACCAGACAACAGAAAAACAACAGACATGAGTGGCTTACCCAGGATTTGAACACTGGACCTTCCGTGCGACAACCCCGCCTAGCCATGCAAGCGAATCACACTATCCGCTCTGCCATCTACGCATCATCAAAAAAATGATGTTTCAATGGCAGGTCAATAGTGCGAACCACAATACACGACACCAGAAGTCCTCCATGGGCAGTTCAGCCTATTAATGACGCAATCACTTCTGTTGTATTTCTATCAAGCAGTATAGGCCGAATCCAACAAGACCCTTAGGACCTTAATACTGTGTCCAGTAAATGATAGTAGACTAGAACAGTGAGAACAGGATAGTGGGTAGGTTTGGTATTGTACAAACATTTATTACAAATAAGGGAGGGAAACCTGAGGCCTGTAAACAGTAAATTAATATGAAACAAATATAAAGGTATGTTATCAGGCACTCGCAGGAAATAAAGAAGTAGAACACCAGACAACAGAAAAAACAACAGACATGAGTGGCTTACCCAGGATTTGAACACTGGACCTTCCGTGCGACAACCCCGCCTAGCCATGCAAGCGAATCACACTATCCGCTCTGCCATCTACGCATCATCAAAAATGATGTTTCAATGGCAGGTCAATAGTGCGAACCACAATACACGACACCAGAAGTCCTCCATGGGCAGTTCAGCCTATTAATGACGCAATCACTTCTGTTGTATTTCTATCAAGCAGTATAGGCCGAATCCAACAAGACCCTTAGGACCTTAATACTGTGTCCAGTAAATGATAGTAGACTAGAACAGTGAGAACAGGATAGTGGGTAGGTTTGGTATTGTACAAACATTTATTACAAATAAGGGAGGGAAACCTGAGGCCTGTAAACAGTAAATTAATATGAAACAAATATAAAGGTATGTTATCAGGCACTCGCAGGAAATAAAGAAGTAGAACACCAGACAACAGACAACAGAAAAACAACAGACATGAGTGGCTTACCCAGGATTTGAACACTGGAGCTTCCGTGCGACAACCCCGCCTAGCCATGCAAGCGAATCACACTATCCGCTCTGCCATCTACGCATCATCAAAAAATGATGTTTCAATGGCAGGTCAATAGTGCGAACCACAATACACGACACCAGAAGTCCTCCATGGGCAGTTCAGCCTATTAATGACGCAATCACTTCTGTTGTATTTCTATCAAGCAGTATAGGCCGAATCCAACAAGACCCTTAGGACCTTAATACTGTGTCCAGTAAATGATAGTAGACTAGAACAGTGAGAACAGGATAGTGGGTAGGTTTGGTATTGTACAAACATTTATTACAAATAAGGGAGGGAAACCTGAGGCCTGTAAACAGTAAATTAATATGAAACAAATATAAAGGTATGTTATCAGGCACTCGCAGGAAATAAAGAAGTAGAACACCAGACAACAGAAAAACAACAGACATGAGTGGCTTACCCAGGATTTGAACACTGGACCTTCCGTGCGACAACCCCGCCTAGCCATGCAAGCGAAATCACACTATCCGCTCTGCCATCTACGCATCATCAAAAAATGATGTTTCAATGGCAGGTCAATAGTGCGAACCACAATACACGACACCAGAAGTCCTCCATGGGCAGTTCAGCCTATTAATGACGCAATCACTTCTGTTGTATTTCTATCAAGCAGTATAGGCCGAATCCAACAAGACCCTTAGGACCTTAATACTGTGTCCAGTAAATGATAGTAGACTAGAACAGTGAGAACAGGATAGTGGGTAGGTTTGGTACTGTACAAACATTTATTACAAATAAGGGAGGGAAACCTGAGGCATGTAAACAGTAAATTAATATGAAACAAAATATAAAGGTATGTTATCAGGCACTCGCAGGAAATAAAGAAGTAGAACACCAGACAACAGAAAAACAACAGACATGAGTGGCTTACCCAGGATTTGAACACTGGACCTTCCGTGCGACAACCCCGCCTAGCCATGCAAGCGAATCACACTATCCGCTCTGCCATCTACGCATCATCAAAAAAATGATGTTTCAATGGCAGGTCAATAGTGCGAACCACAATACACGACACCAGAAGTCCTCCATGGGCAGTTCAGCCTATTAATGACGCAATCACTTCTGTTGTATTTCTATCAAGCAGTATAGGCCGAATCCAACAAGACCCTTAGGACCTTAATACTGTGTCCAGTAAATGATAGTAGACTAGAACAGTGAGAACAGGATAGTGGGTAGGTTTGGTATTGTACAAACATTTATTACAAATAAGGGAGGGAAACCTGAGGCCTGTAAACAGTAAATTAATATGAAACAAATATAAAGGTATGTTATCAGGCACTCGCAGGAAATAAAGAAGTAGAACACCAGACAACAGAAAAACAACAGACATGAGTGGCTTACCCAGGATTTGAACACTGGACCTTCCGTGCGACAACCCCGCCTAGCCATGCAAGCGAATCACACTATCCGCTCTGCCATCTACGCATCATCAAAAAAATGATGTTTCAATGGCAGGTCAATAGTGCGAACCACAATACACGACACCAGAAGTCCTCCATGGGCAGTTCAGCCTATTAATGACGCAATCACTTCTGTTGTATTTCTATCAAGCAGTATAGGCCGAATCCAACAAGACCCTTAGGACCTTAATACTGTGTCCAGTAAAAGATAGTAGACTAGAACAGTGAGAACAGGATAGTGGGTAGGTTTGGTATTGTACAAACATTTATTACAAATAAGGGAGGGAAACCTGAGGCCTGTAAACAGTAAACTAATATGAAACAAATATAAAGGTATGTTATCAGGCACTCGCAGGAAATAAAGAAGTAGAACACCAGACAACAGAAAAACAACAGACATGAGTGGCTTACCCAGGATTTGAACACTGGACCTTCCGTGCGACAACCCCGCCTAGTCATGCAAGCGAATCACACTATCCGCTCTGCCATCTACGCATCATCAAAAAATGATGTTTCAATGGCAGGTCAATAGTGCGAACCACAATACACGACACCAGAAGTCCTCCATGGGCAGTTCAGCCTATTAATGACGCAATCACTTCTGTTGTATTTCTATCAAGCAGTATAGGCCGAATCCAACAAGACCCTTAGGACCTTAATACTGTGTCCAGTAAATGATAGTAGACTAGAACAGTGAGAACAGGATAGTGGGTAGGTTTGGTATTGTACAAACATTTATTACAAATAAGGGAGGGAAACCTGAGGCCTGTAAACAGTAAATTAATATGAAACAAATATAAAGGTATGTTATCAGGCACTCGCAGGAAATAAAGAAGTAGAACACCAGACAACAGAAAAACAACAGACATGAGTGGCTTACCCAGGATTTGAACACTGGACCTTCCGTGCGACAACCCCGCCTAGCCATGCAAGCTAATCACACTATCCGCTCTGCCATCTACGCATCATCAAAAAATGATGTTTCAATGGCAGGTCAATAGTGCGAACCACAATACACGACACCAGAAGTCCTCCATGGGCAGTTCAGCCTATTAATGACGCAATCACTTCTGTTGTATTTCTATCAAGCAGTATAGGCCGAATCCAACAAGACCCTTAGGACCTTAATACTGTGTCCAGTAAATGATAGTAGACTAGAACAGTGAGAACAGGATAGTGGGTAGGTTTGGTATTGTACAAACATTTATTACAAATAAGGGAGGGAAACCTGAGGCCTGTAAACAGTAAATTAATATGAAACAAATATAAAGGTATGTTATCAGGCACTCGCAGGAAATAAAGAAGTAGAACACCAGACAACAGAAAAAACAACAGACATGAGTGGCTTACCCAGGATTTGAACACTGGACCTTCCGTGCGACAACCCCGCCTAGCCATGCAAGCGAATCACACTATCCGCTCTGCCATCTACGCATCATCAAAAAATGATGTTTCAATGGCAGGTCAATAGTGCGAACCACAATACACGACACCAGAAGTCCTCCATGGGCAGTTCAGCCTATTAATGACGCAATCACTTCTGTTGTATTTCTATCAAGCAGTATAGGCCGAATCCAACAAGACCCTTAGGACCTTAATACTGTGTCCAGTAAATGATAGTAGACTAGAACAGTGAGAACAGGATAGTGGGTAGGTTTGGTATTGTACAAACATTTATTACAAATAAGGGAGGGAAACCTGAGGCCTGTAAACAGTAAATTAATATGAAACAAATATAAAGGTATGTTATCAGGCACTCGCAGGAAATAAAGAAGTAGAACACCAGACAACAGAAAAAACAACAGACATGAGTGGCTTACCCAGGATTTGAACACTGGACCTTCCGTGCGACAACCCCGCCTAGCCATGCAAGCGAATCACACTATCCGCTCTGCCATCTACGCATCATCAAAATGATGTTTCAATGGCAGGTCAATAGTGCGAACCACAATACACGACACCAGAAGTCCTCCATGGGCAGTTCAGCCTATTAATGACGCAATCACGTCTGTTGTATTTCTATCAAGCAGTATAGGCCGAATCCAACAAGACCCTTAGGACCTTAATACTGTGTCCAGTAAATGATAGTAGACTAGAACAGTGAGAACAGGATAGTGGGTAGGTTTGGTATTGTACAAACATTTATTACAAATAAGGGAGGGAAACCTGAGGCCTGTAAACAGTAAATTAATATGAAACAAATATAAAGGTATGTTATCAGGCACTCGCAGGAAATAAAGAAGTAGAACACCAGACAACAGAAAAACAACAGACATGAGTGGCTTACCCAGGATTTGAACACTGGACCTTCCGTGCGACAACCCCGCCTAGCCATGCAAGCGAATCACACTATCCGCTCTGCCATCTACGCATCATCAAAAAATGATGTTTCAATGGCAGGTCAATAGTGCGAACCACAATACACGACACCAGAAGTCCTCCATGGGCAGTTCAGCCTATTAATGACGCAATCACTTCTGTTGTATTTCTATCAAGCAGTATAGGCCGAATCCAACAAGACCCTTAGGACCTTAATACTGTGTCCAGTAAATGATAGTAGACTAGAACAGTGAGAACAGGATAGTGGGTAGGTTTGGTATTGTACAAACATTTATTACAAATAAGGGAGGGAAACCTGAGGCCTGTAAACAGTAAATTAATATGAAACAAATATAAAGGTATGTTATCAGGCACTCGCAGGAAAATAAAGAAGTAGAACACCAGACAACAGAAAAACAACAGACATGAGTGGCTTACCCAGGATTTGAACACTGGACCTTCCGTGCGACAACCCCGCCTAGCCATGCAAGCGAATCACACTATCCGCTCTGCCATCTACGCATCATCAAAAAATGATGTTTCAATGGCAGGTCAATAGTGCGAACCACAATACACGACACCAGAAGTCCTCCATGGGCAGTTCAGCCTATTAATGACGCAATCACTTCTGTTGTATTTCTATCAAGCAGTATAGGCCGAATCCAACAAGACCCTTAGGACCTTAATACTGTGTCCAGTAAATGATAGTAGACTAGAACAGTGAGAACAGGATAGTGGGTAGGTTTGGTATTGTACAAACATTTATTACAAATAAGGGAGGGAAACCTGAGGCCTGTAAACAGTAAATTAATATGAAACAAATATAAAGGTATGTTATCAGGCACTCGCAGGAAATAAAGAAGTAGAACACCAGACAACAGAAAAAACAACAGACATGAGTGGCTTACCCAGGATTTGAACACTGGACCTTCCGTGCGACAACCCCGCCTAGCCATGCAAGCGAATCACACTATCCGCTCTGCCATCTACGCATCATCAAAAATGATGTTTCAATGGCAGGTCAATAGTGCGAACCACAATACACGACACCAGAAGTCCTCCATGGGCAGTTCAGCCTATTAATGACGCAATCACTTCTGTTGTATTTCTATCAAGCAGTATAGGCCGAATCCAACAAGACCCTTAGGACCTTAATACTGTGTCCAGTAAATGATAGTAGACTAGAACAGTGAGAACAGGATAGTGGGTAGGTTTGGTATTGTACAAACATTTATTACAAATAAGGGAGGGAAACCTGAGGCCTGTAAACAGTAAATTAAATTAATATGAAACAAATATAAAGGTATGTTATCAGGCACTCGCAGGAAATAAAGAAGTAGAACACCAGACAACAGAAAAAACAACAGACATGAGTGGCTTACCCAGGATTTGAACACTGGACCTTCCGTGCGACAACCCCGCCTAGCCATGCAAGCGAATCACACTATCCGCTCTGCCATCTACGCATCATCAAAAAATGATGTTTCAATGGCAGGTCAATAGTGCGAACCACAATACACGACACCAGAAGTCCTCCATGGGCAGTTCAGCCTATTAATGACGCAATCACTTCTGTTGTATTTCTATCAAGCAGTATAGCCGAATCCAACAAGACCCTTAGGACCTTAATACTGTGTCCAGTAAATTATAGTAGACTAGAACAGTGAGAACAGGATAGTGGGTAGGTTTGGTATTGTACAAACATTTATTACAAATAAGGGAGGGAAACCTGAGGCCTGTAAACAGTAAATTAATATGAAACAAATATAAAGGTATGTTATCAGGCACTCGCAGGAAATAAAGAAGTAGAACACCAGACAACAGAAAAACAACAGACATGAGTGGCTTACCCAGGATTTGAACACTGGACCTTCCGTGCGACAACCCCGCCTAGCCATGCAAGCGAATCACACTATCCGCTCTGCCATCTACGCATCATCAAAAAATGATGTTTCAATGGCAGGTCAATAGTGCGAACCACAATACACGACACCAGAAGTCCTCCATGGGCAGTTCAGCCTATTAATGACGCAATCACTTCTGTTGTATTTCTATCAAGCAGTATAGGCCGAATCCAACAAGACCCTTAGGACCTTAATACTGTGTCCAGTAAATGATAGTAGACTAGAACAGTGAGAACAGGATAGTGGGTAGGTTTGGTATTGTACAAACATTTATTACAAATAAGGGAGGGAAACCTGAGGCCTGTAAACAGTAAATTAATATGAAACAAATATAAAGGTATGTTATCAGGCACTCGCAGGAAATAAAGAAGTAGAACACCAGACAACAGAAAAAAAAACAACAGACATGAGTGGCTTACCCAGGATTTGAACACTGGACCTTCCGTGCGACAACCCCGCCTAGCCATGCAAGCGAATCACACTATCCGCTCTGCCATCTACGCATCATCAAAAAATGATGTTTCAATGGCAGGTCAATAGTGCGAACCACAATACACGACACCAGAAGTCCTCCATGGGCAGTTCAGCCTATTAATGACGCAATCACTTCTGTTGTATTTCTATCAAGCAGTATAGGCCGAATCCAACAAGACCCTTAGGACCTTAATACTGTGTCCAGTAAATGATAGTAGACTAGAACAGTGAGAACAGGATAGTGGGTAGGTTTGGTATTGTACAAACATTTATTACAAATAAGGGAGGGAAACCTGAGTCCTGTAAACAGTAAATTAATATGAAACAAATATAAAGGTATGTTATCAGGCACTCGCAGGAAATAAAGAAGTAGAACACCAGACAACAGAAAAAAAAACAACAGACATGAGTGGCTTACCCAGGATTTGAACACTGGACCTTCCGTGCGACAACCCCGCCTAGCCATGCAAGCGAATCACACTATCCGCTCTGCCATCTACGCATAATCAAAAAATGATGTTTCAATGGCAGGTCAATAGTGCGAACCACAATACACGACACCAGAAGTCCTCCATGGGCAGTTCAGCCTATTAATGACGCAATCACTTCTGTTGTATTTCTATCAAGCAGTATAGGCCGAATCCAACAAGACCCTTAGGACCTTAATACTGTGTCCAGTAAATGATAGTAGACTAGAACAGTGAGAACAGGATAGTGGGTAGGTTTGGTATTGTACAAACATTTATTACAAATAAGGGAGGGAAACCTGAGGCCTGTAAACAGTAAATTAATATAATATGAAACAAATATAAAGGTATGTTATCAGGCACTCGCAGGAAATAAAGAAGTAGAACACCAGACAACAGAAAAACAACAGACATGAGTGGCTTACCCAGGATTTGAACACTGGACCTTCCGTGCGACAACCCCGCCTAGCCATGCAAGCGAATCACACTATCCGCTCTGCCATCTACGCATCATCAAAAAATGATGTTTCAATGGCAGGTCAATAGTGCGAACCACAATACACGACACCAGAAGTCCTCCATGGGCAGTTCAGCCTATTAATGACGCAATCAATCACTTCTGTTGTATTTCTATCAAGCAGTATAGGCCGAATCCAACAAGACCCTTAGGACCTTAATACTGTGTCCAGTAAATGATAGTAGACTAGAACAGTGAGAACAGGATAGTGGGTAGGTTTTGTATTGTACAAACATTTATTACAAATAAGGGAGGGAAACCTGAGGCCTGTAAACAGTAAATTAATATGAAACAAATATAGCTCTGCCATCTACGCATCATCAAAAATGATGTTTCAATGGCAGGTCAATAGTGCGAACCACAATACACGACACCAGAAGTCCTCCATGGGCAGTTCAGCCTATTAATGACGCAATCACTTCTGTTGTATTTCTATCAAGCAGTAAAGGCCGAATCCAACAAGACCCTTAGGACCTTAATACTGTGTCCAGTAAATGATAGTAGACTAGAACAGTGAGAACAGGATAGTGGGTAGGTTTGGTATTGTACAAACATTTATTACAAATAAGGGAGGGAAACCTGAGGCCTGTAAACAGTAAATTAATATGAAACAAATATAAAGGTATGTTATCAGGCACTCGCAGGAAATAAAGAAGTAGAACACCAGACAACAGAAAAACAACAGACATGAGTGGCTTACCCAGGATTTGAACACTGGACCTTCCGTGCGACAACCCCGCCTAGCCATGCAAGCGAATCACACTATCCACTCTGCCATCTACGCATCATCAAAAATGATGTTTCAATGGCAGGTCAATAGTGCGAACCACAATACACGACACCAGAAGTCCTCCATGGGCAGTTCAGCCTATTAATGACGCAATCACTTCTGTTGTATTTCTATCAAGCAGTATAGGCCGAATCCAACAAGACCCTTAGGACCTTAATACTGTGTCCAGTAAATGATAGTAGACTAGAACAGTGAGAACAGGATAGTGGGTAGGTTTGGTATTGTACAAACATTTTATTACAAATAAGGGAGGGAAACCTGAGGCCTGTAAACAGTAAATTAATATGAAACAAATATAAAGGTATGTTATCAGGCACTCGCAGGAAATAAAGAAGTAGAACACCAGACAACAGAAAAACAACAGACATGAGTGGCTTACCCAGGATTTCAACACTGGACCTTCCGTGCGACAACCCCGCCTAGCCATGCAAGCGAATCACACTAACCAAACCTACCCACTATCCTGTTCTCACTGTTCTAGTCTACTATCATTTACTGGACACAGTATTAAGGTCCTAAGGGTCTTGTTGGATTCGGCCTATACTGCTTGATAGAAATACAACAGAAGTGATTGCGTCATTAATAGGCTGAACTGCCCATGGAGGACTTCTGGTGTCGTGTATTGTGGTTCGCACTATTGACCTGCCATTGAAACAGCATTTTTGATGATGCGTAGATGGCAGAGCGGATAGTGTGATTCGCTTGCATGGCTAGGCGGGGTTGTCGCACGGAAGGTCCAGTGTTCAAATCCTGGGTAAGCCACTCATGTCTGTTGTTTTTCTGTTGTCTGGTGTTCTACTTCTTTATTTCCTGCGAGTGCCTGATAACATACCTTTATATTTGTTTCATATTAATTTACTGTTTACAGGCCTCAGGTTTCCCTCCCTTATTTGTAATAAATGTTTGTACAATACCAAACCTACCCACTATCCTGTTCTCACTGTTCTAGTCTACTATCATTTACTGGACACAGTATTAAAGTCCTAAGGGTCTTGTTGGATTCGGCCTATACTGCTTGATAGAAATACAACAGAAGTGATTGCGTCATTAATAGGCTGAACTGCCCATGGAGGACTTCTGGTGTCGTGTATTGTGGTTCGCACTATTGACCTGCCATTGAAACATCATTTTTGATGATGCGTAGATGGCAGAGCGGATAGTGTGATTCGCTTGCATGGCTAGGCGGGGTTGTCGCACGGAAGGTCCAGTGTTCAAATCCTGGGTAAGCCACTCATGTCTGTTGTTTTTCTGTTGTCTGGTGTTCTACTTCTTTATTTCCTGCGAGTGCCTGATAACATACCTTTATATTTGTTTCATATTAATTTACTGTTTACAGGCCTCAGGTTTCCCTCCCTTATTTGTAATAAATGTTTGTACAATACCAAACCTACCCACTATCCTGTTCTCACTGTTCTAGTCTACTATCATTTACTGGACACAGTATTAAGGTCCTAAGGGTCTTGTTGGATTCGGCCTATACTGCTTGATAGAAATACAACAGAAGTGATTGCGTCATTAATAGGCTGAACTGCCCATGGAGGACTTCTGGTGTCGTGTATTGTGGTTCGCACTATTGACCTGCCATTGAAACATCATTTTTGATGATGCGTAGATGGCAGAGCGGATAGTGTGATTCGCTTGCATGGCTAGGCGGGGTTGTCGCACGGAAGGTCCAGTGTTCAAATCCTGGGTAAGCCACTCATGTCTGTTGTTTTTCTGTTGTCTGGTGTTCTACTTCTTTATTTCCTGCGAGTGCCTGATAACATACCTTTATATTTGTTTCATATTAATTTACTGTTTACAGGCCTCAGGTTTCCCTCCCTTATTTGTAATAAATGTTTGTACAATACCAAACCTACCCACTATCCTGTTCTCACTGTTCTGGTCTACTATCATTTACTGGACACAGTATTAAGGTCCTAAGGGTCTTGTTGGATTCGGCCTATACTGCTTGATAGAAATACAACAGAAGTGATTGCGTCATTAATAGGCTGAACTGCCCATGGAGGACTTCTGGTGTTGTGTATTGTGGTTCGCACTATTGACCTGCCATTGAAACATCATTTTTGATGATGCGTAGATGGCAGAGCGGATAGTGTGATTCGCTTGCATGGCTAGGCGGGGTTGTCGCACGGAAGGTCCAGTGTTCAAATCCTGGGTAAGCCACTCATGTCTGTTGTTTTTCTGTTGTCTGGTGTTCTACTTCTTTATTTCCTGCGAGTGCCTGATAACATACCTTTATATTTGTTTCATATTAATTTAAATAATTATAGCCATGTTTTGGCTTTCTGGATGCAAGTTTCAATGGGTATGTGAAGGTTTTTATTTGGAAACTTTCTTTCAAACGTGCCAGTGAGTGAGAGTACGTGTTTATTTTATATGCATTATACAATGTACGGGTGTTTGTAAATTGTAAAAGGATTTTTAAAAAAATAAATAAATAAAATAAAATCCAATATAATTTAAAAAAATAAATAAAAACGGAGCGAACGTAGGTATGTACGTGAATGTATTTATCGGTATGGAGGTGCGTTTTTTTTTTCCTCTTCATGTTTCTTCTCAAATGTTTTGACTCATTTCGGAGATTCTAAACAGTAGCTCAGGTGTACATATGAAAGTGTGAGCAAGTGTAAGTTTCTAGATATAAAATACTATGAACTAAACGGGATTTTGATTAGCTATAAACCATATTAATTTATTTTTTTATTCTTTTTTAAAAGTAAATTAACTTTTTAATTTCTTTCTTATTCAGTTAATCTATATAAAATCTTAATTATTTATTATTTAATTTTTTTTAAATGTATTTTGTTTATCAAATTATTCTTTTATTTTTTTAACTTGTTTAAGTGCACTATGGAAGTGAGAATGCGCAAAAGGTTTCATATGAAATATTCAATGTATCTTTCTTGTATTTCATGTAAAATGTACCTGATTTTGTAAAGTGGAAAGAATGACAAATAAAAGTTTAAAAAAAAAAAAAAAAAAAAAAGATATTGGTGCAAGATATATAGTGGAGACACATATATACAAGTGCAGATGGATAAACACAAGTATGAATTTACAATGCTATAACTCCTTTTTTTCAAGACATCCTTTCCCTATGTAGTATCTTGATGAAACCCAGCACGAATAATGCTGTAAAGACCCAATGCCTAGTATCCGGCCTTTGGCTAGGATCATGTGTCTAGACACAGGGACCGGTACAGTGACATTCATGTGTCATTAGGTCCCTTGTGTGAGAACACAGAGGATCACTACAGTGACACAGTTTGTCATTGGGTCTTCTTGTGTTGGGACATGTGGTCTTGACCAGAGCCGGGTGTGGGGTGGGGACAATGCGACCTCATGCGAGGAAAAAATATGCGACCTCAAGCGAGGGAAAAAAAAAAGAAAAAAAAAATGTAGTATCTTGATCAGTGTTGCCACAGGTGGGTATTTTGGCTTCCTTCTGGGTATTATTTTTCCAAATCTGCATTAATCTGGGTATATTTGACAATTAGCATTTACAATGTATGTATATTCTGTGCACTGAGCATGTTTGCAGCTGATAAGAAATTGTTGAGCACGCATGCAATCCCGCTTAGTAACGTCATTTGTTTTGCTGCAGACAACTGTGCCACAATGATGGCAAAGTGGTTTACAGGCACAGCTAAAGAAAGAGATTCCACATGTCTTTGTTCTCGGAAGACAGCCTTGATCGTCTGTCTGATCAATGGTGAGAATTGGCATCGTACCGAAAAGATCTTGGACATCTGGTGATGAGGATCCGCCTGCATTCTGGCTGGTACTGCAACAAGTAACAGATACTAATAACCAGAAGAAATTTGATGTTTTTTCTGACCTCATGTGCACGCTTACGGCACTACCTCACTCCTCAGCATGCGTCGAAAGAGTGTTTTCGAAGGTTAACTTAGTTAAAACAAAACAAACCAACAAGCTTTTGTGTGAAACAGTTTCCAATCGAATACTAGCCAAGCAGGCAGTTGCCAAAGATGTAATTTGTCATACGTTTAATCCTAGTAAAAGCGTGGTTGAAGATGTGTGAAGGACGTTGGAAAGAAAACAGAAATAAACAAGATTAGAAAAAAACTAAACTATTCATGTCTGGTGAGAGTTAACAAAATTAAGTAATATATGTGTTGCGTGCATATTTTGACGCACATATTACAAAAATCTATATGGCTATTTAATATGGGAAAAATATAGACATTCATTAATTTGTGTATGAAAATGCTGTCTATGGTAAAAGCGAGAGAATCCATGTTTGATTCACACTTTTGATTATAGGAGTAATCGTTCTTGATATTGATCCGGCGCATGGATTGCTCTTACGTTGGTACTTATTTTTTAGGGCCAGAAAATATATTAATTCGCTTATTATGTTTATGGCCTGAATTCATATGTATTACATATTATTAGTACAAGTAGAATCAGTCCTATATTGTATATTTTGGATGGGTAGGCGGGACTAGATTCTTATTATTCCGCTCTAGCGGAAGTATGAGTTGTCTTGACAAGTCGTGATGAGTTCCGATGTACCGTGATAATGGCGGGTACGCACTTTTCAAAGGGCTGGTAGATTCTTAAGGAAATATGATTTATGAAGTGGTTTTCTTCTAAAGGAGATGGTATCTCTACTAGAGTTTATGTTAGAGACTCTCCTAAGGTACGGTACAATGTATAATTCGGACTCCATGTATTGCCAGACCCTATGTTGATGATCTCATGTCGATTCGACCTAGATGGAACATTGTGCTTCGTATCGCTAGGGTCGTGTTTTGTATCGACGAAGATGACAGACTTTCCTACAGCGGTTATGGCTACGTGAGTTAACCTGATCACCGTAGAGCTGTATGGAAACATTTATGAAATCATTTATATACCCATTATAAATTAACTCTGGCTTATATTCACCTTCCTATGAATGAGTGAACGACAACTCAGGGAGGCGGCCATGTTAGATTTCGGTCATCATATGTTTTGATCACTGCCAAGAGAACAGATTATTTATCCTATTATCGGACAGTGACAGGGAGATCTCAATCTTGCTCGAAACCCCTCTTTCGTGGTTTCATAATATATACTACAAACTATGGACGTCAAGTAACTTTAGTTATTTACCGATCTGATTTCACTGACGCGTTTAGTCAGATAGGGGATGCGGCCATAATGTATCATGACATTGAACTTTTGATGTACTGCCCATTATTTCTGAATGTGTCATGACTTCAGATCTGCTATGTATACCTACAAATTGATATGTCAACATACCATGATGTACTCGTATGTCCCAGTGTGTACGTCTGAATAAATTGAGTAAACAAAGATTCCAGCAGTCTGCATTGGTGCCTTGTAGACACAAGTGTATGAGTGGTTATATTGGTCAGCACACGAACAGTACACCATTCGCGGTAATCACACTCTGCACTTCTACTCCATACATACACCATCCTGCGTCGGTTGAAGTGACCAAGTTTAGGGCCTGCTTCCCCTGGAACCTTTGCCTTCCCTAACTCAGGACTAGGGTGAGTTACCCATTTAGAGCTGGGTAGACTGGAGCATGCCTGATCTCAACAACACACCACTCTTCCTTACAGAGCATACAGACTGACACTTTACAGAGTGGGAAATAAACAAAAAAAAAAGAAGGAAGAAACTTTTACAGTGGCGAGCCAGATTCCTGGGTCCAGCTTACGCAGTTTTGTGTTGAGAATCACATTTTACAGCTGAAAGAACATTTGTTTGACCACATCAACACCAGTAGGACAGCTATACAGTCGATGTCAGCTTGACCTGTATTACCGATAGGATGCTGTATCTAGGTCAGCGCTTGTTGACAGTTTTTCGCTGTACAGACAGTATTACACAGGACAGTGGTATCAAGTGTAGAAAATATCTGGAGCAGTATTGTTGACATTTCTCAACGTACAGAAGAATCACAGTGTTGTTGAACATAAAGTGCATAGTTCATCGTTGGATCTTCATATGCTCAACAGAGAAAAATTGACAGTGTAATAGTTTAAAATTAAATTTATTACTGAATAAAGTGGCAAGTTATTAGTATTAAAATAAACTGTGCCTGCTTTACAACACTATACCTGCAACACATTCCATTCATGACATAAATTATATTGTTTGCTATATGCTATTTATGCTTACATGTTATTTGTTATGTATTAAATTAGTTTATGTTCTGTGTGACTAGTACAAGGTATGCCGAGTGACATTGGTCTGGTACTAGTATTCTATAGGTACACATTTTCTTAATTGGAAATTTGTTAGCAACAATTTGCTGCTATTTCTGTTAGTTGTGATGAGGTGTTCTTTTCTTCGTTGTTTTTGTTAATAATTTTGTGTTCCTTAGTTTTGTTTGATTTGTTTGCATTTGTTGGTCTAATCTTTTCTATTTTTGATTTTTACACCCTTATGTTTATACACTGTGGCGTTATTTGTCTTGTTATATTATTGCAGTTATCATCACGGTTTCTGTGATCATTTTTTTTAATTTCTCCTATTTAATTTAATTTGATCTCTGCAAATGTGTTCATATTGTCTTTTCTTGTCTGTCCTTTGTAATGTCTTTAGTTGACATATGACATAGGAGTTATAGTGGTATACACTGATAGTATAGTACAGATCAGTACTTTATGATTATTTTCCACAGGTACCCAAGTGATCTTTGATTACATTGAGATATACAAGACCTTTGTAAGGCTTGTCTCCCACAGTATTTGAGATACAGTTATTGTTGTCCACAGGTACTCAAGTTATCATTGGTTATTATAAACCATACAAGTTTGGACTAAGACTAAGTCTATGGTATAGACTTGTCTCCCATTAAAGTGAAATAGGGTAATTTGTTTACTTTTTCAGGTTTCTGATTTAAGAAGACAATATGTCTACATTAGATTATTTTATTGCACAAGGAAAATCTCTTGATAAGACTGGGAAAGATTTAGAACAATGGGCTGTTGCTCAATATGACAAAGCATTAGCTGCTGAAGAGAGAAAAGCTGCTGCAGAAGAAAGAAAAGCTATGGCTGAAGAAAAAAGATTAGAAAGAGAAGCTGCTGCTGAAGAAAAAAAAGCTCTGGCTGAAGAAAAAAGATTAGAAAAAGAAGCAGATATTGCTGCTGAACTAAAGAAATTGCAGATGCAAGTGAAGGAAAGGAGATTTGATGCAGAACAGAAGAAATTAGAAGCTGCTGCAGAACAGAAAAAATTAGAAGCTGCTGCAGAACAGAAAAAACTAGAAGTTGCTGCTGCTGCAGAACAGAAAAAATTAGAAGCTGCTGCAGAACAGAAAAAATTAGAAGCTGCTGCAGAACAGAAAAAACTAGAAGTTACTGCTGCTGCAGAACAGAAAAAATTAGAAGCTGCTGCAGAACAGAAAAAATTAGAAATTGCTGCTGCTGCAGAACAAAAAAAAATTAGAAGCGGCTGCAGAACAGAAAAGATTAGATAGAGAAGCTGAAGAGAGAAAAGCAATAAGAGAACATGAGTTTGAATTAGAGAAATTAAAATTGACATGTATGAGTAATGTTAATCAGGCATCTGGTGGTAATGGTAAACCCTTTGTGTACAAGGTCAAGGTACCAGCGTTTAACCCTACCAGTGATGACATAACATTTTGGCTTTCTAGATTTGAACGGGCTTGTCGATCTCATAATGTTGACAAATCACAGTATGTGAATCAGTTGTCTGAAAATCTAAAAGGGGAGTCCCTAAGTAAGTTATATTTTGTTGAAGAGGCCGACAAAGATAATTATGATGCTGTTAGGGCAGCTTTGATAAAGAGATATCAGCTGTCTGAGGAAGGTTATCGTCTTTTGTTTAAAACAATGAGACCTGAGGTAGGTGTAGAATTCTCAGATTTCATCTCAAAAGCACGAATTACACTTTCACGATGGATTGAATTATCCAAAACAGAGAAAACATTTGATGGTCTTACGGATTTATTGCTAAGAGACAAGGTCATGTCTTCTGTAAATAAATCATTCCTAGAGTTCTTACATGAGCGTAAACCTGGTACAATAAAGCAAATGGAAGAATATTGTGACCAGTATGCCACGGCACACCCTGACATGATTCTTAGTAACTCTAACATTAAAGAGAGTATGCCAGTTGCTTCGGCAACAGAATATAATCAGAATTACTCACACAAATTCCAAGGAGCTAAAAATAAATTTGATAAAAAGGTTAATTGGAATATGTATCAAAACCAAGATAACCGCTCAAATCAGAGTTCTTCTTTGAAGAACTGGAATCGGGCTGATAGTCCCCGACACGCGAGGGGTACCCATAATGTTAGAAATTCTCGAAAGGGGAGTAGCTATAGGAACTACCCAAGTGCTTCATGGAGACAAAAGAAACAATATTACAGGGATACTCAATATAATGAGCATGATGATTATGATCATGAATGTTATGATTCAAACCCAAATAGGGGTTATAACAAGGGAAATGATAATTATAGAGACAATTATAACCGAGGTAGATCACAACACAAAAGACATGGTAAATCGTATTACCAGGCTAACTCTGCACAACAGGAGTTCCACGACACCGATAATCAGAATAATGATAAAAAAGACTCCAATAGTGTAGCAAATTCCGCTTTTGATTTTGCTAGAGCATCTCAGTGTTCGCAATGCAAAACATTATTCGATCCAACCACAGTGTCTACTTTAAGCTGCGGTCACCCACTTCCCGCTCTCCATGCGTCAATCGCGCATAATGGAAGGGGTGCTCTTGTCTTTAATAGGGGCCTAATAGATGGTACTCCGGTATCAATTCTTTTCGACTCGGGGTGCACTACCATTGGAGTGAGGCAATCACTCGTAAATCCTTCTCGAGCTACAGGCAATATAGTCAAATGTGTAACATTTGGTGGCACATTGGAGAAGTACTCCACTGCCATTATCAATATTGCTACGCCTTTCTTTACAGGAGAGGTGCAAGCATGTCTCTTGCCGAATCCGATCGCTGATCTTATCATCGGTCGCATTCATGGAGTGAAAGAATGCACTCCACAGCAAATTTCTAATTGGGAAAATGTTAATATGCAATCTGCTAATGCAGTAATCACTAGGGCTCAAGCTCTTAATATGCCACAATCTTCACATTCAGAAGATAATGATGCGCAGATCCAAGATGATCCCTTGGAGATTTCCCACGATTCCTTTATCAAACAGCAGGAAGATGATCCTACTCTAGAGAAATTCTTTACTCTGGCAACAAAAGGTGATCCGAATAAGGATACAAATCGTAAATCTTGGATTACGATGAAGAATGGCGTACTTGTACGTATGGTACAAGACTCCGCTAAGTCCATTCATTCTCAAATCCTTGTGCCTAAAAATATGAGAGTTAAAATCTTACAGCACGCTCATGATTCGCAGTGTGCTGGACATATGGGTTTTTCCCGTACTAAAGCTAGAGTTCTTCAATCTTTCTTTTGGCCTGCTGTGAGTAAGGACATACGAATCTATTGTCGATCTTGTAAAGTATGTCAAGAGATTAAATCCAGAGGTCCACGCCATGATGCACCTATTCAGGCTGCAGACATTCCCATTCGGCCATTTCAAAAAATGGCGATAGACATCATTGGTCCATTTAAGATAAAGTCTGCTAGAGGACACCAATTTATTTTGACGTGTGTTGATATGTGCACACGTTGGCCGGAGGCTGTTCCTCTAAAGAGCATAACTACTGCTGATGTCGCAGATGCTCTTTGGTTAATATTTTCTCGTCTGGGGTTTCCAGCAGAAATATTATCCGACCATGGTACCCAACTCATATCGGATACCATGTCTCAAGTAATGTCGACTCTGAAGATAGAGAGATCGCTGAGTAGTATTTATCATCCTATGTCCAATGGGATGGTGGAACGTTTGAATAGAACTCTGAAAAACCTACTAGGTAAGATAACAGAAGATCATCCTCAGGATTGGGATAGGGTTTTACCCGCGGCTCTCTTTGCATATAGAGAGGTCGCCAATGAACATACAGGATTTTCTCCCTTTGAACTTGTCTTTAACGCGAAACCGCGAGGTCCTATGTCCTTACTTCATGATCTTATAACTGCTGATAATATTGTCGATGACACAAAATCCTCTTATGAATATGTCATCGCACTTAGACACAAGATTATTGAAGCATGCAAATTGGCAACTGCTTCTTCTGAATTTGCGAAACAGAAGGCAAGGGAATTTGCCAATAAAAAGAGATGTTTGCGACAACTTTGTCCAGGTGACAAAGCATTTGTCTTGCTACCTTGTAGGGAAAATAGACTTCTTATTTCTTGGAAAGGTCCGTACGATATAATATCAAAAGTTTCCGATGTTGACTATATCGTCGATATTGACGGGAAGCGTAAAACCTTCCACATCAACATGCTCACGGAATTCCATGAACGTCCTGATTATTTACAACCTGTTTTCCAGGCAACGGACGATTTTCCAGTCCAACATGGACAGTACTCATCTCTGTCAGTAATACAGGATGAGGAAACGAGTTTCTCGGATGTAAATTTACCTTTTCCAATGATTCCTCTTCACTCTAATGAATCATGGAAAGATGTTGCAATTTCTCCAGAATTATCTCCAGGAGAGCAGAAACAAGTTTCTACTATGTTAGAACAATTTCAGGATGTCCTTACTGACATTCCTGGTCAAACTGATGTCATTCAACATGACATTATTCTTACTGACCATAGTCCTATAAGAGTCAGACCGTATCCTATCCCGATACATTTTCAAGCACAGGTAGAGAAGATTGTACAAGACGGCCTTATATGGTTTTAGACCTGGTGTCTCGGTCGGTGTGAGTTGGGCTCACAACACGCCATTATCTGGGCGCATGCGCAATGACTTGGGCGCGACCGGAAGACTGTTGTTTTAAGCAGTCGCCTGGCGTTTTTCGAGCTGACAAGTGGCTCAGCGTTTTGCTCTGGCAGTGTCAAAGGGGATCAGAGTTCTTCTGTGATTTAATTATAATAAGATTCCCCTTTAATGTGATTCTGGAATAGAGTTATAAGCCTAGGAAATGGCAAGTGTTTTGGTGGTTGATTCATGGAAGGCAGAGCAGGTAAAGAAACATTTTTGAACCTACTTGTTATTGTCATGTACTTTGAGTTATTCAGGCGACTTACTCCCGGTGCGGAGAAGTGGTAACACTATTTTTGCCAGAAGGTGTTGAACCAGATTATCAATGAATTATACATGTAAGCCCGCTGTCCATGCGGCCTATTTTTGCCAGAAGGTGTTGAACCAGATTATTAATGAATTATATATGTAACACAGCGGGCTGATCACCCGCTTGCCAGTCGCTCTGATTACGGAAACAACAACTAATTTTTTGTTGTACCAATAAACGCCACTAGGCGTAACGGAACAACAATTAATTTCTTGTTGCCCTAAGACGCCTGTTCGTGGCGTACTAGCCCCTGACTGCTTTGTCGGTCTTCGGCTAAGGACGGAAGAAGAAAAAGAAGAATATATGTAAGCCCGCTGTCCATGCGGCCTATTGTTTGCCAGAGATGTATTGGCGTGTGATTACGCCCATGATGTGTTGAGCCTTGTTCAGAGGACAATGTATGTGTCGATGTCAGCGTGATTTATATTGTCCTGTAATAAACTGTTTGGAAACGTCACAAGTTGTAACAACACTTCCTGACTTAATCATCATGTGTTACTGTGATGTCTTCATGATCTAATGATATCAGCTCTGTGTGGGCGTACGTATGAAAGAAACCTCTCAGCCATCATATTCATCCTTATCAATACCATATAATAATAATGCTCATAGCCGAAATGATTCACAGCGACGCCTTTTTGCCTGTCGCTTGTAAAAAGTTTTTGGAGCATCTCTCACAAGGGTCCAATAATAGTCTGCTAGCATTGCTGCATTCCATTTCCCTTGGTACCTTTTTTCGATGGTAGTAATGTCCTGATGAAATCGTTCCCCATGCTCGTCACTGACAGCACCGCAGTTAGCAGGGAAGAAATCCAGACGAGAGTGTAAAAAGTATAATTTCAAAGTCCCACAGACAGAGGAAACAGCAAAACTTTGTATAACCCTGCTGTAGCCCCATCAAGATGGCAATGACCTTCAGGTCACCACACATCTGCCACTTATACTTGTCATAGTTGATGGTGTGTAACAGTTGTTTCATGTTGTTGTACGTTTCTTTCAAGTGGACTGCATACCCGAATGGAACATATGGTAAAATATTACCATTATGGAGCAGCACAGCTTTTAAGCTCAACTTGGACAAATCAATGAACAGCCTCCAATCGTCGTCTTTGTAGTTGATGTGTAGTGCTGCCATCATACCCACTATTTCAACGCAAGCAATGATGTTTTCTGTCATTTTGAAACATGGAAGCAGATCTTTTTGCTCAGCACGAAACACAGACATATGCACATTCTCTTCTAGAAGATTCCATTACTGCAGCCGTTTTTTCTTCTTAAAATATCATGTCCAATTGGAGGAGTCATGCTAAAGTAACGATCATTAAGATGGTTTGTCGGTTCTCTCCACACCATTGGAACTGCAAAACGCATCGATCATCCTTTTCGGTTCAACCAGCAGCGCAGATTCGTCGCACAGGATTGAGAACATATGTGTGGGGCAAAAACCGGTCCTGGTCACCGATCTCACCACCAAAATAAAGGCTATAAGCTTTCTTTATCATCGGTGTAATGGGTCGCCTTTGTGATAGCAAAGTAATTTGTCCGCAAATATAGCAAAAATAATCCGCAGTTCACACATCATTCACGAGGCATCTGCACTCACAGAATCCACAACACAAATGATAACAAGGAGGAAATGTGGTTGCAATGACCCCCCCTTTCCCGATCTCGAAAGCTAGAGCTAATTCGCGATTTTTAAGTTCATATTCGTGATCAGCATGTCCACATTAGTTAACAATAGCTACTTTTGTCTCGGATACATTTTGGCTGTTGTCCAGTGTTATTGACAATGTTACGACAGTTGTAAATAGAAAAGCTGTAGTTACTTAGGTAAGTCCCAGTAGAAACATTGTTGCCATCTGGAAAATGTCAATGTGAAACACTCTATATAGACTGGCAGCAGACTTAACTCAATCAACAAATTAGGATAGGCAAGCAGACACTGACAGTTACCTCGGAGATTTGTTTTACGAAAATCCAATGGACACACTACTCACTCTTGCAGTAAATCGCTGCCATTTTGACCACTCCACGCTGTTATCACAGTCTGCATCCCCCCCCCCCCAACACCTCCACAAAAATGCATCCCGTGTGTGTATGTGTGTCTGCCGACAGATCCGAGTATTATTTTGACAGAATATTTATTTTAACATTGTCCCTTTGACCGATGGTTATTGTGACAATGTGTTCTTCTCGCTAAGAGTCGTTGTGGCCATGTGTTGCTGTGATGGGTGGTCGGCCCCCGAAATATAAAACTCCATCAGAAAGTCAAACTTTATGTCTCCTTCTTGGGAGGAGAGAGAGAGAGAGAGAGAGAGAGAGAGAGAGAGAGAGAGAGAGAGAGAGAGAGAGAGAGAGAGAGAGTCAAATTTGATATCTGAGTTGACAAAATAGATTCGACGTTTTTTGATCCGATAAAAACATGCAGCTTTTCTGCTGCCAAATAGTATAGATCACAAGTGGCAAAAGAAAAAAGAAAAAAAAATCACATACGAAAACACAAAAGAAACCATACAAAAAATTTTTAACAAATCTCTCTAACATAATATTTAATTGAATAGGTTGATTTGTTCTGAAACAGTACTAAATACTACATTATAAACCAGATTTGTTATAGCCGATAGTGGAGTTGGAGATGGTTATGAGTAAAATTCATAACATGTCTATCGTTATCAGAACGGTTCGACATGTAATCAAATTTGTTGATGACCGGTGACCCTTGGTTACAGGAAGTTACGTCATTGCTTTTGGGCCGAGTAGCAGACGCCTAGAGTTGCCGTCTGCTGATGTCAGCGATCCTTCGCTAGCCGTCTTCTCTGTGTGTTCTTCAAGGCAGGTGGACGTGTGTGTTCTAAGTTCCTGAGTATTATAGTATTTCATGGTCATATTCCTATGTATTCCATCACTGGATCATCCATACACCTCCGTGCGATGATGCCAGTATATTTGTAAGAGGAATTATGCTTTTCATGACGAACGTGAGTGTTTGAACTATATTAAAATATATTTATGAGAAACCTGTCGAGGACAGTGTTGTAGTGACATACGACATGGAAGTTTACTGAGGACTGCATTTCCATATTAAGCCTATGTGTTTTATGGCTGTACTGATGAAGTTTGAGGAGCATCGTGTATGTTAATAAATGTATATTTGAATCGTCCAACCTGGCCTTTGCAATATCATTCATTGTTGGTGGAGATAGGCTGTGTGCGGGGTCACCTACATACCTCTAGATGGACATTGGCCTGAGTAGACTTATTACTCATTATCAAATAATATAAACACCCCGCAACAGAGATGCACTCTCTCAACTCCGACTGACAACTATATTAAAATACAAAAATCTGTGAGTCTGAGACAAGTCATCTTCTTGACATCTTTCGTATTATATGGTCAGATGTAATAACAAACGTGGACATATAGCACAGAAACAGGATATAACCGATATAATACGGCTTGTGGCGAAATGAACGACCTCTTCACGATCTCGGTTTCACTCCGGCAGGATCAGAGACATATTTTGTACTGATTTTGATTTGTGTACTTTTAAAAGTACCAATTTCTTCTCATTATCGGCTAACGAGTAAGTAGTTTGTATGTTCAAAAATGTGTAACACTCATTGCAGATAATGTTTATCCCAGCCTGCGAGGAGCAACTAGATAAGATGAGCGACGGCGTGTTTAGATTAAACCACTAATAAGCGAATCGTTTGTTAAAACGCTGAGCAGACACGGAGTTTTTGCGTACTCATACGACAGATAACGAGATTACTGTCTGTGTGACACATGGGCCGACAAGTGTGAAATAAGCGCTTCCGAGTCATCCTTGATACGCCAACATTAATTTTTAATAAAGTAATAAGTATTACAGCTTATCCATGTTGTCATCTGTGTCTACCGATCTGCCTGTGATAGTGTATGCAAGGAATAAGATGTCCATAAATGGTAATACTTGACCTTTGCAGGCACGCACCTTATTTCACGTGGGATTATTTTTAAAATATCACACCCTATCTGCATGGTTTGAAATGATTGGATCTTTCTGATTAGATTCATAACATCAATGCGTGGGAAGTTAGGAATATAGTCTGACCATTTCGCAGTTTTATTTCACTGTGAATTTCACTCTCGCCAAGACAACATCAGACCTCGCCAGAGTGAAGATTAGATTCATAATTCCTTTTTTTAACCGGACCTTTTATTGGAGAACCAAATAAGACTTACAACGCACAGAAAATCTCTACATTTTAGTAAGGAACACCGGGACTAGGAAACTGAAGACACACACCGAGTCAGAGAGGGAATCTATTGTCAAATTAAAAACACCCCAGACGCGTATAAGAGACCGACTCGTCTCTTTTATTCATCTGGGCAACAAGTCTGTATTCAAGATTGGCTTATTGGCGGTACCAGCAGAAAGTACTTTCTCTGGAACAAGAAGGGAACCGTGGCCTAAGTTTTAAGGCAAAGAAAGCATGTGGTAGACTCTCCTTGACGTTTCTGGGAAACGAGCTACCTCCGACAATATTGATCAGAGACGAGCGTGAGCAGAGTGAAAAGAACCAACCCATAAGAAGGAGTAGAACCATCATTGGCAGCTATGTTCAAATATATGCTGCCACTTGAACTTCTTGTAACATCTCACATGACCCAACGACTGTGATGATAACTTTCTTGATCCATTACTATTCAAATTATTTTCCAACTGTTAAAACTTAAAGTGATTATTAAATTTTTTTATTTGTAATGTTGCAAATTTAACTTCGATTTAATCATTTTAAAGTTACTGTATGTTTGTCTCAGTCAAATTACTACACACTCTGTAAACAGAGCGATACTAAAATAATAGAATTCCACTGAGTAAATCAGGGGTGGGGGCTTAAACGAGCTGAAAGTAATGAGCGCTTAAATCCTTCACAAAAGCGTCGGCAGAATTACAGAGTTAACATACTCAGCCAAAGCAGTATTGTTCTCGCTTATTCTGAATATCTTGTTAAGACTCCTTTGGAATAGAAGTGTCATCACCCTTCTATCTATATCTCTGCCAAGAGTAATCTTGTGTAAAGGTAGATACCTTTGAAGCCCATATTGAGTTTTGGCCACTATTGGACCACTACTGCAAAGCAGGGGAGGCAATACCGTCACACTGCTAGAGATAAAGAAAGTAGAGATAGAAAGGAAATATCCTTATAAAGCAAGAAATAGAATAATTAGACATTGACTCAACTAAAACTTAATTGGGAAGAGAAAGGCAGACATTTCGATGAGACCAAGAGCGGAATGGTAGGAAGACAAAGTAATTAGAATCTTATGGTCAGAGCTAGTGAACACAGACCAAAACTTGGATCAATAGTCTGCGCAATTCTCCGTGATAAACGAAAAGAATGGATAATTATGATGATGATGAATTAAATAAGAGAATTAAACCCTTTTTGATTTTATAGTCTTAGAGTGCTAAAAACACTGGAGACAAATAAGAAAGTTGAAGCCTGTTTTATTTTAACAGCCATAAAATGTTAAAAAGACGAAGCAACCAAAATAACTGAAACCTTTTTTTGTTTGTTTTTGTTTGTTAAACAGCCATCAGTCAATCAATAACTTTAAGCTCCCCGAAGAGCAAGTCTACAACAAACACGATGTCAAGTTTTCCTGTCTCGTGTCATCAGCTCAAAGTCGTCCTATGTCTTCTCATCCTTTTCATTTATATCTCTATCTCTCTTCTTCATATGTTCTTCAGTCTGCCTGAATCCCAGAGGATTCCAGAACAACAAGAGCCTGGTAATGCTATTAACAAATTTCCACTGGTATTTGTTTGGTTCTTGTCATCAGTTTTCCGTTGGGACCTTGTCGTACCAGTTGAATCCTTTTATTCTACGCAAGTGTGCCCGTGTCAGTTAAATGCGCAAGTAGTTATATTGATTTGTTCTTTCAATCAGAGCTAATCCTTTATATGTCATTGTTCAAGTGGCTACAGGCCATACGCCTGAGATAGAGATTCTTGACTTTTGCTAATTTTCCCTTCCAGGTTCGTTCTTACCCTTTTAGGTTTAGTGATAAGCAAATAATCGTATAATGGTTTTTAAATGATCCAACTGTAACTTTCCCAAAAAAAACAGCAATGCAGAAAATTCAACCAGAAGTTTATTGAACGTCATTCGAATAGCACTGGTATTTACACAATGATTTGATCGTTTACTTACGTATAAACAAAATAGTGAGTATATCCAAAAGGAAAATATATCCAACAGAAGAAAAAACACTGGTCTTGATAATCTCAAAGACGAAGTTCACCTAAACACTGTAAACTGCCTAGCAAAAAAAAAAATTCTATCTATCTCGCACATCTCCCCTTTTTATACAGCTCCTTCTTTTTCCCGCCATTTTTCACACGTCTCACGCTTTTCCCACACGTTACATGTTATCTACATTTGCACACGTTTCGCTGTTTTTCGACTTTTTTCACACTTCCACCTAAACAATGGAAAAAACCCTAAGATCACAACTCTCACTTCACAAAATCCCACGCAAAACACGCATTCAATGTAATTTTCTGGGACTACCTACAATGCCTCTCACAGCCGTGACTGCCAACTGCAACTTTTATGATACTGCGTTTTGTGAGAAAACGTCGTATTTGCTTTTAATGTATTTCCTTATTCTATGTAGTATTATAGCACGTATAAATGCTAGTGTATGCCAGGCGGTCACACAAGCACCAATATTTGAAAATCTACGAATACTCGGTGGTTGTTGTTGTTGTTGTTGCTGTTGTTTTTGTGTTCTCCGTCTTTCAGAGCCATACAATAGCCTTGCCTTGAAATTTTAGTTGAAGATTCTTACTTTTGTGTTAGATTTAATTTCTTATGTTTAAGAATAGAATCCACTCTATGGCAATCGCTACTGGCAAATACTGCAATAACTTCAATTCTGAAGCAGAAGTCCCGAAACAGGCAGCAGAAACTCTTACTGAGTGCAAAGCACAAGCAGAAAAACAGAAAGTGATCTTTACAGATGCGCTCTCAGTAATAACAGCTCTGAAGAGTCACCATGCTAAGGGATTAAAAGATCTTATAAACTCTCTTGATCTTGAAAGACTGGCCAAATGCTTCGGCAAGTGCACAATCCAGTGGATACCAGCCCATTGCAACATACCAGGAAATGAGGAGGCAGACAAACTTGCTAAGGAAGGAGGAGCCTTACAACAAAATGATATAGAGACAACTTATTAAATGGCAAAAACTACTGTAAAAGCTACATTCAAGTCCAAATGGGATAGAGAGCAACTAGGCCATTAAAAAAATTATGCATACCATCAGCTATCTAAGCGAGAACAGGTCACCATTTTTCGGCTACACACTGGACACAACAGATTGAGATGCCATCAATACCACAAGTACAGAATTGGTGCAATAGATCTCTGCACCTGCGGCACCAGCCCGATGACAGCTGAGCACCTGCTGCAGTCCTGCTCAACTTACAGCAATGAACGGAGTAGCATATTGCAACAACCCAATTCTGTCAACGAATAACTGTATGGAGATGTCAGGAACCTTGAGTGGACTACTGCCTTTATTAGAGTCATTAATGTGGAAGTCTGAAGGTGAACGAAGAAGAAGAACTTCTTATGATTTCCATATATTTACCAATGTATTGAAAGCTTCTCGTGCCCTTTGTATTCTAATAGTGATACCACTATCTGTCACCGTTCACATTGCTGCCAAGATATTTGCTTGCTTCTACATCATCTAGATGTGTTTCTTCAAGTGCCTCTCGGTATCGCTTCCTACATTTATTATGATTATCTTTATCATTTCCCTGCGCATTTTGATACCCACTATCTGTGACCTCTCACCAAGTGTTTCGTTGTATCTTGACCCGGTTACTGTTTCGGATGAGAAGAGCAAATCGACTATATCTAATGACACCTAAAATTCAAGGCCGTTAATCTTTAAGACTGGCCATAGCAAGGTACGTAATCCATAAAATACAAGATGGTGCAAAAGTAGGTATTCAATTTAGTAACTCAAATTTTTATTGTTAGCATTATATATTTTATTTATTATAGTGCAAGTATACACTTTGATAACATGTATTGCATATATTTTCTATATATGTACGCATTCTGTATTGTAAGTATTAATTACCTTGTAATAACGAATACATAAAGAAACATATACTTACTTGTTCATGACCCTGTATATTTTTGTCCGACTTGACTGTGATGAGTTACTATATTTTTTATTTCCAACTCACCCCATTTTTCTTTTCTATGTAATTTAGTTGTTCTTTAATTGTTACTAGGCGTTCGAGTTCACTAGTTATTAGTTCTGGGTTAATTGTTTTGGACGTTAGGATAAATCCGACCACCTGCACCTACCCTGTTTATTTCTAGGGATGGGGGGAAAGGGGGGGGAGAGAGCACGACCCAGGTTAACGCAGAGCCAATAAAATTATTCCGGTAGATAGAAGGTCAGAGGGTTACTGAATATTATGTATTATTTCGGCGCGTGAGCACGAATATTTTGCGATTTTTGCTCGTACAACGATGAGTCATAGGTTAGCTTATGATATGATTGGGTGTTTAGATCTAATTTATGTGCAGACATGAGAGGAGGTCAGATGTTGGTTTAAAGCGGTTCTTGATAGATAATATCAGACGCGATGACTCACCGCGTCTGTAATTGCATCAGAAAATTTAATACTATATATTAAGCGTCAAAAGTCTTTAGCGCTCACTAGTCCCAAGAAATTTTGCCGTGAAGAAGCGCCATTCTATAGTCTGCTCTGTTCGAGATATTCTGTATTGTTGGCAGTCAATGGCGTGGTGGTGGTGGAGGTTATAGATAGCCCTAAGCCTACCACGGACTTTGCCTTCTTATGAGAAGTAAGCACGAGACATCGGCGGAATTGCAGAAACCTGGGTTCGCGACTGTCCGGCTCCCAGTTACGTCGGCATCGCTGACAGGACGGAGAAGTTCTCTTGCAGTGAGGACACATACCTCAGCGGGAACTAGTCTCTAAATAAGGAGCTCTTAGCTCGTTAAGGCCCACACCAAACAGGCTACGTTGCCGGGTGTTTGTTTACATACTGTCATTATTAAGCAGTAGGCCTAAACCCGAAGCGGGTTAACTCGGCAGTTTGAAGAATTGTCATCAGCAGTGAAAACATCTACATCCTTAGGCAATTACATCGCTATCGTATTACCAAGGCCCTCTTCATCAGTATTCGGGAAAGGAGAGAGAGAAAACATACCTCTCCAAATGCTAACGAGAGGAGGTGTGTGACGGAGAAGCAACTCATCAGAGCCTCAGAAGCAGACGGTAGTGTCAGAGAGGCACTGAACCGAGACAGAGGAGAAAGGAAGGAGTTAGGGAGGACCAGTAGGGTCAGATAGAAATAGTTAAGAGGACAGCCTCTGAGTTAGCGCTGAAAAGTCAATTAGTGTAGCATTTCGGGTGGCATATTTGTTATTTGTGTAGGACAGCCCAGAGCGCTTTTAAGACAGTGTAGACATTTAGTTTATACATCTTCAGCTGGACAGCGTGTTAGTTAGTAACCATAGTGTAGTCAGGAGTAGTTGCTCTTACTTAGAGATCCCCATCAAGTATAGTTCTTTATCCTTAGTTGTTTTCAGGCAAGGGTGAATGAGAGTGTGGAATTTTTTATATTGGGTCTTTCATTTGAATTGTTCTTTTCAGGTTGTGCGAACTCACGCTTTATTTTGTTTACTGTGGTATTGATTTGTTGTTTTAATAAACTACACTGACAAACAACATTTTTCTTTCTTATATAAGAATAAGTGTTCTTAGGTCAGTTTCTTGCGCTGATGTCAAATCTGAAATCCGTTTATCTCTATCACATCGGGTTCTTAAGATATTTGTGAATAAATATATTTTTGGGAAACCGTTATTTGCTCCGTTTCATTTTTACTATATAACTTAATAAAAATTAATAAAATGCAAAATAATTCTACTTTTTATACTGCTAAAAGATGCATGACATATGTTACGCTATTTTTCAAATAGTTACTGTATTTCGAAATAATTCTGAGCGAAATATGGCTTCTAGAAGTTGTAGAAATTCGGCTGATCTGTTCTGTTACGTGTGCGGATATTTTACCGATCGTTTTCACCAGAAAAACTTTACACCATTACTAAAGAAAGCATATGAACTTTATTTCGATTCGAAAGTTGATGATGCAAATAAATCTTGGAAGCCAAATGCAGTTTGTTCGACTTGTGCAAATACATTGGCAGGTTGGTTACGAAAATCGCCGAAGCATAAGTCGATGCCTTTTGGAGTGCCAGTAATATGGCGTGAACAGACAAATCACGCTACTGATTGTTACTTCTGCTTGACAAATATCCATGGTTTCACTTTTAAAATTAGAAAGTCTGTGGTTTATCCAAATATTGAATCGGTTTCGAAACCAGTGCCTACTGATCCAATCACGTGTCCGATCCCAGTTCCACCAGAACAATATCCGTTGGACGTGAATGAACCATCAGTAAGTGATAGTTTACCTGCTTTTGAAACTAATTCTGACTTGGATTATATACCTGTGAATGATGGTGTTCACTTAATTAACCATTCAGAACTTTCTGATCTAATACGTGATCTCGCTCTTATCAAGCGGAATTACTCGGTTCGCGACTCAAAGAATGGAATCTTTTAGCGCCCAATACTCCGATATCTAAATTTCGTCATAGACACAGAGAACTTGTTCAATACTTTGAGATGGATGATGACATTTGCTATTGCAAAGATGTAAACGGTCTAATGGTGCAGCTCGGTCATGAGCACATAGTCAACGAATGGCGACTTTTCATCGACTCTTCCAAGACTAGTCTAAAAGCCGTGTTATTGCATAACGGAAATTTATTTTCATCATATGAAAGAAATTTATGACAATATGGCTATACTTTTGGCAAAAATAAAGTACAATGACTAGCAATGGCGTATTTGTGGAGACCTAAAGGTCATTGCAATTCTCACGGGCATGCAGACTGGGTATACTAAATTTTGTTGCTTCCTATGTGAATGGGACAGCTGCAACAGACAGGAACATTATGCAAGAAAGGTGTGGCCTATCTGGGATCGTATGCAGCTCGGGCATAAAAATGTAATACACGAGCCATTAGTTAACAAAGACAGCATCATTTTACCACTGTTACATATAAAGTTGGGACTCATGAAGAATTTCATAAAAGCGTTAGATAAAACGAGCAAAGCTTTCACTTATCTTCGAGAAAAGTTTCCGCAAGTTAGCGATGCAAAGACAAAGGAAGGTATCTTTGTAGGACCTCAGATTAGGAAAGTTATTGCAGACAAACAATTCGAGAACTTGTTACACGGTAGTGAACTTCGCGCATGGATGGCATTCTAATCGATCGTCGATAACTTTCTGAGAAATCACAAATCTGTCGACTATGTGCATACTGTTAAGGAGTGCATAGATGCATACAGAATTATGGGCTGTAACATGTCCCTCAAAATCCATTTGCTCGATTCGCATCTTGACTTTTTCCCTGACAACCTTGGCGAAGTGAGCGATGAACATGGAGAACGATTCCATCAAGATATCGCCATAATGGAGTCGCGTTATCAAGGACGGTGGAGTGTGACCATGCTTGTCGATTATTGTTGGATGCTTCATCGCGATGTACCACATGCCATTCACCGACGAAAGTCGACTGCAGAGAAATTCAAGCCTACATAACTGTTATACTTCTTGAACGAATGATGTTGTAATACTGCATGCATTGTTAAAAAACTTCAATTGCGTATTTCTAGAGATCCCGACCTGACAGAGAAAAATGGTTTGCAGATTTAAAAACAGCGCATTAAAATTGACCAGAACAACAAAGAAATGTTAGAGAAAGAAAAAAAAATTTTTTTGTTAGCCAGTGCTATTAAATGTATACTGGATCAGTTTATCTTTAACTATACTGTACTTACATGCTTTGTCTGTATAGTTGTGTCTGTGGAATTTAGTGAAACCTTATCTCCTTTCTGGTAGTCAGAGAAGGTGAGACAGTAGCTATTACATAAGTCACAAGTGGCGAGGGAGAGTCAATCTCGGTTTTCACTCTCGAAGCTATAAGTCTCATCCTTCCACATTCACTGTAATTCTCATCTGAATCTATCTTCTCAGACTTTCTCATAACTAGTGTCTTGTCTCTGTACTCAGACAGACTCTAACTAAAGCCACTTCGTGACACTGACCCCAAATGAAGTGCGGGCATTGGCGTAGCTGGCGAGTCCTTGTTAGGGCTTTATGGTAACAGATAGATAATGTTGGTCCTTTTCAGGACTAAGTATCTATCCTGATCGGGTTAGCAGACAACAACGTTGACTTTTTTTACAGGCTTTTCTTTAACTTGCAAACGTATGTCACTCTCTTGTCACCTTCAAATCTTGCAATCGATTTTTCGATCATTTCCAGATGAGGAATAGCTATGAAACTTGGCTTAGTTGTGTATTCCCCATGACAATACAATAATCAGTCGTAAAAATAATAAAATTAATATTAATTTTGTTTGTTTGTATTGTTTCATCAGTGAAATGGGCGATAACTGCAAATAATCTAGGTGTATTCTTTCCAACAATAATGTCTCTCTTGAAATAAATATTGTAACTCCTCCCTTCTACATACACACTATCGCACGCACGTACACAAACATACACACAACTGACAACTACATTTTTAAAAAAATGTAATTTACAACTTTTATCAAAATTATTTAAAAAAACAATAAAACAAAAAAAAAATTAACTTTCCTAGTAAAATACTGAATAATGAAAACCGGCTCCTGTGCTCTGGACTCGTTTATCGCAAACTGATAATGTCATAAGCGGATCGATTACATTTGACTTAAATTTAAAAAAACAAAAAACAAAAAATATTACCAAAAAGAAGAAAATAAAACATATTTTAAAAAATATTTTAAACACAGGCTTTTAATGCATTAACAATAGCTCTGAAACTTGGCATAGTTGTGTATTCCCCATGACAATACAAAAATCGGTCGTAAAAATAATAAAATTAATAAAATTAAAATTAATATTAATTTTGTTTGTTTTTATTGTATCATCAGTGAAATGGGTGATAACTGCAAATAATCTAGGTGTATTCTTTCCAACAAGATTGTCTCTCTTGAGAGAAATATTGAAACTCCCCCCCCCCTCACCCTCCACAAACACACTTTCGCACGCGCGTGCACAGACATACACACAACTGACAACTACATTTTAAAAAAATGTAATTTACAACTCTTATCATAATTAAAAATAAAAATAAAAAATTAACTTTCCGTGTAATATACTGAATTATGAAATCCCCCTCTGGACTCGTTTATCGCAAATTGATAATTTCATTAGCGGATCGATTACATTTTCCTTAAATTTAAAACGAACAAAAATATAACACTAAAAAGAAGAAAATAAAAAATATTTTAAAAATATTTTAAACACAGGCTTTTAATGCACTAAAAAGCCACAAATAATTTTTTAAGGAGTTTGTAGCTTGCAGGCAAAAAATGTGACATCAAATTGACAAAACGCTTGGAGCGCTGATTCTACATGAAATTAACTTCTGCTTTATACTTCATTACACAATTATGCAGTTCTTTTTTTCTAGACAAAAAAGGTGGCTATACTGTGTTTTTTTTAAAGCATGTATTTTATCGTCCTCCTCAACACCCTCACCCCCATCTCCAGCTCTCCCCTCCATACGCCCCCTGGTCCACCTCCGTCTCTCCCGCCCCGGGGGCCCCAGAACAAGGACGTGGAGAGAACTTGAGATGATGGCGCGTGACAGGAGGACTTGGCATGTGTTTGTTGAAGGCCAATGCTCCTTTGGGAGTGGAGGGTTATGAATGAATGTATTTTAACGCTGTTTTTTTTTTTTTTTAGCTTCAAAATCATTTAATATTTAAACAGTAGGATCAAAGCCAAGTTTTTATTATTTTTTTATTTTGGAATACAGTAGGTCTCTGTTACAGGTGGAGATATTTGCAAAAAAGATTTACAATACTTACTTAATTGAAAAATATTTATAATAAACTCCGCGCTTAACACCACGCTTTTTGTCAATTTGATGTTACATTTTTGACTGCAAGCTATAAACTCCATGAAAAATTATTTGTGCTTTTTAGTGCATTAAAAGCCTGTGTTTAAATTTTTTTTTTTTTTTTGGATGGTAAATGCGCTCTGATATAATCAAATAGGTTGAAACGAACGCGCCTCGCCAGAAGAAGGCAAAAACCGAACAAAAAAAAGTAAACCAAGTGTAATAACAAACCTAAGCTTGGCAGCGTTGACGTAGCTGGCGAGTCCTTTTTAAGGCTTTACGCTAGCAGATAGATAATGTTAGTCCTGGATGGTAAATGCGCTCTGATATAACCAAATAGGTTGAAAGGACCGCGCCTCGCCACAAGAAAACAAAAAACCGAACCAAACTAAAAACCCCAAGTGTCAAGGACATAAATAGGCTGAAACCCGTGTCTTTTCTGACAGAGGGCTTATGATGGTCATATTGCCTTTTGTTGTTATACTCTGCCCAGTTTCCTGCTATTCTTTTGTAAAGAAACAGTAATGTCCAAACAACTCACGAAGTAATGTGAGGCGGCGATCACCGAAAAAATGAAGCTGATAGCTGAAATGTCAGTACGTGATCCAAACAACATTTACAAGATATAGGTCATTACTTTTCTCTTCCTATGGAGCACATGATCACCTATCATCTCCAGAAAGTAGGTCGGCTGCAATGGATCTCCAACGTGTTATGTCTCTTGTGATGATGGTTCACTTTGATAGACTCTGTCCTATCAATCTCTTATGTTATCTTCCCACTTATAGCACTGTCTTCCTGTCGCACGCTTGCCTTCCTCTGTTTTGCATTATGCTCTTCAGCAAAGATTTATGTCTTTTTATATAGCCAAAATATTTTAGGTGTCTAACTTTTGATCTTCCCCATTAATTATCTTTTCATTAATTTTTTTAAAGACCTCTTTATTTGCTGTCTTCTCTTTCCTTGAAATGCTCCCCATTCTTCTATATATCCACATCTAGATAACCCCAATTCTTTCTTCTTATTGCTTGTTCATTGTCCATGTTTGTAAACCATACAATATTGAAGAAGATATATATGACATTTGATGATTGTCAGTTTTAATTTATGACAGGAGCGCAGGTCTTCAACAAATTCATGCCATCTTCCCTGTCACAAGATGGATTTTGGTGCGTCCTCTTTCCGATCTCTCTTTCACTACGGTTGTATCAGTTACATTTTTGTACTGATTTTATTGCGATTTGTCCGAGTCGCGCCCTTTTCTTTCTCTGTCCACTGGAGCAGATATTTTGTATCTACATTCTTTCGCTACTTTCAGTATATTGTGTCTTGTCTGTTTATCTGACACTCCTTGTGGATGATATTACTAAACATTTGCAGGAGCAGCTGAGAGAAAATTATCGACAACCAATATATAATATAAAGTAATAATAAGTTATTCGTAAACATGGCCGATAGAGGATCGGATGACGTGATCTTTTGCATCACGCATATTATTTCAGGCGGAAATAGTTTTGAAATTACCCCACTAAACACGCATGTTTGAAACGATTGGAGCTAGTGGATAAAAGTAATGTCTTTGTAACAAGGTGGGCCGGAAATGATTACTGCCGTAGTGAAGCAGAGTTCGACCCGAATAATGTCACATGAGGCTGGGGCACCCAGTTCTTTCCTCGCTGGCTCAGCTTTCCCTAACGCAAGATTAGAATCAGGTACAAATTAGCAGCTGAGTTGAATGGAGAAGGGTGCTATGAGGGATTGAACCCTGCTCCCGGTAACTTTGCTAACCGGACGTTTACTTGGACAATCGTTCCCAAAAAATGTTAAAGATGTCGCAGAGATACTTACAAGAGACTCCGCTTGTCAACAACACGGCTTCCTAAATCATCAGCATTTTCCTTTTTCTGTACCTTATCGCGCATGGAACTACTGCTGCAGCTGATTCCCTTGCAGACTGCCTGCACCAAGCATTCATATGATCCTGCAGTGATGGTTTCTGTAGCAATGTGTTTTACATGATGAAGTTATCAACCTCATTCACAACTTATATTAGTTGCCTTATACGCAATGCTAGCGGGAGGAGTATTCTTAATCTTTCTTTGTATCAACAGAGACACCCGGGATTTACACACGCTTCCAATTGTCACGGATTGCCTCCCCTGCTTTGCAGTAGTGGTCCAACAGTGGCCAAAACTCAATAGTATCTAATATTGGCTTCCAAGGTATCTACCTACGCGCAAGATTACTCTTGGCAGAGATGTAGATAGAAGATTAATGACACTTCTACCTTAAGGGAGGTTTCACAAGATATTTCCAGAAGTCACGAACACTGTTGCATTCGGCTGAACAATTGTTAACGCATTATATCTGGTCCGTCGCCTTTTGTGAAGGATTTAAGTAATGGTTTAACCCGTTAAAGCCCCCAGTTGGTGTAATCCAACATAAAAAAAAACTGAATCAAATAAATAAAAACAACAGGTAACTCTTATAACAGTAAAATGCTGGCGAATTTTATACTGGAATCAAATTTTCTCTTCACTGAGATTTAGAATGAGGATATACTTGTACTTCAGAAAACATTGTCGTGCGCTCCACATACCAATGATAACCTCTCAGAAGAATTAAATTCCCGAGCACACAGTGTAACTCATGGAATATGATGAAAATTCACCAATATCCTTCTGGGTGTTAACTAAGAAATTGCGTCTGGAGTGCGTGAATAATGATTTACCTTAATTGCAATTAAAAAAGGTACATAAATCTCACGAAATAATATGTTACACCGTAGGCACATGTGAGGTAATCATCACTCATTACTCATCACTACTCCCGTCGGAGTTTGTGGTTGCTCTGCAGTTGGGTTTCCCGCATGACTAGTCAGAAACAATCACCAGCTCTTGTAGTAGGGGTTCATGCATATACTATTTTCATATGTTGCCAGCCTTGTATATAACCACTTAGCAAGAAACCTGTAGAATTTACATTAGTGAATACATTGTTTACACTTACTCCAAAATTTTGGAAATACACAGTCTCCTTGCACACATTTAGACTGAACACAGCTCTGTATTAGATGCTTCGAAATCACTTTGGTCTGGAAATTAGAGTTAATTCATCTGACGGCGGGTGTTCTGCGAAACCCTGGCCTGGGAAAAATTTTTTTAATTCCTCTATGATTTGGTCTGGGAAATTAGAGTTAATTCCTCTGACGGCGGATGTTCTGTGAAATCACCTGGGCCTGGGAAAACTTTTGTTAAATTCCTCTATGATTTGTGATCAAATTCCTAGAATTCCAGTCTTGTTAATTAAAGTCCTGGCCCCTGTAAGTTTCCAGTCTTGTATTAAAAATGCGGGTTTACTTGTGAGTTCCAAAGTTGCCCAATACTCGATCTGTTACTTGTAGTGGTTGAATTTCTAAGTCCAATGTCTCCTCTTTTTTTTCTAGCTTTTAGGAGTCGCTAGTCTGACGTTTGCGCTGCAGTCTCTCTTTGTGATTTGTGTCTGTGTTTTCATCACACTATATTCTCAGTTCTTAGTGCAAATAACAGATTGCACTTCCGACTAGTGTACCAATAAAATACATTGTATATTTCAGCTCCTCAAAATGAACCAATCCAATTGAATCTCGTTCAGCTCTACATGTGTAGGGGCGTTTTTTTTTTCAAATTCAAAAAAATACCCTCACGTGTTACACAATATTAAATTTAATATCCACGCGTGACCTCTCTTTATATCGTTGCGTAAGACTTCCGGGTGCACCTTTCTGCCTCTCAACATATTGTGACTATGTGTTGGTGGCGTAAAGTCTACAAATCTTGAGTTTCCAGACAGATTATCTGAGATAATTACGCACAGGTATGGTCTAAGCGGAAACAAATTACGCATTACCACCTGTGTTTCGCTAGACGGATCTCGAACGAACGAAGAACGAACGAACGAACGAACTTTACTTTCAAAGAGTTTAGAATTGGGCACGCAGGCCCACCTAACATCGTGCCCTTCCTTTCTCTCGTCTTCCATACTGAATCCATTTATTCTCACATGTATCTTAAATAATACTTAAATAATAAAATAACAATAAAATACAATAAAATAAAATCCCAACATTGTAACAGTACAATAACAGTTACACAGATTTACAGTACCTTATCATAATTAATACTAAACCGGACAAAATTATCTTTAAAACCTACATATGATGAAGTTATGTAATTATTTAAGAGCATAACTAAATTAGGGTGGCATATAATCTGCACTCATGATGTATTTGAAAAGTCTGTGATTGAATGAATATGGACTAAGCGTGTTTTTTAAGTCGTGTGGAAGATTATTCCACAGATGAGCAGCAGAAAAAGTTAAACTTTTCTTGAGTAAGTCGAGCCTAGGCTTGGGCATGTGTAATTTATTTAAGCGTTGACTACGTTTTCCGATGTATTTGAAAATAGGCCACAGATACGTTGGAGCATTCTGTGATAAGATTTAGTGAATAAATTTGGCTTTGTTGAAGAGAAGGCGCTTTCTTAGTGGTAATATGTTAAGATATGTATAAAGGTCTACACTCTGTGTGAGGTTTTTGTCTGAAATTAGGCGCACTGCACGTTTTTGTAATGAATAGAGTCTTTTAGTCTTGGACATGGTGCAGCCATCCCTAATTGTGGAACAATAGTCTAGATGAGTTTGTATGTGGGATGTATAGAACATTTTTCGTGTCTCCTCATCTAGGAAATGTTTGATTTTAGCTAACTGGTAAACTTTTTGTGCCTTTTGTTTGGTCAGTGCTTGTACATGCGAATTCCAACTTAAATGTTGGTCAATTATGAGTCCTAGTGTTTTATTTTGATTTACATTTTCAATTAAAGAGGTTCCAATGTAGAGCTGAAGTGTTGTTTTCAGTGAGTTTTGTAATTTTTGTCGAGTTGATATTATCATACATTTGTTTTAATGATATTTATTTGCATGCAGTTTTCATTGCTCCACTTAATAAGATTGTCTGTGTCGCTTTGTAATAATATTTCTAGCGTATTGCAACTGTTATCACTAGTATAAGTGGTACAGTCATCGGCAAATAGGTCGCAGGATGAGTGCTTGATGTGTAGTGGAAGGTCATTTACGTAAATGGAAAAAAGTAGAGGGCTGAGAATAGAACGCCGAGAAACACCGGTGTCAATAATAGTCGGGCTTGACAAGAAGTTATTGTAACACACTACTTGCTGTCTGTCGGACAGGAATGATTTAAGTAATGTCACCAGTTTAAAGTTAACTTTCATTGTTTCTAATTTTCTTATTAAAACAGCGTGATCTAACATGTCAAATGCTTTCCTAAAGTCTGCAAAGATAGCTCCACGTATGTTATCGTTAGTGATGTTTAGGTGCAAGTTGTTTATCATCTTAGTTAGAGCTGTGTGGCATGAATGCTTTTGTCTAAAGCCTGACTGACTGTCAATTAGCAAGTCATTACTAACTAGGTACTGTAGTGTTGCTTTATGTATGTGTTTTTCTAGTGGTTTAGAAAGCGATGATAAAAGAGAAATTGGTCTATAGTTACCAAGGTTACTGTTATCTGACGGGCCAGGTTTGAAGAGAGGATATACTTTGGCAATCTTAAAGGCCGAAGGAAAATAACTTTTAGCGATACATTGATTATATATATAAGTTAGTGAATCACTAAAAACTGGTGCGGCGTAACGCAGTATTCGATTACTAATTCCGTCAAGTCCTGATGAGCTATTATCTTTAAGGCCAATAAGATATTATACACTTCGTTAACTGCCATAAAAGGAATGTCCGGTGGAACTGAGTTTGTACATTTGTTCTCACAGAATGCTGAAAGTTTGTCTAAGTCTCCAGAGGAAGGTGGTATTGTGGATTTCAGACTGTTTATTTCTGCTTGAAAGTGATCTCCGCCAGATTAGCCACACAATATGGGGTTCTATTCATAGACCGTGCACAATACAAGCTTGAATAAACAGGCACAGTCGCTTTGAAAAGATGGTCAGCCTGATAATACGTGATAAAATATTATCGCTGCCCGGGTCAATAAACCTGGCGTAACACAAACAGTCGAGGAGTGAAGTGTTAAAGACTTAACTCTACTGATACACCGTAGAGAGCAACAATGAATGACAAGGCAAACATTATGCCAAATAAAAAGCGAATTGAATGGGAGAAAGAGAAAAATGAAGAAAGGAAGGGATACTGCCGGAGTGGCTGAAGGTGTGAGAGATCACACAAAATACGTGCACAAACCATTCTCTCACACCAATATGGCATCTCATATTTGAGGGCTTAAACAGCACTGATATGCCAAAAAGGATGATGGTATCACAAACGGTAATACTTCTAAAAAGGGCACAATGCTCCGGTCGTTGACTTTGAAAATAATTATTTACACGCTGCGCTTCCATTGACATGACCGACAGAGAGCTCAGATATGAGAATATTTACAAGCATGCGTATCACCCGTGACATTTGAACAAGTTTTGAGAACAGACTTAAATAACTGTACAATAAAGTAAAGAAAAAGTACAGTATAAAAGGAACAAGAGTTAATATAAACTCATCATCATCATCATCATCATGTAACTAGATCACAGGGTCTTTTATAATTGGATCCTGTGTCTAGGTTGAACGGGACACACCTCGCCAAAACGAGGCACAATTTTTTTTTCAAAAAAAAAAAAAGAAAGAAAAAGTCCCTTTGTTTGATGCTTGCACCAAATAATGATATGCTCTAGCAATACTAGTTTCTGTTGCATTTTGTTTTACATGATGAGATTGCCAAACCCAATGCACGCGCTTACGTTAGTCCCCTTGTACGAGATGCATAGGGAGCTGTTGTCCTGTTATGGCTTTGTCTCATCACAGACTCCGTGAACCACAAGGGCTTTAATATACAACAGCCAGAGAGAACGCCATGTTATCCTATCAGCTGTCTTCCTTGCGGCCTGGTTACAGTCTAGTCCTCGGTCGCTCAGAGAGTGTCTCACATTGTCCTTCCAGCGAACTTGGGGTCGTCCTGGAGGTCGATCCCTCGCTCTTGGCTTCCAATGTTTATTGTTGTAGCCGGTTGTATTTAACTCACACCACACCACAAGGTCTTTTATAGTTTGCCATGCGCTCTAATATAACCGACGGACCACTGGCTAGGTTAAACGGGGCTCGCCTCGCCAGTACGAGGCGAAACACTACGAGTAAATTAAATATAAACCCATATAGGCCTGATTTTCATCCCTTTCCTTTCTTTAATATAAAAAAATATACAATAAAACAAGATGGTAAAATCAGTTCATTAGTTACTGTTTAGAAGATGGACATGTCTGCCTGTCTAACTATATCTGTCTATTCTTTCATCCATCGATCGATCCACCGAACATTTATTTGCCTTCTTTATGTCTACCTACTCATTTTATTTTATTTTTTTTTTTTTTACGTTTCTCATTTCACTATTACAGTGAAGCGTAGTTGGGATGCTCAAGTGTGCGTTCTTGTGCCAGGTGTGTTGAACTGGCTACTGTGAGTCCTTGTTGCTGTAGAATTTATGTGATGTTGTCTATTCATCTAACTCTTGGTCTTCACCGTGCCATGAAACCAGATCTTCTACTCAATGCCGCAGCCAGGTTCTGACGTCAGGAGGAGCGAACGCATAAACAAGCGCCACCTGGCAGATACTTTTACATTCGTTATACATAAATATTTTACATTTAAAATAACAACTTTAATGTCATATTGTTTCGTAACAAGTATGTGTGTTATTCTGCATTTACAATTAAAACAGTTGTATGGTACGAAACTTATTTGTACTGTATATTAAAAACACGTGATGGTTACTGATTTTAAATTTTTATCTGTTTACGGCAGTGTATAAGGAGCTCATTTTGAGAACTTTCCTGTATTTCAGTTTGGATACCTGATATTTTATCTAACTTGGTGCATACTGAATTGTAAAACTGGTCGCAGCACATACTTATTGACAGCCCCAAGTTTTTGATTCCTTAAAGAAGAATTTTGAGAAAAAAAAATCTTCTGCACTTGCTCCAGTGTAACTCGCTGAACTGTAGAAATAATTTCACTGAATCACCGTTTACTGTTATGTATCGTAAGGATAAAGAAAATGGCTCCGTTCTGGTGATATCAATGGTAGAGTCAGCTATTGAAGCAAAGCACTTAGCTACATTGAATTCAGCTTATGTGGGTGATAGAATCGCAGCTGATAACGACTGTATCAACCCACTTTGTACGTCAGGACTGAGATATGTTGCATTTTAATCACACAGTAATAAATGGCGTTCCAGTTATGTATATTATTTAGCCAAGAGCTTAAGAAATAAAATAAAAATCTTTTCATTGATACCTTGGGAATCTAAACCTCGATAATCGCCATGACAGCGGAATGCTAATCTCCGTATTCCCAAAATGAGAACTGCATCCATCCTGTATCATAAAACCATCGGTTTTCCCCCATATATCTTTCCTTTCACCCGTTAGAACACTAACGAAGATTGTTCAGTCGTTGAACTAATGGAATTTTGTAAAATAAAAATTCTTTTTTTTTCTTTTTTCTTTTTTTTTTACTTTTGTCACGGGATTGCCTCCCCTGCTCTGCAGTGAAGGTCCTTGTTTTTCTTCTTCCTCCTACACTCTCAGATGTCTCCTTTAATGTTTTCAAAGAAAGCAGTAGTCAGTTTGAGGCTATTTGAATCTCCACGAATGGTACTAAGTGATGGTCCAATAATGGCAAAAAATGTAGCGTATGCAATGGGGGCCTTCAAATGTACTTACCTTCGCTCAAGATTACTCTTGACAGAGTTAAAAACAGAAGGATGGTGCTTCTACTTTAGGGAGTCCTCGTATGATTTTTCATAAATCAAGCACAACGCTGAGATCATCTAAGCCGTCATCAACTTATTATCTGCCCGCTCCTTCTATGATGATAAAGATATATTTGCTCGTTCTGAGCCCCCAACTGAATTATTCAGTAAAATATACTTTAGTAGCTCTGTTAAATTTATATATTTATAATAACTGATCCATGCTTGTGTACTTCACTCTGTATGAATTAAATAAACTATCAATTTGTATTTACATACAACAAATTTAATAATTAATTATTGCTTAACAAGAGCAAGTAAATAAATGGGTTTAGGAAATAGAAATATGCAGTTTGTACCAAATCGCAGAAAATAAAAAAAATGAGGCATAACCAGTTCATGCGAAGTGGGCGGAAGGGTTGCTTCATTGGAGCTTTAAAAATATGCCTTTAATTCTTTGGATTGAATACATTTATTATAGGCAAACATACTTTATTTTTGTTCCAAGAGAGTCATGTGAGTAAACGTATTTAACTCCTACGGGTAAAATATTCCTTAAATGTGTCTTCTTCTTCTTCTTTCATCCTTAGCCTCCGACCATCAAAGCAGTCAGTGGCCATCACGCCTAGTGGCGTCCTGTAGGGCAACAACAAATTGATTCCACTTTGCTCGGTCAGTGGCCATCCTTCTTACAGTGCCCCAACTCTGGTTCATTCTTTGCATCTCAGCCTCCACAGTCCTCCGCCAGGTTGTTTTTGGTCGGCCTCTCTTTCGTTTTCCTTCAGGGGTCCAAAGCATAGCTGTTCTTGTGATGGCATCGGGGTCTCTTCTGAGGACATGGCCAACCCAGCTCCAGCGTCTGCCAGCTATGATGGTGTGCATGTCCTCTTGCTTGCTACGAGTAAGCACGTTAAATGTGTAATTACCATACAATGAAATTTAATTTGCAAACTATAACATGATAAACACTGATAAAACATAATAAATCAGTTAGTTTATGAAAATGTTCCTTCTTGCTTGTGTAAACTAAGAGTCACGAATGACGTCTTTAAAATAAAATAAAAGAGAGGGGAGTAATTTATTACTTTCTATGCACTAATACTAAGTGCTGACAGCTTATCTTGTGGCATTGTTGCTCGCAGCTCATTTCAATTATCTTTAGTCGTGAAAATGATCTTTCCCCTGAGCAGATTGCAACCATCAGACTTAAGAATAGCCGTAGTATTGCTTCAACAAAAGTTAAATGAATCTTAGTCTTGAAAGACGACCTGATACAGATCTTGGCGACATAGATGTCCTTTTCCTGAATGGTTTGCTTAATATAAACATGAAAGTACTTTAGTTCTCCTGTGAGATTAACATCGTTTTTAAGTTAATTTCATGAGTGTCAATTACAGGAATAAATGATTTCACTCGAAATGTGTCTTTTGGAGACAGCGTCGGTAGAAGTACCGGTACCATAATTGATTTGTTCCTTTTTTACTGTCCTTCTTTTCTTCGTACAACTGTTGTCTACATCAGGCAATCTGCTTTTTTCTTCTTGTTTAGTATCATTAAAATGATTTCGAGTATCTTTCACAAAGTGAAACAATGATGTATAAAGTTTGGTGCATGTGCTGAGTGTAATTTGTGGACTCTGAAGGGTCTTGCTAGTTTTGTGAAACTCATCCAGCAAACCATTCCACAGGTAAAGCATGAAAACAAGCTCCAATTCCTCCATTTTCTCCAAAAGGCGTGTCTTCTTGTTTCACCCTTTTCACGGTGACTAATATGATTGAGAGCATCAACAATTGACTATATATATATATATATATATATATATATATATATATATATATATATATATATATATATATATATATATATATATATATATATATATAGAGAGAGAGAGAGAGAGAGAGAGAGAGCATACTTGTTTTCCTCCAGAATGTTTTGCTGCATTCTATTATATTTTCCAGCCAAGTTAGCTGCATTATATCATGGTCTGTCCTCGGCACTTACTGAAGTCAACTTTGCAGTCTTTTCTTAGATAATCCACCACCATGGTGGCTATATTTTCATAATTGTGATTTTCTAACTCCAGGAAAGTCAGAAAGCATTCAATAGCTAAACCATCATCAGGTGACACATATCGTACAATAACAGTTAGTTGATCAACATGTGAAAGATTCGGTGTAGAATCTACACTTAAACTGAAATATCCTTTTTTTTTTTAAATCTTCTAAAACTGAATCTCTTACTTTTGTTGGTCATAATTGTAGCAAGTTTAATTTGCTGGAGAGGATATGATGTTATAAAGAAAGAAAGATTGCTGTGTATGTGTCAACCGTGTGAGGTCAAGCTATGTAAGACCCTGAATCTAATAGTTGATGAAAATGAGGATGAGTTTCAGGGTACCTAACGCTACCTCTTTAGATCTCACACGGTGATGTATTTTATTCCTAGTGTGTGGTGTTTGATGTGGCTAGTGTCTAGGGAATGCAATGAAATGATGGTACATCAAAACAACATACTATAACACACTAATATTAAAGTAATAAGTAAGTGGTTTAAGTTTTGAACATTAATTCTTTTTTTTTACAATTTTAATCTGCCTGTCCTGCATTCTCTTTTGGACAGGTCTTTGAAAATGAGGAAAATGTATATTACAACAAATGATTAACTAAATTTGAACTCTTTGTTCGATAAGAATAATATTAATATATTGTTCCTGTAGGTGTATTCACAGAATGTTCTTTAGTACCTAATAGTGTTAGTCATTTATATGAGGAGCTGTTATATACATCATGCCCCTATCTTTATAGTTAATTTTTGGGAAAAACACTTTTTATCACGATGAACTGTCAGATGGCCCAGCTACTGGCACATCACCTTATAGTCTTTTATGAAGATGCAAACACCCAACACTGCTCTGCGTAGAATATGTCAGCTCTCAGAAACTCCTTCTGGCTAACTGCAGAACGTATACAATTTCACTGGAGACTTTCTGTCTTCAAATATATTCATCAGGTTTCCTGTCACCGGTTGGTAACAGGAAATAAAACCCTGCAATAAAAAGACACCCTGGCCTTTTCATATCTGATTTAGACTTCTAGTAACTATTTATACATGATGGGATGGGGTCAGCCTCGTGTGCATACAAGTGCACCAGCCCCTAACTCATATGACTTCACACCCTACTGTGACCACACCTCAGGTCCATATGGCGGATACGCCACTGTAATTTTACATAGTTTTCTTCAATACAATAAGGTGGAGTAAACACATCTCCTTCTGTAAGATTTTCTCTTCTTTTCCTAACTAAAAACGCTCTAGGCATGTTGATGAGTGTTCATGGAACACATAGGCTTGCTAACATATTCTGATATAATAATAATAATAATCATAACAAAATGCAACATTCAAACACAATTCAATGTGAGGACTCAATAATTTTTGCTCCCGGCATGTCCTTCACTTTTCCCAATAGCAGTATCTAGCTTTTTGCAGTTTTAATAAGGCATATTAATAAATAAATCATTCTTACCACAAATTCAATGAAATATAACACAAGTAACGATGACTGGCAAATATGGCCTAAGTTTCTCTGCCGCCGTCCAGACTGTTAGATTTGTATTTAATTTTACAATTAACACTGCTGTTCTCATCGTACTTGGATACAGAAAATTTCTATTCAAATGGCCAAGAGCCTTGAAATCTTTTGCTAATATCAAGTTGGGCTGGCCAATGAAATCAGGCGACTACCAAATTTTGAATTTAGTTTTCAAAAACAAAACCCCAAACATACTATGTGTCTCGTAGTCCATTGGTCAGTCTGCCTTAGCTATTCCAATGCAAAAATATATTTAGTTTTGGGCTACCAAATCTGCCTCTCCCTTACTCCTAGTGTCAACCAATCAAATTGAATCCCTCCTATGCCTCTTTTTCAAATTTGCGTCCCCAAATTTTACCAATAAATAAGCAAGAACGATCGTCCGCTTGTCACACTGTACTACAGTATATAATATTTCTACCATATCTTAGTTATTTATGGAGCGAATTTTGATATTGAAACATATTATGGTTCAGAAGACTATAACCTATCAGCCTATATAAGTTTTATGTCCGTCTCTAGTGTCGTTAACAATTTTGTCTTTTTCTAGGCATTTTGGGTTTTCTTTTTCTGAACCATAATATTAATAAACTCTATGTCTAAGATTCATCAAAGTTCTTGTGAGGACTATGGAGGATTTGATATATTGTAATAATATTAATTCTATCATTCTAACCATCCTTTATTCTGTATAACTAAAGTCATTCTAAGTTTTCACTTCCAGTATCGTTCTACCCCCACTTCCCCTTCTCCCAATGGTTTATTTGAATCGTAGTTACATTGTCTAGCCTAACGCATTGGCGGGTAATAAACAGTAAAGCTTTCTCCGCAATAGCCTTCAAACCTCGGTTACTAAGCGACTAGGATACAATACAATGCATTAGTTTATTTTTAGATTCATAAAAAGCATGTGTTTTATTCTTCTCTCACTCTCTGTCCTCCCCCGTTTTATCGCTCTAGCAAGCGAAACCAGCATGCCGCCAGCAAACTGTTTCATGTCGATTCCAAATTTTCAAGACGGAGTGACGAAAACGCGGGCGGGTTGTGGGATAGGCGTTACATTTTTCTTAGCGCGAACACTTTTTAACATACAGCTCGCCCCGAGGCATCGGTGAAGATGCCGGTCAGCAAACACGGGCTTTTAATAGTTTTTACTACTTTTTACTCTTTAGTTAAATATTAATGAAATTTTGATCAAGTGTATCACTGATCTCACCACACATTCCCCCCTGTTAAGAACATGCACCCACGTGCTAGTTTAAAATCTGTGATACACATTAGATCAACTAACTCAACTACTCTTTATGATTATTCTGGGTTTCTTCTGGAGGGTGTCTACTTAAAAAGTCTGCCCCAACATTTTGCGAACCCGGAATGCATTCAATGGTGAACGAATATGGTTGAATGAGTAAAGACCACCTTAGCAAACGGGTATTCCCATGTTTTGCCTGTGCCAAAAATACTAAAGGCTGATGATCTGATTGGACCACAAAAGTTCTACCATATAAATAGATCTGGAACTTCTTAATCGCCCAGACTAAAGCAAGACATTCCTTTTCAATTGTTGAGTAGTTTTGTTCCGCTCTGTTTAACTTGCGACTGGCATAAGCGACTGGGTTTAATTCCCCATTTGGTGAAGAAGACCTCTGTAACAAAGTGGCCCCCAAGCCCACATTACTAGCGTCCGTTCTTACCACGAATTCCTGAGTCAAATCAGGTAATTTCAAAATAGGCCTGCTAGTAAGTTTTTCTTTTAATTCATTATAAGCCAATTCGCACTTTGCCGACCATTCAATCTTATCAGGTTTTCCTTTACGAGTCAAATCTGTCAGAGGCGCACACACAGAATTAAAGTTTTTAATATATTTTTGATAAAAGCCACACAGTGACACGAAAGATCGCACATCTTTCTTGGTCTGTGGTCTGGGTGCTCTCTGCAATTTCTCCAGATTCTTGGGGTCAGGGGTCATGCTACCCTGATGTACAGTATGTCCCAAGAATTCTAGTTCCTTACATCCTATACAACATTTCGTTGGTCTAGCAGTCAAGTTTGCCTCTCTGAGTCTATCAAACAGCATGTTCAAAGAGTTAACATGGTCCTCAAATGTTTCCGTCGCGATAAGAATAGCATCCATGAAATTGGAGATGCATGGATTTTTCAGCGGTTCCAACAGTTTTCGCATCATTCTGGAAAACACACTCGGCGCATTTTTCAACCCAAATGGTAACATGTTTAATTCATAGTGCACATCCGATGTGCTAAACGCCAGATAAGGTCGAATCTCAGGCTTCACTGGGATCTGGTAATACCCTTTACTGAGATCTACCTTTGAGAAATATTTTGCCTTCTTCAGTCTGGCAAACAGTTGGTTAGTATCAGGTAAGGGATCCACCTGACTTTCTGTGACAGCATTCAGTTTCCTGTAATCTATGCACAGTCTATGTTCCCCAGATGGTTTTCTCAACAAAAAAACACTAGAGCTATAAGGAGATTCACTGTGAGAAATAATCCCTTCTTGTAACAAATAATCTATCTCCTCTTTCAAAGCTTTTTCTTTCGCGAAGGGGATAGGATAGGCTCTCATACAGATGGGTGTTGGGTCTAGTAGTTTCATATCATATTCCAACAAATTTGTGTGCCCCGGCTTATCCGTTAACACGTGTGTATGTTTCTCCAGAACCTTTTGAATCTTCTCCCTCTGTCCTTGTGTCAGGTGATTACTGATCTTCACCTGCACAAACGTTTCACAGGGTATCAGTGGATATTCAAAAGAGGTGAGAGGTTCATTTTTCATTTCGGTTGCTATGGCCAAGGTCATTAAGTGTGTTTCTTCCAAATTACTTCTTTCTTGATATTTCTTTAGGAGGTTCACGTGATAGACTTTTTCCTTTCCCTTCTTGTCTATCTTATAGTATGTTCTGGATACCTTTTCCAAAACTGTATATGGACCTTGCCATCCGATCTGAAGTTTATTGCTGCTGCCGGGTAGTAGAAGAAGCACCTTCTCCCCTACAGCAAGCTCCCTATCCTTCGCTTTCTTATTGTAATATGCAGCATGTTTCTTCCTGGCTTGTCTTAAGTTATCATTTCAATTTTCCAGCCAGTTTTTAAACGAGTGGTCAGTTCGTTCACATATTGATATGATGAGGTAACAGTCTCTTCTGCCTTCTCATCTGTCCACGTCCTCAATAAGGCTTCCAATGAACCTTTAATTGGCCTACCAAATAGTAGTGTCGCTGGTGCCATTCCAGTCGAATTATGGGATACTTCCCGGTACGCAAAGAGTGCCGCGGGCAAGTATTGATCCCATGTATCCCTTTTTCATGTGCCAACTTCCTCAGGATGGAGATAAGTGTCCCGTTGAACCTTTCCACCTGGCCGTTCTTGGGGGTGGTACGGACTACAATGGAAGTGCTTGGCTTGGAAGATCCTGAAAACTTCCTCAGTTAGTCTCCCCTTGAACTGTGATCCATTATCAGTCAAGATTTGGTGAGGGAAACCTAACCTAGTGAATATGGTGAGTGATGCCTCTGCCACATGTTTCGAGTCGATTGATGACAGGGCTACCGCCTCTCCCCACATAGAACAAGTGTCCACCAGACTAAGGATGTAACTGTTCCTCCTCTTGGTACGTGTGAGAGGTCCCACAATATCCACTGCAACTCTTTCAAAAGGGGTTCCCACCATTGGCATTTCCCCTAGAGTTGCAGGTGCAGTCCAATGCTTTGGAACTACCCTTTGACATTCTGGTCAGGATTTTACATATCTCTTTATATCTTCCGTTATTCCTGGCCAAAAATAATGACAAGCTATACGCTGTCCTGTTGCGCTAATCCCCATGTGACCAATGAAAGGGATAGCATGTCCTAACTCCATCACCTTTTCCCTATATGAAGTGGGAAGGACCAGTTGTCCGTGACCATTTGAACCAGTTCCGGCTTTCCTATATATGAGTTTATTCTTCATATAAAATTCTCCTTTATTAGGAGGGTATGGCATTTTGGGAGTTTCTTAAAACACTGCTTCAGTGACCTATCCTCAGCCTGTGACTTCCTCATCTCCTCTGGATGAGTATTTATAGGTTCATCTTCCTCCTTCGTCGACTGTGACCTGGTCTGCACTGTTGCCATGATCACAGGTCTCTTGGGATTCCCCAAGAAGACATAACGACACCCCAATATCAGAGGGTAGATGGGTTCGTTTATCACTGCTGCCTTGATTACTCCTTCCACATAGCGAGTTTTCACAGTTATCCTGGCGATGGGAAGTGTCATGGTTGCTACGTCCTTGGTTGCCGCTTGGATCTCCGCTGTTTCTGTGGTGTATTGATCTGCGTGCACCAGGTGAGAGCTCACGACTGAGTCAAAATCTAATCCAGTATCATATAGGCATCTTATGGTGACCCCATTACATACTACATCTTCACAAACTGGGGGGTGATAAGGTTCCTGCTGTTCCGTAGGTTTTGCCTTTAATCCCTTGTTCCCCGTTTTCATTGCAGCGAAGGAAGGAGGTTTCTTTTTACAGTCTTTGGTGTCATGATTGTCCCTCTTACACCATTTACACCATTGCTTTCCTTGGTTGAAAGGTTTTCTGTCATTGAATTTCCGGTCATTGAACTGTGGGTTTCTATCTCTGTGGTCGAATCTTGGCCTATCAAAGTTGGGTTTACCTCGGTTTCCCTGATCTCTATTATCAAATTTTTGTAAGTTTTGTGGGGGTTTATTGTTATCTATATGTTTCTTTCGTGCGCCAGCTACTTCTGCCTGGGCAACCTGATACCTCTCAGCGACATTAAGTACCTCACCCAACCTCTCTGCACCTTGTTCCATGAGAAACTTTCTCAGGTCTGGAGCCATGGACTCTCTCAATTGCTCTATCATGATCATCTCTTTAAGATCTTGGGTTTTCCCCAGAGCAGTCCTTTTCTCCAAATAGGTTTCCAATCTGGCAGAGAATTGATGGTATGTCTCCCCGGACAAAAGCTTGGCATTTCTAAACCTTTTTCTATAAAACTCACCATTCTTCTCGTATCTAATCAAAAGAGCCTGCTTTAACATGTCATAATTGTCTTGGTCGTACCTGCTCATTTTTGCAAAAACTTCATAAGCTATTCCCCTAAGACCCTGGGATAACTTCAGACTCCACCTTTCTTTTTCTAACCCATAAGTTGTAGCTAGTATCTCGAATCTGCTTAAGAATGACTCTATGTCATCATCTTTTTCAACAAAATGATCTAAATGGAACCCCATGGCTGAGTTGGAGGCCCCCTGACTTGGAGCAGAGTCGGAGGTGTATGGGCTGTTACCATTTTCAGGAGCATGGCCTTGCAATTCCAACTCCCTTAGTCGTAACTCGTGCTCTCTCTCTGTAATCTCTTATCTTCTGCTTCCCTTTCTAATCTTTTATTTTCCTTTTCAGCCTCTAATGCCCTTGCCTCTTTGTCAGCCTCAATTTGTAACCTTTTAATTTCTTTATCTGCTTCAATTTGTAATCTTCTTTCTGCTTCTAACTTCCTATCTTCTCTATCAATAAGTTTGTCACACTCTGAGGTTACATACTGGACCAGCTCTGGCCCATCCATGCCCATCTCTCTGGCGGTCTGCACAGCAGAAGATCGAAACTTTGCCAAGTCCGCCATCTGATCAATTCTAAAATGTTCTAACACTATTCCTATAACAAGTACAGCTCTAATTAAATTATTCCAGGCTCTGACAATTCATCAATTTCCCAAATTCGTGGGTAATATTAATAATGGGGATTCCCTGGGTAAAATAGAAATGATGTTAATGCTAAATCCCAGAACAGGACCCCTATTTATGTAGTAATGTTATAAGAATTTAAAAATCCCCGGGCAAGCGTCCCAATATATGTACTAGGAGAAGTTTAAAATCCCGGACAAGACCCCAATATAAGTAGCAAGTTTAGTTTGCTGGAGAGGTTATGATGTTATAAAGAAAGAAAGATTGCTGTGTATGTGTCAACCGTGTGAGGTCAAGCTATGTAAGACCCTGAATCTAATAGTTGATGAAAATGAGGATGAGTTTCAGGGTACCTAACGCTACCTCTCTAGATCTCACACGGTGATGTATTTTATTCCTAGTGTGTGGTGTTTGATGTGGCTAGTGTTTAGGGAATGCAATGAAATGATGGTACATCAAAACAACATACTATAACACACTAATATTAAAGTAATAAGTCAGTGGTTTAAGTTTTGAACATTAATTTTTTTTTTGTTTGTACAATTTTAATCTGCCTGTCCTGCAATCTCTTTTGGACAGGTCTTTGAAAATGAGGAAAATGTATATTACAACAAATGATTAACTAAATTTGAACTCTTTGTTCGATAAGAATAATATTAATATATTGTTCCTGTAGGTGTATTCACAGAATGTTCTTTAGTACCTAATAGTGTTAGTCATTTATATGAGGAGCTGTTATATACATCATGCCCCTATCTTTATAGTTAATTTTTGGGAAAAACACTTTTTATCACGATGAACTGTCAGATGGCCCAGCTACTGGCACATCACCTTATAGTCTTTTATGAAGATGCAAACGCCCAACACTGCTCTGCGTAGAATATGTCAGCTCTCAGAAGCTCCTTCTGGCTAACTGCAGAACGTATACAATTTCACTGGAGACTTTCTGTCTTCAAATATATTCATCAGGTTTCCTGTCACCGGTTGGTAACAGGAAATAAAACCCTGCAATAAAAAGACACCCTGGCCTTTTCATATCTGATTTAGACCTCTAGTAACTATTTATACATGATGGGATGGGGTCAGCCTCGTGTGCATACAAGTGCACCAGCCCCTAACTCATATGACTTCACACCCTACTGTGACCACACCTCAGGTCCATATGGCGGATACGCCACTGTAATTTTACATAGTTTTCTTCAATACAATGAGGTGGAGTAAACACATCTCCTTCTGTATGATTTTCTTTTCTTTTCCTAACTAAAAACGCTCTAGGCATGTTGATGAGTGTTCATGGAACACAGAGGCTTGCTAACATATTCTGATATAATAATAATAATAATCATAACAAAATGCAACATTCAAACACAATTCAATGTGAGGACTCAATAATTTTTGCTCCCGGCATGTCCTTCACTTTTCCCAATAGCAGTATCTAGCTTTTTGCAGTTTTAATAAGGCATATTAATAAATAAATCATTCTTACCACAAATTCAATGAAATATAACACAAGTAACGATGACTGGCAAATATGGCCTAAGTTTCTCTGCCGCCGTCCAGACTGTTAGATTTGTATTTAATTTTACAATTAACACTGCTGTTCTCATCGTACTTGGATACAGAAAATTTCTATTCAAATGGCCAAGAGCCTTGAAATCTTTTGCTAATATCAAGTTGGGCTGGCCAATGAAATCAGGCGACTACCAAATTTTGAATTTAGTTTTCAAAAACAAAACCCTAAACATACTATGTGTCTCGTAGTCCATTGGTCAGTCTGCCTTAGCTATTCCAATGCAAAAATATACTTAGTTTTGGGCTACCAAATCTGCCTCTCCCTTACTCCTAGTGTCAACCAATCAAATTGAATCCCTCCTATGCCTCTTTTTTCAAATTTGCGTCCCCAAATTTTACCAATAAATAAGCAAGAACGATCGTCCGCTTGTCACACTGTACTACAGTATATAATATTTCTACCATATCTTAGTTATTTATGGAGCGAATTTTTATATTGAAACATATTATGGTTCAGAAGACTATAACCTATCAGCCTATATAAGTTTTATGTCCGTCTCTAGTGTCGTTAACAATTTTGTCTTTTTCTAGGCATTTTGGGTTTTCTTTTTCTGAACCATAATATTAATAAACTCTATGTCTAAGATTCATCTAAGTTCTTGTGAGGACTATGGAGGATTTGATATATTGTAATAATATTAATTATATCTCTCTAACCATCCTTTATTCTGTATAACTAAAGTCATTCCAAGTTTTCACTTCCAGTATCGTTCTACCCCCACTTCCCCTTCTCCCAATGGTTTATTTGAATCGTAGTTACATTGTCTAGCCTAACGCATTGGCGGGTAATAAACAGTAAAGCTTTCTCCGCAATAGCCTTCAAACCTCGGTTACTAAGCGACTAGGATACAATACAATGCATTAGTTTATTTTTAGATTCATAAAAAGCATGTGTTTTATTCTTCTCTCACTCTCTGTCCTCCCCCTTTTTATCGCTCTAGCAAGCGAAACCAGCATGCCGCCAGCAAACTGTTTCATGTCGATTCCAAATTTTCAAGACGGAGAGACGAAAACGCGGGCGGGTTGTGGGATAGGCGTTACATTTTTCTTAGCGCGAACACTTTTTAACATACAGCTCGCCCCGAGGCATCGGTGAAGATGCCGGTCAACAAGCACAGGCTTTTAATAGCTGTTACTACTTTTTACTCTTTAGTTAAATATTAATGAAATTTTGATCAAGTGTATCACTGATCTCACCACAATAATCTAAATAAATTCATCACATATTGTTGTGGACAGATTTGAAGGAGTGCTAGATTCTCTGCTTCCATAATGTTTTATGTGGTTTAAAAGAAATGGATCAAACTTAGCTATGAGTTCTAACAAGCAAAGCAGTTCCCAATACATGGTGAGCCAACTGTTTAATTGTCTCCCCTGAAAGGTAAGCCATGCTCTGCCAATGAGTATATAACTGCAACAACACATTCAAGCAAGTGTCTCCAGTGCTATTATTTTGTTTTTATTTGGGAATCCAAGGTTAAACCCAGTTTTCTGGCTAGATATGTCAGCACAGCTGCCCTATGATCTTCAGAGTTTTCATGACTTTGAATTGTAATGGGATTGCACCAGTCAATAAACCCACCTGACGCTAGTGTTATAGACGATGTTGAAAAGAGCTTGCATACAAAGCATTAAACACAACCAGTTGTTGGGGAGTATACTAACCACTCTCGATGGTATACTTCACCATTTGCTATTCTTTGAATGAAACAGACTTTTCGAACAATATATATCCTGTTTTTGTATGACCGCATATGTTAACTATCTCATAGCATGCCTGTGGTTGTTCAGGACTTCGCTGACTACCTTGAGAATGAGGTCCCTTATCTGTTGTCGTTGTTGTGAAATAACAGTCAGTTTCGATAATTGTTCAAGTTGTTCTTCGACTTGCTGCTTCCTTTTTCTGTTCTGATATTCACTTTTAAAAGTTCTCTTCATTTCAAAGAAATTTTCACAGAAAAATATAAAAGGAAGTAGTCAGGCAATGTCTTTGAAATAAATCATACTTACGTTTTCTTCTTCTTCTGCGTTCGGTTTGTAGTCATGCTAAATCTGCAGGCCTGTCGCCAGGACGAAGTCCACAGTCTTTTCCAGGTCGGCGCGGCAGCCCCATAGCTTCTGCTGGAGCTCACCACCATTTGGCCAGGTCGCACGTCGCAATTTATCATGGGTTGGACAGTTCTGGAGAATGTGTTCTGGAGTCTGGATATCAAATACTTACGTTTAAAAATCCATTTAGGCACATCATGTATGATGTACTGCGGTACGGTACTGTCATTATAAGTGGAAATTAATTATAGACTTACTCATGTTATAAATATTTCTATTTCTATAACTTTTTGTGCCACTAAGCCCCCACCTCACTACACCACTGTTAGAAAGGCCCCTTCAGACTGTGAGACCCTAAGCTGTAGCTTATGGCTAAATCCGGCCGTGTTTACCTTCCCTTTTTTTAATGTCTGTGCGTTCCTTTAGAAAAATTCTTGCAACCACATATTGATCACTCCAACCATCCGACAGTTTTAAATAGGTCAAGAGGCAAAACAAACAATAGTAATTCTCTTAGTGAGTAAATCAACCGGTACCGATCGATTTATGCACACTTTTCATTTGTATGTTTGTGTCAAGTTGCACTGAACTAAGGTCGCTCTTCATCTTTTGAAAAATTGTCAAAATTATATTTAAGCCCTTGTTGTATTTAAGCCCTTGCTGACAGGGTCCTACTTCAAGAAAAGCACGGACTAGATCAGGTGTTAAGGTGTGTCACAAAACAAGTGTGTGTAAGTTGGGTATTCCGTATGTGTGTCAACAATAGCACAGTCTAGCTGTTTTCAGCATGTGTTTACACTGTAGGGAACAGTTATATGAGTGTATAGCTGCATGGGTAGATGAGTGTTTACAAATAAAAAGGGCGCCACTTTTGGAAAATGTGCTCAAGGGGAGCAGCCCCTCTCCCCCCCCCCCCCCCCCCCCCCGCTCCTACCCTAGCTGCACAACTGCTTCTACTGTTTTAGGCATGTGGTGGTAATCTATCGAAATCCATTATAATCAGATGGTCAAACCACTTAATTTTCTGTATCTCCATATGCTTCATGCAAGATGTAGTTCCTTGTCGGTGTACCGATCAACGCTTATTTGTTTTTATGTTTGCTGTCGATTAGATCCAGATATGCGATGACCCCGGCTAAAGCATATATGCGGGTAACCTCCGATAAAAGACACCCCCTACATGAGAATGTAGCCGACATCAAAGGAGCAATAATCAAGAAGGGGAAGTCATGAATGGCACAGGCAGAGGCTACGATTGGTAAGGTGACCAGGGTTGAAAATGTATCCAAAGGAGAAGAGTGGATTAAGTCAGGGGAGAACTGGATAAACTATCAACAGGTCATCATTAGCCTTGGCGGAGTGCAGATCTTGGGGCAATGGAAAAGCAGAGTTGGAAATTAATCAGCTGATAAGTGATCATGCTGGGGAAGATGACGCCATTGTGTATACTGATGGGTCTGCTGTGCGTGGTGAGAAATCAGGATGGGGCTTCTCTACAAGAATAAAGGGCAGGGTCGTCGCTGAACAGAGTGGAGCCTACATACATGACAACAACCTCCAGCATGAGAATGGAGGTAGAGGCAGTTACTGAGGCGGCTGTCTGAAACTCCATCAACCAGGGCAGTTATATTGTCAGACTCTCAAGCCATGTTTCGGAAAGTTCAGAACGGATGGCAGCGGCAGGAGTGGAAAACATCAATAGAATCCTCAAGTCTTCAAGAACGTGTGAATCTACTGTCCTGGTCATGCAGGGGTACGTGTCAAAGAGAGAGCTGACAGACTGGCCTCGATAGCACCCAAAGTGGGGACACTGGACATGGATAAGGGAGATATACTAAGGGCTATTAATGATTGCCTGCTGGATAATGACACTGCAATGGATGAATCAACAAGGCTGCGGCTGTTGGAGTTTGGCATCAAACGTGGGACTAGCAGAAATGGACGTGAGAGAGGATGCATCCGTCGTGTGTACAACCAGCGTGCTACAGGTAGAATTAGCATTCATACGAGGCTGGGGAACCTGAGGACTTTCCTTCCAACCCGGTCAGGAGCTTCGCTCCTTCCCATTCACAGAGGGTTTATCTCAGGAGCCGTTCAGGTTATTCAGTCAAAGTCCCGGTCAATGACACTCCTTCAAATGCTCACGCCCGGGCTTGAACCTTGAACACCTGATCGCCAGCGCAATGTGGTAACCATTACACCAGCGCGGCTCCCAACAGAAGGATTAAAACTAAGACAAAGATCATCGATGGGAAACTGTTGGAAAGAACTAGGCGAAATGCCAGTGGAACAAATGGTGAGCAAAAGATGCTGGAGTTTAAAAGGACACTCACTGATAGCTTTACATGGCAGTCCTTGTTAGAGAATTCCAGAGTAATAGACATAGAGGGAGGGTGAAAAAATTGGAGAAGGGAATTTTAGATCGAACATGAAAGGGATAAAGAAGAGATGAAACGCTCCAGGGAGGATGACACAGGTCAGCAAGGCGTGACATAATTTTTTTGAAGATACGTGCTCCATAGAGAATTGAATAGTGATGAATAAATGGAAGATATGTATATGTGCGGCTACAGCAATGCCGTCCTTTCTTTCCTTCTCGCAGATCATTTGTCTTAGGCCTTTCTGGCACTCAATTGACCCCCTTCCCACACACTGGCGGATGCGATTAGCTAGCTACACGTTTTTGTTTGTTTGTTTGCTTTGTTTTGACCCATCTCTTCGCTTCAGGTATCATTTCGAATATGCGTGCGAAGTCCGTATGTCTCTTTACGCGTTGTTTTCATGTGTATTAATCTTTTCTTATTCTTTTCATCCTATTTTTGTGTTGTTCGTCTGTGTATGATGTCCGCTGATGAAGAAAGATTTGTAGATACGTTCGCAAATTTTGTTACTGTGTTACAGTCATCATCATCATTTTGCTTTGCGGAGCATGGAACCACCACTGCCAGGCCCCTTGCAGGAAGCCTGCACCAAGCATTCACTGGCTGTTGAGGTGGTGGCTGCTGTGACAATTAGTTTTACATGATGAGGTTGTCAGAGCATGCATTACCTCATATCAGTCGCCATGTACGGCATGCCTGAGGATGCAGTAGCCCTATTATTTCGTTGTTTCATCATAGACCCCCCTTGGAAGTACGCGGGACTTGTTACTTTCAAGTAACCGATTCATTTTGTTAATGTCGATTTGACTGCGCACGTTGCAGATAACAACACAAAGGACATTCTGGATCCACTAGTAAAGCCGTCTTTGATTTTAGGAATATTTTTGTGAAATTCACAGAACGGGTCTGAATGTACAAACTGGCATATATTGCTAAAGGCAGTGGTGCTTTACCTGTGGGGTACACCTCCCCAGGGGAAGGAGTGGTGGCGCGAACTTAAAGTATTTGGCACCCGGGGCGGATTCTACTTTTGGCAACATCCCCCCCCCCTTCCCCAATAAAGAAACAAGCATACTTGCAAGTATATTTTAAACATTAAGTACTAACATAAATGTCAGAGGCAGCCCCCCACCCCCGGCAGTTACTCGGGCCGGACAGCCCCTCTCGCACCCCCATTAGCATGCCACTGGAGATGTGCATGTCTCACAATTTTCTGCCTATCTGTTGGCAACCGATGCTCTTTAGATATCGGCGCCTGTTATACCTCTGCGCCTCAGGTCAGATGGAAAAATTCCATGACAAGGTTCGAAACAGGGTATTCCTCTCTGCTTATCAGTGCAGGTGAAAAAGCTTGATCTTGTGCTAGGGTTCAAACGGTATCTCTCGAGGTTACCAAACGGCAAACAAAATATATTTTAAGTATGACTGATTTATTAATTTTTTTGTGCCATAAACTTCAGTGGAGACCCTTAAAATACAATAAATTTTCTAATTCACAAAAGTATTAACATACGTAGTAGATAGGCCTATCAAGTGTTACTTACTAATGTGTTTTTTTATTGGGCGATGGGGGTGTCACAGATAATAACCGCCCCTAATGCCAAGTACTTTAGGGACGCCTCTGTGTGTGTGTATGTATATATATATATATATATATATATATATATATATATATATATATATATATATATATATATATATATATATATATATATATATATTTTTTTTTATTATTTTTTTTTTTCATAAATTTAAAATAAAAAATAACAATTCTAAACTACTACACTTGCGCCTCTTACCTGGCAAACATATTATCCAGGTTATCACATTTCGATTAGTTGAAGTTTAGAAAGGTGAGTGATCACTGTGTTGTAAGAATTAGAAAGTCGCTCGCAAGTTGTATTAAGTATATAATGAATAAAAACATATTATAAGTAATGTGACATGTAAAAGCAAACCTATCTCTGTACTGTTAACGTGTCGTATGTTTAATTAGTCTGTACAGGGGGTGTCGTCGGGATAGGTATGGAGTCTGCGAATTTGATAGGGCAATCATCTGTACGTATTCTGTTACTGTCGGTACACATTGATGCGACTCTGAAAAGTCAATACATAGTCCGTGATGTAATTTTCGAGAAAGGGTATGTCAAGTCAATAACTCACTCATTGTTTGTGGGCATTTTCTTTCTCACCTTAATGAGGTTTGTATTGACACTTTTGGTTCGTTGTAAAGAATGAGATAGTAACAGCCGTGTGCAAGCGCTTACATGTTAATACACAGTGATACTGACACGTTGTTCAAATTTGGGCATAAGCAGGAGAAGCAGTGAAAGTTAAAGTAGTTTTAATTATCTAACAGCTAGATTTGACTTGGACATCACCAATGTCTATCCAGGATTAAGGAGGCCTGTACTATTTTTGTATTGTTGCTTAGTAGGCTAGGCCTAATGTTACTTAGGGTTGAAATGATGAACAGTGGGTTGTGTGTTCGGTAGGGCCGTAAAAAAAGAATTCAGACATTCACAATTTAAGGGTTAGTGTTATATGGTTGAAAAGAAGAACAACGAGCCATATGTTCGATACGGCCTTAAAAAATAATTCAGAGACACAGCAAAAAGGGGCTAGGTTTAGGAATCCTAAACCTTAACTCTAATTCCAACCCTAATGGCGTTGGCGACTTACTAGGATGACGTCAGAGAAGATGTCCCACTACTCTTTATTTCAACTGGGTTAAATTTAGGTATCCTAACCTTAATCCTAATCCTAACGACATTGGTGACTTTTTATCACTCCTTGTTTAGCAAGGTTCCACTACTGTACTGTGCTGCACATGCATAAGTCCTTCACTATAACACCACATGTGCTTTTGGCTGTTGTAATCAGTGATCTTCTTCTTTGATCCATAACCACCAACAGTCAAAGCAGTCAGCAGCCATCACGCCTGGTGGCGTCCTGTAGGGCAGCAACAAATTGATTCCACCTTGCTCGGTCGGCGGCCATCCTTCGTACAGTGCCCCAACTCTGGTTCATTCTTTGCATCTCGGCTTCCACAGTTCTCCGCCAAGTTGTTTTTGGTCGGCCTCTCTTTCGCTTTCCCTCGGGGGACCATAGCATAGCTGTTCTTGTGATGGTATCAGGGTCCCTTCTGAGGACGTGGCCAACCCAACTCCAGCGTCTGCCAGCTATGATGGTGTGCATGTCCTTCTGGTTACTCCGAATAAGTAGTTCTTGGCTGCTGATGGTGTTTCGCCAAAAGATTCGGAGAATTTTCCTTAGGCAGATTGTGTGGAATTTGGACAGTTTCGACATTTCCTTCTCTGTTACTCTCCAACATTCCGCACCATAAAGAAGCACAGAAAGTACACAGCTCTCATACAGTCTTAATTTAGTGTTTGTGCTGTACTGGGAAGACTTCCAAATGTTGTTGAGAATAGCAAAAGCTGTTCTCGCTTTATTCATTCTGTTGTTAATGTCCGTGCTTGTTCCGCTGTCAGGTGTTACTATGCATCCTAAGTAAGTAAATGTGTCTGTCTGTTCTAACTTCTGGTTCCTTACTGTTATTGGCTCAGGACTGCCCACATTTAGTGTCATGACCTCTGTCTTCTTCAGATTGATGTTCAGGCCAACCTGCTGGCCATACTTATTCAGTCTATCGGTTTTGTCTTGAATGTGTTGATGTTAATGCGCGAGTAGTGCAATGTCATCTGTATATTCCAGGTCTTCCAGTGTAGAAAATGTTGTCCATCTAATTCCTCTTGGACTGCCCTCTGTTGTCTGGCGCATCACCCAATCTATGGCTGTCAAAAATAATGTTGTTGATAAGGGGCATCCCTGTCGTACTCCTGTTTTCACTTCAAAAGTTACATTACTCAATCCGACACTGCACATAAAGTTAGAATATAGGCTTTTTATGATGGAAACAATGCGGCTAGGAATTCCATAAGCCCTCAGTTCTTTCTAAAGCCCGCTTGTTCTTTCCTCAGTTTATGGTCAACTGCTTTTGAAATTCTCTGGATGATTATCCTGCCTAGTATTTTGCTGGGAACTGAGAGGAGAGAAATTCCTCTCCAGTTGTTGCAGTCTGCAAGGTCGCCCTTCTTGGGCAATTTAACAATTATTCCTTTACTCCACTCTGTTGGTGTTGTCTCAGTTTCCCAGACATGTGCAAATAGTGGTTCTAATAGTTCTGCTGTTAGTTCAGGGTCTGCCTTGAATAACTCAGCATTTAGATTGTCGTGACCAGGTGCTTTTCCATTTTTTAACCCTTTGATAGCTGTGATGATTTCTTCTTTTCATGGGATGTCTATAATCAGTGATGTTATTCTAATTTTGCAACAACCGGTTCTGTTATATTTTGATCTTATTTTCCAGTAACTTCATATCAGCTGATAGCTGCAAGGAAAAAACACCATCAGAGTGATTCCTATTTGTAAAATATTAAATATAATTATATTAAATATATATCATTAATTCAAGAAAGATTTAATGAATGAATGAAAAAAAATGTTATGCAACATGCACTTAATCAGTAATCGTTGAAAAATTAAAGAAGAGATCACAGTGCTAGTTGATAGTAATCGTTGATAAATTAAAGAAGAGATCACAGTGCTAGTTGACGCAGTGAATACTCGGTGTCCCATCTTTTCTTGACTTGGTTGTCGGCAGCTGTATGATGTCCAAGGCAGAACCAAATCTTCGCAGATAGTGTTAGATACCATTCAGCAAGTGTCTTCCATATCAGCTTCTCTGTTGAGATGTGAAATTGTTTTCAATGCAGAGAGAATTTCTTTTATCTGTAGCAATGTTGTTCCCATTAGATTTACTGAGACACATACATAATTGAGTGAATTGGCCAATTTTATGTTGAAATTCCTGTTGCGTCTCATTATGTTCAAGAGCTAAATAAACTGAACACGCGTGTGGTGAAGTGGGATGTTATAAATATTTATAGGGGACTTAGTGTACTGACTGAGATCAGCTGTGAAGGTATATATATCTAATAAGAGTAGTGTAATATATATATATAACCTTACTTGCTACCACATATCTATATATCTCAGTCAGAATTATTCTGGAATAATGTGATGCTACGTTATGTGTCTAGGGTATGAGTATGGTGAAGTGTAAGTCACAACAACCGACAGATAAACAATTTAATTTAATCCACTACTCTTAACAACACTGTGACACTCACATACATATAACACTCTATGAGAATATCTTAAAGAAGTCACTCGTAACTTTTCAAATAACAATATGTATTCATTACTGGCATGAATGAATATGTGTCCTGATTCAAAGACAAAGGAACCAGGAATCACAATCAATTTTAATTACAAGTTATGTACAGAATGTATTAATATGAGTCTGGGAGTGACATATATTATTAAAAATATCCTATGTGTGTCAGTTGTGTAATAGTAGTATGAGGTAATACTGGTTTTGTTTTGTTCAAGCTCTGTGGGTAGTTGTCATCATGACTTCAATAGTTTGTCTTAAGGAAATTAGTATTGGAGATGTTCTCAGTTCCTGATATTAAGACAATTAATTTCCCCTCTTAATATATTTTTACAAAGTCATTTCAAGATGAGGGGACATAATGTTGAGCTCAGCTGGCCAAGTTAGCTTATCTGGCGTGATGGCGGCAGGAAAGGACTCCTCTGCTCGAATTCTCCTCTGGGCTCTGGAGACACCTCACTGATAGCTAAAAGACCAAGGAGTATGCTGTCCGACTCTGGATTCAGCAAAGCTCTGACCAGGTGCTGCTCACTACCATCAAGACCACGGTCCCTGAAATCAAGAAGGATGTACCTTCTACTTCATAACTAACTTAAACTCTCTTGTTACACTGATCACAACACAGCACAAACATTGAGTTCAGAGCATTAGGCCAACTGTCAGCTTCATTTGAAATACTTTATTCCAGTATTACCCTTCTTAATGGTTACTACGCCTCTGCAATTCCAGCATTATTTCTTTCTATTCAATCATCCAGGTGTCAGTGTACTGTTTGGCCATTCCATGCCGTTTTACTTCTCTCCGACACCCTCTGTTCAGGCTGGAGCATTACAGGCTTTACCTCACGTTGGCCACTGAACTACACATATATATACAGGCATAAATCAACAATTCACATTCAATTTTCATTAAAAGATATTGAATGGTTCAAGCTTACCACAATTCATACGAATAAACACAGATACGTTGATTAGCAATGAATTCTGGCACAAACTGGCACAAATTCCCATCTGCTTATCTTCCAGGCTTTTATTGAGCAAAATATAAGCTGGCTTCAACGCACTGATGCTTTATCAAGCTTATTTAAACAAGTGGTTTCGAACTAACGCTTCCAAGTGTGTATATCAGCGAGTCTGACCAATGAGCCCCGTTTCGACAAGTGTTTGAAAAAAATGTTACCTTTCTACGTCTCCCTAACAACCAAGATAGTATTTATAGCCCGACCAATCGTGGTTAGGCTTTCATTTGTTGCGCTCCAATCAATTGGGAGTTTACATGGTAGGCTATTTATGTAACGTAAGGTTTTTTCAAACACGTTATAAAAAAAAAATTTTATGAGCAGAAATGATTCCATGCTGTCAGGCATCCTCACTATTTTATTTTGGGTATAATTTATTAATTCCGGGACTATTTGCGTAACGTTTTACATATTATTTGTCAGCAAGCCCTAAGGAACCCAATTATCCAAATTTAAAAGAGCTACGTGGCTGCGTTCAAAATATGTATTTTCTACCTCCTGTTTCGAAGATGTGATGTCTGGGTACTGTTATGTTTTCAACCGTAAACCCATCTAATGTTATCTTTTCTAATAAGAGTTTTTTATGATTTATAAACCTAACTCTGGGAAAGGGTAGTGTATTTTATCACTGTCCGTCTGAAAAAAATTAGTGCATGTAGACTTACACGCGTGATGGCAGCATTTGTGTATCGCGCGTCGCGTGTTGCATGCGTTCCTGATTTTCAGCCCTCCCCTCTCTCTTTATCCTTTTGTCCATCTGTTCGTTCGTTTTGGTAACGCAGTGTAGAAAAAGACATGAATGGAATTTAAAATTTAGGTCAACTTGCATATTTCAAGGTTTTTCTTAGAAAGGCAGCACATTTTATTGTGTGTTTGGGAAACGCGTGTATGTTGCAGAAAGCCTTTAATATCGACGTGAAACGTTACAATTTGCTTACGCAGTAGAAAACAAGGGGATTTCGAGTACAGTCCTTGTGACAGCACTGTTCTTTACCATTCTTCTTCCTTTATTTATTATATGTATTTATTAGGCTTTATATTTACTTGATAATTTATATATGTGGATTAGAATATTCCATGACAACGCGCTTCTGTGAACTCAGCTATTTTCACAACCGATTCAGGAGAACTGGATGAATGACACCACTGGTTGTAATTCTGTAGCAGTGTTTGTACAAGATAAATTGCCAGTCATGCGCATAACCTGACCTTAAGTTATCTCTAACATGCCTTGTGGCTGTCTGTTCTCAGAGATCCCAGAAAACTATACATGTTGTTGGAAATGTTAAGAAAGAGACATAAATTCTCATTGTAGTCTAGTCTTGGATCTTTCTTTCTTTCGCTAATTTTTATTGTTCATTCATTTTGGAGTTATGCTTCAACTAGCCAGTTCTATAGTAGACCTACCCCTAGTTCTACATTTCCTGGTTGTGTTGTGTGTCTGTCTATTTTAATCCATAGTACATGTCTGACCTGTATCCATCTCCTCCTTCTATTCTCAAGATTAATGTTCTTTAATCTTGTCTTCTTGAATTTCTGTGTTTCTTCTCTCTGTTTTTGAGTGCTACTACTGCCATCAATGGTACCTATACCTTGTAGCAGTATGGCAGCTTGTGTACCCTGACAATCCCCAGAGCTATGCCAGTGGGAGATTTACTCCTGGTAGGTTCAACCAAGCTGGACTGGTCTGCGTGGGTAGGGGTCAGACAAAAGCTGGTACTCTGGTCCTCCAGGTTGGGGGTTTTAGCACAGGGCTGACACCCCTGTCTATGTAAAAAATCGCACATGTTACAGAAACAACAATAAATGGAAAAACTTTGCTGTGGGACGGACATCCGGAGTCTCAGGCTCGTATGACTGACAGTGGTGAAAGCCGAAAGGAAGCCACTGGCATGAAAACGGATGCCCCGTCCGCAAAACATGAAAACAGAATTGGTTTTGGAATGTCAGAACTATGAATGAGGCAGGAAAGCTGAGACAAATCACAGCAGAGATAAGGAACTACAAAATACATATCCTGGGAATAAGCGAGAGCAGATGAACAGGTAAGGGGAGAATAAAAACAGCTACAGGGGAAACAGTACTTTATTCTGGCAGAGAGGATGGTCAGCACAACGAAGGTCTAGCCATTATCCTGAAGAAAGGAATAGAAAGGTCTTTACTGGAATGGAAACCCATCAACAACAGACTGATAAGAGCAAGACTGAGAGGGAGATTCACCAGCACCACAATTATACAATGCTATGCACCAACAAACGACAGCGATGAAGAGATCAAGGGCGAGTTCTATCAACAGGTACAAAAAGAAATGGAAACTAAACCCAGGTGCGATCTCATTATAGTAATGGGAGACATAAATGCGAATGTGGGAGCACACAATAATTAAAACGAAAGAGTAATGGGGAAATGCGGCAGTGGAATAGCAAATGAGAATGGGGACAAATTAATAAGCTTCTGCAGTATTAGCAACCTGGTCATTGGAGGAACACTTTTTCCACACAAGGAAGTGCACAAGTTAACATGGGAATCACCAAACGGACGAGACAGAAACCAGATAGATCACATAATGATCAATGGCAGATGGAGACATGCACTACAAGACGTGAAAGTAAGAAGAGGCACAGATGTAGGAAGTGATCATCACCTAGAAGTAGCAAGACTGAAGGTGAAACTCAGAGCTGCTGGAACAGTTGCAGTCAAACTGAAAAGATACAACATCACGAAACTGAAGGATCCCCTCACCAGAAAAGCTTTTGCGGTCGACGTAAAGAGAAGACATGAGATTATCAAAAGCCAGGAAAGAACAGAGACTGATGATGTTGACCAGAGATTCAGCATGATCTCAACAATATACAAGGAAAGCAGCAAGTCATGCTTGGGATTCCAGGAAAGAAAGAGCCAAGACTGGATAACACCAGATACGCTAAACACCATAGCGAAGAGAAAGGAAATGAAAAGAAAGAAACAAAAAAAAAAAAAAAAAAAAAAAAAAAAAAAAAAAAAAAAATAATAAAAACAGAAGCTAAGTCTCCCAGGTTAAAGGCAATATATAGTGAACAGTACAGTCAGCTGGACAAGGAAGTTAAACGTCAAACCCGTGCTAACAAAAGGACATTTCTGGATGACCTTGCAAGACTGGCAGAAGAGGCAGCACTGAGAAATGAACAAAGCACAGTATACAAAATAACTAAAATCATCAGTGGAAAACGAGGTGCAAACAATATTACATTAGTAAGAGATAAGCACGAAAATCTCATCCACGACAGTAGAGGGACAGGAAACAAGATGGGCAGAGCATTTCAGAGAAACTCTGAATAAGGAACCACCAGAGACAATTGAATGTTCCTGAGGCTGAAAATGATCTAGATGTTAATACAGACATCCCACGAAAAGAAGAAATCATCACAGCAATCAAAGGGTTAAAGAATGGAAAAGCTCTTGGTCATGATAACTTAAATGCAGAGCTATTTAAGACAGACCCAGAGCTAGCAGTAGAACTATTATAACCACTATTTGCACAAGTCTGGAAAACAGGGACAACACCAACAGAGTGGAGAAAAGGAATAATTATCAAATTGCCCAAGAAGGGAGATCTTGCAGACTGCAATAATTGGAGAGGAATAACTCTTCTCTCAGTTCCCAGCAAAATACTAGGCAGGATAATTATACAGAGAATCTCAAAAGTAGTAGACCACAAACTGAGTAAAGAACAAGCGGGCTTTAGAAAGAACAGAAGATGTGTAGATCATATATTTACCCTCAGGAACATTATAGAGCAGTGCTCAGAATAGCAAAGACAGCTGTACATTAATTTCGTTGATTTTGAAAAGGCTTTTGACAGTATACATAGGTACAGTTTATGGAAAATACTGAGGGCTTATGGAATTCCAAGCTGCATAGTGTCAATCATAAAAAGCCTTTATGCCAACTTTACGTGTAGCATTGGGCAGAGCAACCTAACCTTTCAAGTGAAGACAGGAGTATGACAGGGATGCCCCTTATCAACCACTCTATCTTTAACAGTCATAGACCTGGGTGATGCGCCAGACAACAGAGGGCAATCCACGAGGAATAAGATGGACTACATTTTCTACATTGGAAGATCTGGAATATGCAGATGACATTGCACTACTAGCACATTCACATCAACACATCCAGGAAAAAACGGATAGACTTAATTAGTATAGCCAGCAGGTGGGCTTGAACATCAACCTAAAGAAGACCGAGGTCATGACGCTCAATGTGAGCAATCCTGAGCCCATATCAGTAAGGAATCAGCAACTGGAACAGACAGATGCCTTCACGTACCTAGGATGCATAGTAACACCAGACGGCAGAGCAAGCAAAGACATCAACAACAGAATGAACGAAGCAAGAACAGCCTTTTTTTAGTCTAAACAACATCTGGAAGTCCACTCAGTACAGCACAAGCACAAAATTAGGATTATATCAGAACTGTGTGCTTTCTGTGCTTCTCTATGGTGCGGAGAGCTGGAGAGTTACAGAGAAGGAAATGTCGAAATTGTCCTCTTTTCACACAACATGCTTAAGAAAAATTCTCTGAATCTTTTGGCCGAATACCATCACCAACCAAGATCTGCTTACTCGGAGCAAGCAAGAGGACATGCACACCATCATAGCTGGCAGACGCTGGAGCTGGGTTGGCCATGTCCTCAGAAGAGACCCCGATGCCATCACAAGAACAGCTATGCTATGGACCCCTGAAGGAAAACGAAAGAGAGGCCGACCGAAAACAACTTGGCGGAGGACTGTGGAGGCTGAGATGCAAAGAATGAACCAGAGTTGGGGCACTGTATGAAGGATGGCTGCCGATCGAGCAAAGTGGAGTCAATTTGTTGTTGCCCTACAAGACGCCACGTAATGGCCACTGACTGCTTTGACAGTCGGCGGCTAAGGATCAAAGAAAGAAGAAGAATCTTGTTCCCATTAGATTTACTGAGACACATACATAATTGAGTGAATTGGCCAATTTTATGTTGAAATTCCTGTTGCATCTCATTATTTTTATGAGCTAAATAAACTGAACAAGTGCTTCTATGAACTCAGCTAATTTTCACAACCGATTCAGGAGAACTGGATGAATGACACCACTGGTTGTAATTCTGTAGCAGTGTTTGTACAAGATAAATTGCCAGTCATGCGCATAACCTCACCTTAAGTTATCTCTAACATGCCTTGTGGCTGTCTGTTCTCAGAAAACCATACATGTTGTTGGAAATGTTAAGAAAGAGACATAAATTCTCATTGTAGTCTAGTCTTGGATCTTTCTCTCTTTCGCTAATTTTTATTGTTCATTCATTTTGGAGTTATGTTTCAACTAGCCAGTTCTATGTAGACCTACCCCTAGATCTACATTTCCTGGTTGTGTTGTGTGTCTGTCTATTTTAATCCATAGTACCTGTCTGACCTGTATCCATCTCCTCCTTCTATTCTCAAGATTAATGTTCTTTAATCTTGTCTTCTTGAATTTGTGTGTTCCTTCTCTCTGTATTTGAGTGCTACTACTAATATTCTTCTTACCTCACGTTCCAGTATTACTACTAATATTCTTTTTATCTCACGTTCCAGTATTACTACTAATATTCTTCTTACCTCACGTTCCAGTATTACTACTAATATTCTTTTTATCTCACGTTCCAGTATTACTACTAATATTCTTTTTATCTCACGTTCCAGTATTACTACTAATATTCTTTTTATCTCACGTTCCAGTATTACTACTAATATTCTTCTTACCTCACGTTCCAGTATTACTACTAATATTCTTCTTACCTCACGTTCCGGTATTACTACTAATATTCTTCTTACCTCACGTTCCAGTATTACTACTAATATTCTTCTTACCTCACGTTCCGGTATTACTACTAATATTCTTCTTACCTCACGTTCCGGTATTACTACTAATATTCTTCTTACCTCACGTTCCAGTATTACTACTAATATTCTTCTTACCTCACGTTCCGGTATTACTACTAATATTCTTCTTACCTCACGTTCCGGTATTACTACTAATATTCTTCTTACCTCACGTTCCGGTATTACTACTAATATTCTTCTTACCTCACGTTCCAGTATTACTACTAATATTCTTCTTACCTCACGTTCCAGTATTACTACTAATATTCTTCTTACCTCACGTTCCGGTATTACTACTAATATTCTTCTTACCTCACGTTCCGGTATTACTACTAATATTCTTCTTACCTCACGTTCCGGTTATCTCACGTTCCAGTATTACTACTAATATTCTTCTTACCTCACGTTCCAGTATTACTACTAATATTCTTCTTACCTCACGTTCCAGTATTACTACTAATATTCTTCTTACCTCACGTTCCAGTATTACTACTAATATTCTTCTTACCTCACGTTCCAGTATTACTACTAATATTCTTTTTATCTCACGTTCCAGTATTACTACTAATATTCTTCTTACCTCACGTTCCGGTATTACTACTAATATTCTTTTTATCTCACGTTCCAGTATTACTACTAATATTCTTTTTACCTCACGTTCCAGTATTACTACTAATATTCTTTTTATCTCACGTTCCAGTATTACTACTAATATTCTTTTTATCTCACGTTCCAGTATTACTACTAATATTCTTTTTATCTCACGTTCCAGTATTACTACTAATATTCTTTTTATCTCACGTTCCAGTATTACTACTAATATTCTTTTTATCTCACGTTCCAGTATTACTACTAATATTCTTCTTACCTCACGTTCCAGTATTACTACTAATATTCTTCTTACCTCACGTTCCAGTATTACTACTAATATTCTTCTTACCTCACGTTCCGGTATTACTACTAATATTCTTCTTACCTCACGTTCCAGTATTACTACTAATATTCTTCTTACCTCACGTTCCAGTATTACTACTAATATTCTTCTTACCTCACGTTCCGGTATTACTACTAATATTCTTCTTACCTCACGTTCCAGTATTACTACTAATATTCTTCTTACCTCACGTTCCAGTATTACTACTAATATTCTTCTTACCTCACGTTCCAGTATTACTACTAATATTCTTCTTACCTCACGTTCCAGTATTACTACTAATATTCTTCTTACCTCACGTTCCAGTATTACTACTAATATTCTTCTTACCTCACGTTCCAGTATTACTACTAATATTCTTTTTATCTCACGTTCCAGTATTACTACTAATATTCTTTTTATCTCACGTTCCAGTATTACTACTAATATTCTTTTTCTCTCACGTTCCAGTATTACTACTAATATTCTTTTTATCTCACGTTCCAGTATTACTACTAATATTCTTTTTATCTCACGTTCCAGTATTACTACTAATATTCTTTTTATCTCACGTTCCAGTATTACTACTAATATTCTTTTTATCTCACGTTCCAGTATTACTACTAATATTCTTTTTATCTCACGTTCCAGTATTACTACTAATATTCTTTTATCTCACGTTCCAGTATTACTACTAATATTCTTTTTATCTCACGTTCCAGTATTACTACTAATATTCTTTTTACCTCACGTTCCAGTATTACTACTAATATTCTTCTTACCTCACGTTCCAGTATTACTACTAATATTCTTTTTATCTCACGTTCCAGTATTACTACTAATATTCTTTTTTATCTCACGTTCCAGTATTACTACTAATATTCTTTTTATCTCACGTTCCAGTATTACTACTAATATTCTTTTTATCTCACGTTCCAGTATTACTACTAATATTCTTTTTATCTCACGTTCCAGTATTACTACTAATATTCTTTTTATCTCACGTTCCAGTATTACTACTAATATTCTTTTTATCTCACGTTCCAGTATTACTACTAATATTCTTTTTATCTCACGTTCCAGTATTACTACTAATATTCTTTTTATCTCACGTTCCAGTATTATAATATTCTTCTTACTACGTTCCAGTATTACTTCTTTTACCTCACGTTCCAGTATTACTACTAATATTCTTTTTATCTCACGTTCCAGTATTACTACTAATATTCTTTTTATCTCACGTTCCAGTATTACTACTAATATTCTTTTTATCTCACGTTCCAGTATTACTACTAATATTCTTTTTATCTCACGTTCCAGTATTACTACTAATATTCTTCTTATCTCACGTTCCAGTATTACTACTAATATTCTTTTTATCTCACGTTCCAGTATTACTACTAATATTCTTTTTATCTCACGTTCCAGTATTACTACTAATATTCTTTTTATCTCACGTTCCAGTATTACTACTAATATTCTTTTTACCTCACGTTCCAGTATTACTACTAATATTCTTTTTATCTCACGTTCCAGTATTACTACTAATATTCTTTTTATCTCACGTTCCAGTATTACTACTAATATTCTTTTTATCTCACGTTCCAGTATTACTACTAATATTCTTTTTTATCTCACGTTCCAGTATTACTACTAATATTCTTTTTTATCTCACTTTCCAGTATTACTACTAATATTCTTTTTATCTCACGTTCCAGTATTATTCTTTTTATCTCACGTTCCAGTATTACTACTAATATTCTTTTTTATCTCACGTTCCAGTATTACTACTAATATTCTTTTTATCTCACGTTCCAGTATTACTACTAATATTCTTTTTATCTCACGTTCCAGTATTACTACTAATATTCTTCTTACCTCACGTTCCAGTATTACTACTAATATTCTTTTTATCTCACGTTCCAGTATTACTACTAATATTCTTTTTATCTCACGTTCCAGTATTACTACTAATATTCTTTTTATCTCACGTTCCAGTATTACTACTAATATTCTTTTTATCTCACGTTCCAGTATTACTACTAATATTCTTTTTATCTCACGTTCCAGTATTACTACTAATATTCTTTTTATCTCACGTTCCAGTATTACTACTAATATTCTTTTTATCTCACGTTCCAGTATTACTACTAATATTCTTTTTATCTCACGTTCCAGTATTACTACTAATATTCTTTTTATCTCACGTTCCAGTATTACTACTAATATTCTTTTTATCTCACGTTCCAGTATTACTACTAATATTCTTTTTATCTCACGTTCCAGTATTACTACTAATATTCTTTTTATCTCACGTTCCAGTATTACTACTAATATTCTTTTTATCTCACGTTCCAGTATTACTACTAATATTCTTTTTATCTCACGTTCCAGTATTACTACTAATATTCTTTTTATCTCACGTTCCAGTATTACTACTAATATTCTTTTTATCTCACGTTCCAGTATTACTACTAATATTCTTTTTATCTCACGTTCCAGTATTACTACTAATATTCTTTTTATCTCACGTTCCAGTATTACTACTAATATTCTTTTTATCTCACGTTCCAGTATTACTACTAATATTCTTTTATCTCACGTTCCAGTATTACTACTAATATTCTTTTTTATCTCACGTTCCAGTATTACTACTAATATTCTTTTTATCTCACGTTCCAGTATTACTACTAATATTCTTTTTATCTCACGTTCCAGTATTACTACTAATATTCTTTTTATCTCACGTTCCAGTATTACTACTAATATTCTTTTTATCTCACGTTCCAGTATTACTACTAATATTCTTTTTATCTCACGTTCCAGTATTACTACTAATATTCTTTTTATCTCACGTTCCAGTATTACTACTAATATTCTTTTTATCTCACGTTCCAGTATTACTACTAATATTCTTTTTATCTCACGTTCCAGTATTACTACTAATATTCTTTTTATCTCACGTTCCAGTATTACTACTAATATTCTTTTTTATCTCACGTTCCAGTATTACTACTAATATTCTTTTTATCTCACGTTCCAGTATTACTACTAATATTCTTTTTATCTCACGTTCCAGTATTACTACTAATATTCTTTTTATCTCACGTTCCAGTATTACTACTAATATTCTTTTTATCTCTCACGTTCCAGTATTACTACTACTAATAACCTTTTTATCTCACGTTCCAGTATTACTACTAATATTCTTTTTATCTCACGTTCCAGTATTACTACTAATATTCTTTTTATCTCACGTTCCAGTATTACTACTAATATTCTTTTTATCTCACGTTCCAGTATTACTACTAATATTCTTTTTATCTCACGTTCCAGTATTACTACTAATCTCACGTTCCAGTATTCTTCTTTTTATCTCACGTTCCAGTATTACTACTAATATTCTTTTTATCTCACGTTCCAGTATTACTACTAATATTCTTTTTATCTCACGTTCCAGTATTACTACTAATATTCTTTTTATCTCACGTTCCAGTATTACTACTAATATTCTTTTTATCTCACGTTCCAGTATTACTACTAATATTCTTTTTATCTCACGTTCCAGTATTACTACTAGTATTCTTTTTATTCTTTTTATCTCACGTTCCAGTATTACTACTAATATTCTTTTTATCTCACGTTCCAGTATTACTACTAATATTCTTTTTATCTCACGTTCCAGTATTACTACTAATATTCTTTTTATCTCACGTTCCAGTATTACTACTAATATATCTCACGTTTATTATCTCACGTTCCAGTATTACTACTAATATTCTTTTTATCTCACGTTCCAGTATTACTACTAATATTCTTTTTATCTCACGTTCCAGTATTACTACTAATATTCTTTTTATCTCACGTTCCAGTATTACTACTAATATTCTTTTTATCTCACGTTCCAGTATTACTACTAATATTCTTCTTACCTCACGTTCCAGTATTACTACTAATATTCTTCTTACCTCACGTTCCAGTATTACTACTAATATTCTTCTTACCTCACGTTCCAGTATTACTACTAATATTCTTCTTACCTCACGTTCCAGTATTACTACTAATATTCTTTTTATCTCACGTTCCAGTATTACTACTAATATTCTTTTTATCTCACGTTCCAGTATTACTACTAATATTCTTTTTATCTCACGTTCCAGTATTACTACTAATATTCTTCTTACCTCACGTTCCAGTATTACTACTAATATTCTTTTTATCTCACGTTCCAGTATTACTACTAATATTCTTCTTACCTCACGTTCCAGTATTACTACTAATATTCTTTTTATCTCACGTTCCAGTATTACTACTAATATTCTTTTTATCTCACGTTCCAGTATTACTACTAATATTCTTCTTACCTCACGTTCCACCTCACGTTCCAGTATTACTACTAATATATTCTTACTTATCTCTTACCTCACGTTCCGGTATTACTACTAATATTCTTCTTACCTCACGTTCCAGTATTACTACTAATATTCTTTTTATCTCACGTTCCAGTATTACTACTAATATTCTTCTTACCTCACGTTCCAGTATTACTACTAATATTCTTTTTATCTCACGTTCCAGTATTACTACTAATATTCTTTTTATCTCACGTTCCAGTATTACTACTAATATTCTTTTTATCTCACGTTCCAGTATTACTACTAATATTCTTTTTATATTCTTCTTCTCACGTTCCAGTATTACTACTTATTCTTTTTACTAATATTCTTTTTATCTCACGTTCCAGTATTACTACTAATATTCTTTTTATCTCACGTTCCAGTATTACTACTAATATTCTTCTTACCTCACGTTCCAGTATTACTACTAATATTCTTTTTATCTCACGTTCCAGTATTACTACTAATATTCTTCTTACCTCACGTTCCAGTATTACTACTAATATTCTTCTTACCTCACGTTCCAGTATTACTACTAATATTCTTTTTATCTCACGTTCCAGTATTACTACTAATATTCTTTTTATCTCACGTTCCAGTATTACTACTAATATTCTTTTTATCTCACGTTCCAGTATTACTACTAATCAGTATTACTACTAATATTCTTTTTATCTCACGTTCCAGTATTACTACTAATATTCTTTTTATCTCACGTTCCAGTATTACTACTAATATTCTTTTTATCTCACGTTCCAGTATTACTACTAATATTCTTTTTATCTCACGTTCCAGTATTACTACTAATATTCTTTTTATCTCACGTTCCAGTATTACTACTAATATTCTTTTTATCTCACGTTCCAGTATTACTACTAATATTCTTTTTATCTCACGTTCCAGTATTACTACTAATATTCTTTTTATCTCACGTTCCAGTATTACTACTAATATTCTTTTTATCTCACGTTCCAGTATTACTACTAATATTCTTTTTATCTCACGTTCCAGTATTACTACTAATATTCTTTTTATCTCACGTTCCAGTATTACTACTAATATTCTTTTATCTCACGTTCCAGTATTACTACTAATATTCTTTTATCTCACGTTCCAGTATTACTACTAATATTCTTTTTATCTCACGTATTTACCAGTATTATTACTACTAATATTCTTTTTATCTCACGTTCCAGTATTACTACTAATATTCTTTTTATCTCACGTTCCAGTATTACTACTAATATTCTTTTTATCTCACGTTCCAGTATTACTACTAATATTCTTCTTTATCTCACGTTCCATATTACTACTAATATTCTTTTTACCTCACGTTCCAGTATTACTACTAATATTCTTTTTATCTCACGTTCCAGTATTACTCTAATTTTTCTTCTCACGTTCCAGTATTACTACTAATATTCTTTTTTATCTCACGTTCCAGTATTACTACTAATATTCTTTTTATCTCACGTTCCAGTATTACTACTAATATTCTTTTTATCTCACGTTCCAGTATTACTACTAATATTCTTTTTATCTCACGTTCCAGTATTACTACTAATATTCTTTTTTCTTTATTACTCACTTTTTATTCCAGTATTACTACTAATATTCTTTTTATCTCACGTTCCAGTATTACTACTAATATTCTTTTTATCTCACGTTCCAGTATTACTACTAATATTCTTTTTATCTCACGTTCCAGTATTACTACTAATATTCTTTTTATCTCACGTTCCAGTATTACTACTAATATTCTTTTTATCTCACGTTCCAGTATTACTACTAATATTCTTTTTATCTCACGTTCCAGTATTACTACTAATATTCTTTTTATCTCACGTTCCAGTATTACTACTAATATTCTTTTTATCTCACGTTCCAGTATTACTACTAATATTCTTTTTATCTCACGTTCCAGTATTACTACTCACGTTCCAGTATTACTACTAATATTCTTTTTATCTCACGTTCCAGTATTACTACTAATATTCTTTTTATCTCACGTTCCAGTATTACTACTAATATTCTTTTTATCTCACGTTCCAGTATTACTACTAATATTCTTTTTATCTCACGTTCCAGTATTACTACTAATATTCTTTTTATCTCACGTTCCAGTATTACTACTAATATTCTTTTTATCTCACGTTCCAGTATTACTACTAATATTCTTTTTATCTCACGTTCCAGTATTACTACTAATATTCTTTTTATCTCACGTTCCAGTATTACTACTAATATTCTTTTTATCTCACGTTCCAGTATTACTACTAATATTCTTTTTATCTCACGTTCCAGTATTACTACTAATATTCTTTTTATCTCACGTTCCAGTATTACTACTAATATTCTTTTTATCTCACGTTCCAGTATTACTACTAATATTCTTTTTTATCTCACGTTCCAGTATTACTACTAATAATATTCCTTCTTATCTCACGTTCCAGTATTACTACTAATATTCTTTTATCTCACGTTCCAGTATTATCTCACGTTCCAGTATTACTACTAATATTCTTTTTATCTCACGTTCCAGTATTACTACTAATATTCTTTTTATCTCACGTTCCAGTATTACTACTACTATATTCTTTTTATCTCACGTTCCAGTATTACTACTAATATTCTTTTTATCTCACGTTCCAGTATTACTACTAATATTCTTTTTATCTCACGTTCCAGTATTACTACTAATATTCTTTTTATCTCACGTTCCAGTATTACTACTAATATTCTTTTTATCTCACGTTCCAGTATTACTACTAATATTCTTTTTATCTCACGTTCCATTACTACTAATACTACTAATATTCTACTAATATTTTTTATCTCACGTTCCAGTATTACTACTAATAATCATTCTTTTTATCTCACGTTCACGTTCCAGTATTACTACTAATATTCTTTTTATCTCACGTTCCAGTATTACTACTAATATTCTTTTTATCTCACGTTCCAGTATTACTACTAATATTCTTTTTATCTCACGTTCCAGTATTACTACTAATATTCTTTTTATCTCACGTTCCAGTATTACTACTAATATTCTTTTTATCTCACGTTCCAGTATTACTACTAATATTCTTTTTATCTCACGTTCCAGTATTACTACTAATATTCTTCTTACCTCACGTTCCAGTATTACTACTAATATTCTTTTTATCTCACGTTCCAGTATTACTACTAATATTCTTTTTTATCTCACGTATTCCAGTATCTACTACTAATATTCTTTTTATCTCACGTTCCAGTATTACTACTAATATTCTTTTTATCTCACGTTCCAGTATTACTACTAATATTCTTTTTTATCTCACGTTCCAGTATTACTACTAATATTCTTTTTATCTCACGTTCCAGTATTACTACTAATATTCTTTTATCTCACGTTCCAGTATTACTACTAATATTCTTACTTTATCTCACCTCGTTCCAGTATTACTACTAATATTCTTTTTATCTCACGTTCCAGTATTACTACTAATATTCTTTTTATCTCACGTTCCAGTATTACTACTAATATTCTTTTTATCTCACGTTCCAGTATTACTACTAATATTCTTTTTATCTCACGTTCCAGTATTACTACTAATATTCTTTTTATCTCACGTTCCAGTATTACTACTAATATTCTTTTTATCTCACGTTCCAGTATTACTACTAATATTCTTTTTATCTCACGTTCCAGTATTACTACTAATATTCTTTTTATCTCACGTTCCAGTATTACTACTAATATTCTTTTATCTCACGTTCCAGTATTACTACTAATATTCTTTTTATCTCACGTTCCAGTATTACTACTAATATTCTTTTTATCTCACGTTCCAGTATTACTACTAATATTCTTTTTATCTCACGTTCCAGTATTACTACTAATATTCTTTTTATCTCACGTTCCAGTATTACTACTAATATTCTTTTTATCTCACGTTCCAGTATTACTACTAATATTCTTTTTATCTCACGTTCCAGTATTACTACTAATATTCTTACTACTAATATTCTTTTTATCTCACGTTCCAGTATTACTACTAATATTCTTTTTATCTCACGTTCCAGTATTACTACTAATATTCTTCTTACCTCACGTTCCAGTATTACTACTAATATTCTTTTTATCTCACGTTCCAGTATTACTACTAATATTCTTTTTATCTCACGTTCCAGTATTACTACTACTAATATTCTTTTTATCTCACATTCCAGTATTACTACTAATATTCTTTTTATCTCACGTTCCAGTATTCTTTTTATCTACAGTATTACTACTAATATTCTTTTTATCTCACGTTCCAGTATTACTACTAATAAGAAGAATATTCTTTTTATCTCACGTTCCAGTATTACTACTAATATTCTTTTTATCTCACGTTCCAGTATTACTACTAATATTCTTTTATTCTTTTTACGTTTCCAGTATTACTACACTTTCCACGTTCCAGTATTACTACTAATATTCTTTTTATCTCACGTTCCAGTATTACTACTAATATTCTTTTTATCTCACGTTCCAGTATTACTACTAATATTCTTTTTATCTCACGTTCCAGTATTACTACTAATATTCTTTTTATCTCACGTTCCAGTATTACTACTAATATTCTTTTTATCTCACGTTCCAGTATTACTACTAATATTCTTTTTATCTCACGTTCCAGTATTACTACTAATATTCTTTTTATCTCACGTTCCAGTATTACTACTAATATTCTTTTTATCTCACGTTCCAGTATTACTACTAATATTCTTTTTATCTCACGTTCCAGTATTACTACTAATATTCTTTTTATCTCACGTTCCAGTATTACTACTAATATTCTTTTTATCTCACGTTCCAGTATTACTACTAATATTCTTCTTACCTCACGTTCCAGTATTACTACTAATATTCTTTTTATCTCACGTTCCAGTATTACTACTAATATTCTTTTTATCTCACGTTCCAGTATTACTACTAATATTCTTTTTATCTCACGTTCCAGTATTACTACTAATATTCTTTTTATCTCACGTTCCAGTATTACTACTAATATTCTTTTTATCTCACGTTCCAGTATTACTACTAATATTCTTTTTATCTCACGTTCCAGTATTACTACTAATATTCTTTTTATCTCACGTTCCAGTATTATTCTTTTTACTACTAATATTCTTTTTATCTCACGTTCCAGTATTACTACTAATATTCTTCTTACCTCACGTTCCAGTATTACTACTAATATTCTTCTTACCTCACGTTCCAGTATTACTACTAATATTCTTCTTACCTCACGTTCCAGTATTACTACTAATATTCTTTTTATCTCACGTTCCAGTATTACTACTAATATTCTTCTTACCTCACGTTCCAGTATTACTACTAATATTCTTCTTACCTCACGTTCCAGTATTACTACTAATATTCTTTTTATCTCACGTTCCAGTATTACTACTAATATTCTTTTTATCTCACGTTCCAGTATTACTACTAATATTCTTCTTACCTCACGTTCCAGTATTACTACTAATATTCTTCTTACCTCACGTTCCGGTATTACTACTACTAATATTCTTCTTACCTCACGTTCCGGTATTGCTAATAATATTCTTCTTACCCCACGTCCCAGTACTACTACTAATATCCTTCTTACCCCACGTCCCAGTATTACTACTAATATTCTTCTTACCCCATGTTCCAGTGTTACCACTAATTTACTTCTTACCTCACGTTCCAGTATTACTACTAATATTCTTTTTATCTCACGTTCCAGTATTACTACTAATATTCTTCTTACCTCACGTTCCAGTATTACTACTAATATTCTTCTTACCTCACGTTCCAGTATTACTACTAATATTCTTCTTACCTCACGTTCCAGTATTACTACTAATATTCTTTTTATCTCACGTTCCCGTACCCCACGTTCCATAGTTACTACTAATATTCTTCTTACCCCAAGTTCCATAGTTACCACTAATATTCTTCTTACCTCACGTTCCAGTATTACTACTAATATTCTTCTTACCTCACGTTCCAATATTACTACTAATATTCTTCTTACCTCACGTTCCGGTATTACTAATAATATTCTTCTTACCTCACGTTCAAGTATTACTACTAATATTCTTCTTACCCCATGTTCCAGTGTTACCACTAATATTCTTCTTACCACAAGTTCCATAGTTACTACTAATATTCTTCTTACCCCACGTCCCAGTACTACTACTAATATCCTTCTTACCCCACGTCCCAGTATTACTACTAATATTCTTCTTACCCCATGTTCCAGTGTTACCACTAATTTACTTCTTACTTCAAGTTCCATAGTTGCTACTAATATTCTTCTTACCCCAAGTTCCATAGTTACTACTAATATTCTTACCTCACGTTCCAGTATTACTACTAATATATTCTTCTTACCTCACGTTCCAGTATTACTACTAATATTCTTTTTATCTCACGTTCATATTACTCTAATATTTTATCTCACGTTCCAGTATTACTACTAATATTCTTTTTATCTCACGTTCCAGTATTACTACTAATATTCTTTTTATCTCACGTTCCAGTATTACTACTAATATTCTTTTTATCTCACGTTCCAGTATTACTACTAATATTCTTCTTACCCCAAGTTCCAGTATTACTACTAATATTCTTCTTTCCCCAAGTTCCATAGTTACTACTAATATTCTTCTTACCCCACGTTCCATAATTACCACTAATATTTTTCTTACCCCACGTTCCAGTATTACTACTGTAGTGGGTTTGATGGTATTCTTTTTATCTCACGTAATGTTCCAGCTGTATTACTGACTAATATTAGTTTTTACAGAACTTTCTTGCTACCACTACGACCTCACACTTATTTTTTTTCTTTCTAATGAATGTAGCTATGTAAAATGTCTAGGGTAATGATATGTAATGTGGTGTGATAGTTATAGATACACCCACAGATATTTAGCAGACTAATAATATTTAACAAATATTATAATACACTGAACTAACTCAAGAGTGTAAAATTTTTGATAGAATTATATTACATTTATTTGTTCTGGATCAAGTTTTATGTTGACCAGAACTTTTTTTAAAAAAAAAGGATTTAAAAATTATGAAAGAAATGCATGGAATGTTACATAATAAATGCAAGAGTGTACATATATAAGTACTAGACTAGTTAGTTTTATTAAAATGTTCTAGTAGTCATTTACTTGGGAGGATAGTTAATGCTTGTGCTGTTGGGGTGGCCTCATCACACCTGTCTATATTGACTACACAGTGTCCAGTAAATTACAGGAATTTTATGGGGTATTAGCAACTAAAAGGCGTTGGTGAACTTCCAGCAGACCAGAGGCTCACTCATCTTGCATATGTAGCTCTGGTGCTGAAATCTGGTGGTCCCACCTCTCCGTGCTGGCGGGCAATAATAGTGGTCTCTGTCACAACGTACTGCACAGATACACTCGAGTAAGATCACCAACTGAATGGACACCGCCTTGTTGACAGCTGAAACTCACAGCTCTGCAATCAAAGTATTGGCTATGTGTCAAAATTCTATTCTCTACCCACGTCTGGACACAACACGGACACAACAACCACATCATACAGACAGGTCAGATCTCTCTGACCAAACAGCACATTTACCATGGTGGTTTTACATCAGATAGGTCCTCCCAGACTATAGATTCTGAAAAATATTTATTAGTTTCCTTCCCTAAAAGTGGATAGGTAATATGTTTCATTATTCTCAACACTTGATCTGTCTTTCCTAACCCTTGTTGGAGTTTATGTATATTGTTGGTCCCTAGACCCTGACTTGGGCGGGGGGTCTAGAGCAAATCCCTACTTGTTTGTAAGGCTAGATTTCGATATGGCAGTATCAAATCACTCGAACATTAAACAATATTCAAAATATACAAAGAAATAATTTCAATCTTACCAGATTATGAATAAAGAACACAGAAATGCTAGCAAAACTCAGCTGAGCTGCTGGCTATAGTATGGCGTCCCTGAACTTATTTCACTTTCTTTCATTTGGAAATCACCACACTTTAAAATACTGTGTCTATCATCGAACAACTATTGAGGAATGGCCCCACTTGCGCGTCTGAGCGCCGATAAAATGATTGTCTGTGGCCAATCACTGCCTAGGTTTATTTGAAATTCAAATTTCCTACCCTAAAGTCATTTCAGTCATGCTTCAGTCAAGTATGGATGTTTATCTGTTAGTCTGTCCGTCTCTACTTGTTTTTTTTTTCAAAATGTACTTGATTTTTGAACCAACCTTTCTCTCCCCTCCAAAATTTTGTCGTTAAAAGTTATATTTAGACACAGCTCCCACCAATGTCCCTTCGCTTCCCTACTAAGTAGATTTGAACACCTGCGTCTCGAGGTCGTGTTTTTTTGTGCAAATAGCGACACTTTTTATTCCATACAGTCTGTCGTTGATGTGAACAACACTGTCTTTTGTCATTATCTTCAATATTATCTATCCGTCTGTAAAATTAAGAACATATTAGTTCACTGCTCAGAATGGGCCATCCGGCCAGCTAATTTTTATATTCCTAACATTAATATTACGAAAAAGTTACTTTTTAATTTTTGTAATATTCCAAACATCCGCGTTCTGCCGATGAATTCAAATCAAAGGCTTGGTATCGCAAAAGCGACCAATAAATGACTGTGGCGTAACATATCCAAGGTCCCTTCTGTCGAGTTCCTTGCTTTATGTCAACTTGGGAAACGTGACTTTTCTTCGTTTTCCCCCCAATTGCGTCTCCTTAGCCTTTCTAGTCTCACGCAATCTTTCCAGTCATATTTTTTCCTTTTATCCGCCGTTCCCCTCCTGTCTAGCAAGTCAATTTTTATGGAGGGTGATGACCCGCGGTCTGGGCGATCATGTACTATCAGCAGCCTACGCATTATGTTTTTATCCTTACATGTTATCTTTGGAGGTATTTTACCGTTGTATCTCTGTCAATTTCACTACAACTACTAATATTCTTCTTACCTCATGTTCCAGTATTACTACTAATATTCTTCTTACCTCATGGTCCAGTATTACTACTAATATTCTTCTTACCTCACGTTCCAGTATTACTACTAATATTCTTCTTACCTCATGTTCCAGTATTACTACTAATATTCTTCTTACCTCACGTTCCAGTATTACTACTAATATTCTTCTTACCTCATGTTCCGGTATTACTACTAATATTCTTCTTACCCCATGGTCCAGTATTACTACTAATATTCTTCTTACCTCATGGTCCAGTATTACTACTAATATTCTTCTTACCTCACGTTCCAGTATTACTACTAATATTCTTCTTACCTCATGTTCCAGTATTACTACTAATATTCTTCTTACCTCATGGTCCAGTATTACTACTAATATTCTTCTTACCTCACGTTCCAGTATTACTACTAATATTCTTCTTACCTCATGTTCCAGTATTGCTACTAATATTCTTCTTACCTCACGTTCCAGTATTACTACTAATATTCTTCTTACCTCACGTTCCAGTATTACTACTAATATTCTTCTTACCTCACGTTCCAGTATTACTACTAATATTCTTCTTACCCCAAGTTCCATAGTTACTACTAATATTCTTCTTACCCCAAGTTCCATAGTTACTACTAATATTCTTCTTACCCCAAGTTCCATAGTTACTACTAATATTCTTCTTACCCCAAGTTCCATAGTTACTACTAATATTCTTCTTAACGCAAGTTCCATAGTTACCACTAATATTCTTCGTACCCCAAGTTCCATAGTTACTACTAATATTCTTCTTACCCCAAGTTCCATAGTTACTACTAATATTCTTCTTACCCCAAGTTCCATTGTTACCACTAATATTCTTCTTACCCCAAGTTCCATAGTTACCACTAATATTCTTCTTACCCCAAGTTCCATTGTTACCACTAATATTCTTCTTACCCCAAGTTCCATAGTTACCACTAATATTCTTCTTAACGCAAGTTCCATAGTTACCACTAATATTCTTCGTACCCCAAAGTTCCATAGTTACTACTGATATTCTTCGTACCCCAAGTTCCATAGTTACTACTAATATTCTTCTTACCCCAAGTTCCATAGTTACTACTAATATTCTTCTTACCCCAAGTTCCATTGTTACCACTAATATTCTTCTTACCCCAAGTTCCATAGTTACCACTAATATTCTTCGTACCCCAAAGTTCCATAGTTACTACTGATATTCTTCGTACCCCAAGTTCCATAGTTACTACTAATATTCTTCGTACCCCAAGTTCCATAGTTACTACTAATATTCTTCTTACCCCAAGTTCCATAGTTACTACTAACGGATTCTTACCCCAAGTGGGACAAGAGTTCCATTGTTACCACTAATATTCTTCTTACCCCAAGTTCCATAGTTACCACTAATATTCTTCTTAACGCAAGTTCCATAGTTACCACTAATATTCTTCGTACCCCAAAGTTCCATAGTTACTACTAATATTCTTCGTACCCCAAGTTCCATAGTTACTACTAATATTCTTCTTACCCCAAGTTCCATAGTTACTACTAATATTCTTATTAAAGCTTTCTTTAATCCTGTGAGGATTCTTTCAGGTGCTTGTCATATTTCTTTTTGATACCAGATAAATAATTGTATCTTTTTCATCACAATGAACTTTCAACTCACTGTGGTGCACAGAGCTTCAACCAGTTCACTATGGTGCACAGAGCTTCAACCAGTTCACTGTGGTGCACAGCTTCAACCAGTTCACTGTGGTGCACAGAGCTTCAACCAGTTCACTGTGGTGCACAGAGCTTCAACCAGTTCACTGTGGTGCACAGAGCTTCAAACAGTTCACTGTGGTGCACAGAGCTCAACCAGTTCACTGTGGTGCACAGAGCTTCAACTAGTTCACTCTACTGTCTTGTGCCATGCTCTCATGTTTTATGCACTTCTTCTTTATCTATTTTAAGTATGTCTCACATTCTCCTCCCCGTGTGTTTTATGGCCTCCCTCTATTCTCAGGCTGAAGTTTTGATTTTTGCCACTTTCATTCTTTACAACATGGGGCAGCTAGCCTCATACCCAGCCCTCTTTTGTTACCTCCTGTAGCAAGCATTATACGGTTCAGAGTTAAATCTCTTTGCTCCCCTTTTGGGACCTGGTAATACAAGCCCTTCCAAGATGGAGGTGAAATTCGTTTCTCACCTTAGACGCCGAAAGAAAAACATCAGGAATGTGTATATTTCGATGGATATCACCATGTTATGTTAAATTATAGAATAGAGATACACCAGAGTATCTAGTGGTGTAGATATTTTCCTATAACTGACCTCGAAACCCTTGAATCGGTCGGTTGGATCGGAGGGTTGATCAGTGAGTTAACAATTCACTATCGTAAAACAAGCTATTGTTACCGAAACAGAACCAGGCTCGACAGTAAACATGACTCACTCTAATATCTTGGGGGCTAAGGAGATTTATAAAATTGGATACTGGAATGTAAGAACTATGTATCAAGACGGAAAATTGGAAGAAGTAATTAAAGAAATGGATAATTATAAGTTGGACTTATTGGGTGTCAGCGAGTGTAGATGGACGGGGAAGGGCATAAAATATATTTCAGAAGAAAAAAAGCAAATTATATACTCTGGTAGTAATGATAATCCTCACACAGAGGGAGTAGCCATCCTAATGACACAGAAAGCAGCAGCATCGCTTATCAGCTGGGTACCTATCAATGAGAGGCTAATATTAGCTAGATTTCAGACACGATTTTTCAAGCTCTCAATTGTACAATGTTATGCACCAACTAACGACGCTCTTGATACCACAAAAGATGACTTCTATGAAGCACTTCTAAGTACCATCAACACAATACCCAAGCATGACATAATAGCAGTCATGGGTGATTTTAACGCCAAAGTAGGTGACAACAACGATGGAGTACAAAGATATCTCGGTACTCATGGCATAGGCTGTATGAATCAAAATGGCGAAAGACTTCTAGAAATTTGTGAAATATCAAACCTCGTTGTGGCAGACACCATCTTTCCACATAAGAATATCCACAAGATAACATGGAATTCACCTGATGGCAGAACTAAGAACCAGATAGATCACTTCTGCATAAGCGCTAAATTTCGCTCATCAGTTCAAGACGTCAGAGCATACAGAGGTGCAGAGATCGGAAGCGATCATAACCTCTGCATAGCTAAAATGAGAATTAAACTGAAGAAGTTATACCAACCGAATAAAAAAATAGAAGAATAGATGTACACAGACTGCAATCAAATGAAATAAAGAAGGAAAATAATGACAAAATGAACAACTATTTCGATTTTAGGCAAAATTGACAGCGATATTCACCACCAAGACAATCGATACTAAATGGGAACAACTGAGAACAGCAATGACAGAAGCAGCTGTAGCGACCACCGGATACCTAGTACATAAAAAGAAAAAATGGATGAGAGAAGATACTTGGGATAAAATACAAGAAAGGAAAACAGCAAAACTTAAACTACTAGCGGCAAGTACACTAATGCAGTTGAATCTTACTAACTTATAACTTGTTAAATAAAGAAGTACAAAAACTCGAAGAGTATAAAAGACATTTCATCAATGAACTGGCCGTAGAACTGAATATGCTGCTTAATATGGTCCTTTATCTAAATTACAAAAACAACTATGTCACCAGCCTACTGCTATGGAAAACACCTGTTAAAGGTAAATTAGGGAATTCAATACCAACAGAAAAAGAACAAATGAAGAGATGGGCTGAGCACTTCATGGAGGTGCTAAACAGACCACCACCAACAGTAACACCTGATTTTAATAATGAAACATCCACAACCACTTTGCCAATAACTTGCGATGAATTCACGCTGGACGAGATCAAACAAGCCGTTAAAAGATTAAAAAAATTTTTAAAGCTGCTGGAGTTGACGAAATTTCAGGGGAAATGATTAAAGCAGTTAATGACAACAACCTCTTGAGAATTTTAGATATTATAAATGAAGTATGGAGAGAAGAACAACCACCACAACAATGGAAAGACAGTATTATTGTAAAGTTACCGAAGAAAGGTGATCTATCAGACTGTAATAACTGGCGTGGTATATCTCTATTATCAGTACCTGGAAAATTATTATGTTGCATGATGTTAGAAAGACTTAAATTGCATGCTGACGAAAAGATCAGAGAAGAACAAGCGGGTTTCAGGCCGAAACGATCATGTATTGATCAAATATTCACACTAAGAACAATTATAGAAGAATCAGTGGAAAGGCAATCGCCACTTATTATCACCTTCGTCGATTTTCAAAAAGCCTTTGATAGTCTACACCGCCCATCATTGTGGAAGATACTTACAATCTATGGTTTTCCAACAAAATATGTGAATATAATCAAAGCGCTATATGACAATGCAAGATGTTGTGTTAGAACAAATAAAGGGAATACAGAATGGTTTACAGTAGAAACAGGGGTGAAACAAGGCTGTATTATGTCACCACTACTTTTTGGAATAGCTATTGATTGGGTTATGAGAAACTATACCCACAATGAACAATTGGGTATATAAAATGGACAAATGGAAAATTCCTGGGGGACCTGGATTTCGCAGATGATGTAGCATTCTTAAGTTCAACACCAAGACAATCCCAAGAAGCAATAAATAATTTGTGTCATCTCTCGGTTAAAATTGGTCTCCAAATAAATGCCTCTAAAGCTATGAACTTTTCTAACGAGACCTTTGATATCATCTTGAACGGGGAAAAACTACAGAAAGTTGAAAGTTTCAATTATTTAGGCAGTAAAATGACTCAGGATGGTGACACAACAAGAGAGAAATCCATACTAGAATTGCTTTGGCAGCGAGCGCCTTCAATAGATTATCTAACATTTGGAAATTACGATCATTGAATATACATACCAAGCTTCGTCTGTTTAATTCAAATGTTATCTCAGTGTTAACATACGGCTGTGAGAGTTGGAAAATAACAAAATCATTGGAGAACAAGCTGAATACATTCGAGAACAAATGTCTTAGAAAAACTCATGAACATCAGTTGGAAAGAATTCAAGACTAATCGACAAATAAGAGAAGACTCTAGGCAGAAATATGTCTCCGACTATATAAGGAAAAGACGATGGTCATATATCGGTCATGTCCTACGAATGCAAAACAACAGAATACCACTACAGGCGCTCACTTGGGTTCCTGAGGGTAAGCGGAAAAAAGGAAGACCAAAAAGAAACACTCAGAAGAACAATAATAAGAGAAGGAAGAACGTTGGGCCTAAATAATGTGCAAGAGCTAAGAGGAGTGGCGTCACAACGAACAACCTGGAGAGCACTGGTTTCTGCCTTATGCGCCGTGTTTGGCGCTTAAAGAATTTATTATTATTATTATTATTAATACAAGCTAGGTATCTTTCACAGTCCTGATAAGGTTTTAGCTGTTTTCAAAATTGAGATCCAGTAGAGGTCATCAGCCTTGTTACCTGGAGTCTGTGATGAGACAAAGAAAGAATGGGACAATTGCTTCCTCAGACATGTCATACAAGGGGACTAATAAATGGTTGTGCTTGAGTCTGGTAACCTCAGCATGTAAAACAAATTGTTACTGAAACCACCCCTGCAAGAGCATGTGAATGCTTGGTGCATGATTCCTGCAAAGGGTCCAGCCCCAGTAGTGGCTCCATGCTCCTTGGGGAAGTGGGGGGTGAACAGAAAATGGTGGTGAGATGTTTGTGTGTCTGCAGCCATGGTGCTTTAGAAATAGCACATGTGTATTATTATAGCACGTTTCACTAGCTTTGCCCTCAAACAAATGTAATTATCTGATTAACCGTCAAACGTATTAATGCCATTTTTTGCATACGATGTTATATTGGGTTAGACCCAACAAATATATACTGTATATCTGTGCATCTTGTCCAGTTCCCATAAACGGATGAAATCCTTTGATCTTTGTCGGCATACTAATTATTGTGTATCGAGAAAAGAAATTTTACCACTTCATGCACAGATTCTGTGAATTGATTAGGCAAAGGCGTGTCTACTATTACAATAATGTGGCCATCACATTTGCATATGAATACCTGTTGAAGCTGATTTCTTAAATGATCTGCATGCGAGATACTCGTGACATTGTTTGTCATTGACATTTAATGCGCTACCAAACTGGTCCTTCCTTAATCTAATTATTTCAATAGGTATCACCTCTTTGCGGTTCATAAATATCATAATGGAACGTTGCTCCTCTAATGTGCTTGTAAATAACGGTAAATAAATAAACAAACAACACACAAAGGTAGTTATCAGGCACTCAGTAAGAAATAAAGAAGTAGAAGACCAGACAACAGAAAAACAACAGAAGTGATAGGCTTACCAGGATCGAACCAGGACCTTCCGAACGGCACCCAATCGCCTAGCCACGGTAGCGAATCGCCACTTATCCACTCTATGGTACATATCCGGGTCACGGAGTGTTCGCGCTAGACCTCTGTCAGTGAAGCATTATTTTTGTAATGCGGAGCTGGCAGAGTGGATAAGTGGCGATTCGCTACCGTGGCTAGGCGGTTGGGTGCCGTTCGGAAGGTCCTGGTTCGATCCTGGTAAGCCTATCACTTCTGTTGTTTTTCTGTTGTCTGGTCTTCTACTTCTTTATTTCTTACTGAGTGCCTGATAACTACCTTTGTGTGTTGTTTGTTTATTTATTTACTGTTTACAGGCCTCGGGTTTCCCCTCCTTATATGTTTATGTGTTTGTAAATAACGGTAAGGTCATCTTTAAAGAAATTAAACTTCATCCGAATCATAATCAGATGTCTCTGAGAAATTGATAATCAATCTCGGCTGAATGAAGGACAAACCATCATTCTTCCAATATTCCTCTTCCTCTTGTAACACATGGTTCTCACATTTCTTCCAATAATCCCTGGCTATATTGGACATGGCGGCTTTTATAAGTATTTCAACATCTTTTAATTTGAACGTTCTATTTTCTGTTGCTACCTGTTCCTTAATTTTAGCCCATACTAGTTCTATTGGGTTTAAGTGAGAATGGTAAGGAGGCAATCTTAAACATCTGTGACCATGTTCATGGATTGCCTTGTCTATGTGAAATATCTTTGTATGCTGTGTCTTTTTTTACAATTCCAAGTAATTCAGGCTTCAGGGACATTTCGTTGAATGGAATGTTGTTTTTGGTCGGCCAAATCTTTATTACATCTTTAGTACTTGATGAATTATAAAAAAGTTTCACTAGCTTTGCCCAACTTCAAAATGCTATATCTCAGCGAATATATAACGCATATAAGTGAAATTTTGTGTGTGAATTTGAAATGGTATAGACCCTATGAATTAAATTTTTCATTAAAATGCGGCCATTGGTTTCAATTTTCGTTTCTTTGCGATATAATATAAAATCCTACTTGCCAACACACATCACACGCACACATATTGAAATGTCTACAGTAAATTATATGACCTCATTTGCACATTTTTGGTTTATCAAGCAATTGGCATGATTTTTGAGTGAAATTGCGTGAAATCGCACTTCTTGAACATAAAACAGTTTATATCCGGTGCTACGCACACATTGTCAATCAGAGGTGTGTCTACAAAAATTATTGTGTGGTTAAGAAGGAAAAATGAGTCTGCGAGTACATTTTATGACATTACAGCAAATCACAAATAGGATTTTTAAGTATTTCTGCAATGAAGCTACTCGAGGAAAACTATATCATTCTATTTCAAACCCACAAAAGAGGACTATTCACGCCTTGGGGATAAGCAAACGATCATTGCACCGCTGGATAGCGACATCTGAAATGTCTAATTCCAGTGTTTTACACATGAAAATTAGGCCAAGAGTGGTGGATAATTTTGACAGAGAATTGATCCGCAGAGAAATTTGCAATATGTTTCACAATAATGAGGCAGTGACTTTAAGGAAATTGAAAATTTGGTTAAGAAAGAATAATGACATTGATATTTCCAAATCTACGCTATGGAGGACTATTAGGAGTTTGGGATTCACTTTTAGAAAATATGTTGGTGGTAGAAACCTTATTTGTGAGAAGCCTCATATAGTTGCAATGAGAAGCAAATATTTACGCGAGGTCAGAGAAATGAGAAGAGAAGATGATTTTGTTATTTGATTTTGTGTATTTAGATGAAACTCGGATCAATGCTGCACCACAGTAATAGGGAACCATGCAGAGAATGGCAATCATCAAGATTGATGGGAATCACTAAGTACTAGTACCAAGCAGCAAAGGACAGCGCCTAATAACACTGGCTAACAAAAAAAAATTTTTTTTTTCTTTCTCTAACATTTCTATGTTTTTCTGATCAATTTTAATGCGCTGTTTTTAAATCTGCAAACCGTTTTTCTCTATCAGGTCGGGATCTCTAGAAATACGCAATTGAAGTTTTTTAACAACGCATACAGTATTACAACATCATTTGTACAAGAAGTATAACAGTTATGTAGGCTTGAATTTCTTTGCAGTCGACTTTCGTCGGTGAATGGCATGTGGTACATCGCGATGAAGCATCCAACAATAATCAGCAAGCATGGTCACACTCCACCGTCCTTGATAACGTGACTCCATTACGGCGATATCTTGATGGAATCGTTCTCCATGTTCATCGCTGACTTCGCCAAGGTTGTCAGGGAAAAAGTCAAGATGCGAATCAAGCAAATGGATTTTGAGGGACATGTTACAGCCCATAATTCTGTATGCATCTATGCACTGCTTAACAATATGCACATAGTCGACAGATTTGTGATTTCCCAGAAAGTTATCGACGATCGATTTGAATGCCATCCATGCGCGAAGTTCACTACCATGTAACAAGTTCTCGAATTGTTTGTCTGCAATAACTTTCCTAATCTGAGGTCCTACAAAGATACCTTCCTTTATCTTTGCATCGCTAATCTTTGCATCGCTAATTTGCGGAAACTTTTCTCGAAGATAAGTGAAAGCTTTGCTCGTTTTATCTAACGCTTTTACGAAATTATTCATGAGCCCCAACTTTATATGTAACGGTGGTAAAATGATGCTGTCTTTGTTAACTAATGGCTCGTGTATTACATTTTTATGCCCGAGCTGCATACGATCCCTGATAGGCCACACCTTTCTTGCATAATGTTCCTGTCTGTTGCGGCTGTCCCATTCACATAGGAAGCAACAAAATTTAGTATACCCAGTCTGCATGCCCGTGAGAATTGCAATGACCTTTAGGTCTCCACAAATCCGCCATTGGTAGTCATTGTACTTTATTTTTGCCAAAAGTATAGCCATATTGTCATAAGTGTCTTTCATATGAACAGAGTAGGCGACTGGAATTGATGAAAATAAATTTCCATTATGCAATAACACGGCTTTTAGACTAGTCTTGGAAGATTCGATGAAAAGTCGCCATTCGTTGACTATGTGCTCATGACCGAGGTGCACCATTAGACCTTTTACATCTTTGCAATAGCAAATGTCATCATCCATCTCAAAGTATTGAACAAGTTCTCTGTGTCTATGACGAAATTTAGATATCGGAGTATTGGGCGCTAAAAGATTCCATTCTCTGAGTCGCGAACCGAGTAATTCCACTTGTCCTTTGGTGAGAGCGAGATCACGTATTAGATCTGAAAGTTCTGAATGGTTAATTAAGTGAACACCATCATTCACCGGTACATAATCCGAGTCAGAATTAGTTTCTAAAGCAGGTAAACTATCACTTTCTGATGGTTCATTCACGTCCAACGGATATTGTTCTGGTGGAACTGGGATCGGACACGTGATTGGATCATGAGGCACTGGTTTCGAAACCGATTCAATATTTGGATAAACCACAGACTTTCTAGTTTTAAAAGTGAAACCATAGATATTTTTCAAGCAGAAGTAACAATCAGTAGCGTGATTTGTCGGTTCACGCCATATTACTGGCACTCCAAAAGGCATCGACTTATGCTTCGGCGATTTTCGTAACCAACCTGCCAATGTATTTGCACAAGTCGAACAAACTGCATTTGGCTTCCAAGATTTATTTGCATCATCAACTTTCGAATCGAAATAAAGTTCATATGCTTTCTTTAGCAATGGTGTAAAGTTTTTTCTGGTGAACACGATCGGTAAAATATCCGCACACGTAACAGAACAGATCAGCCGAATTTCTACAACTTCTAGAAGCCATATTTCACTCAAAATTATTTCAAAATACAGTAACTATTTGAAATATAACGTAACATATGTCATGCATCTTTTAGCAGTATAAAAAGTAGAATTATTTTGCATTTTATTAATTTTTAAAAAGTTATATAGTAAAAATGAAACGTAGCAAATAACGGTTTCCCAAAAATATATTTATTCACAAATATCTTAAGAACCCGACGTGATAGAGATAAACGGATTTCAAATTTGAAATCAGCGCAAGAAACTGACCTAAGAACACTTATTCTTATATAAGAAAGAAAAATGTTGTTTGTCAGTGTAATGGACAAGGCCTCATATCACAACGTTGTGGCACCAGCAGATAAAGTTTCTAATTCACCAAGTATTAAAGATGTTATAAAGATTTGGCTGACCATAAACAACATTCCATTCAACGAAATGTCCATGAACCTGAATTACTTGGAATTATAAAAAAAGACACAGCATACAAAGATATTTCACATAGACAAGGCAATCCATGAACATGGTCACAGATGTTTAAGATTACCTCCTTACCATTCTCACTTAAACCCAATAGAATTAGTCTGGGCTAAAATTAAGGAACAGGTAGCAACAGAAAATAGAACGTTCAAATTAAAAGATGTTGAAATACTTATAAAAGCCGCCATCTCCAATATAGTCAGGGATTATTGGAAGAAAAAAGTGAGAACCATGTGTTACAAGAGGAAGAGGAATATTGGAAGAATGATGGTTTGTCCTTCATTCAGCCGAGATTGATTTTCAATTTCTCAGAGACATCTGATTATGATTCGGATGAAGTTTAATTTCTTTAAAGATGACCTTACCGTTATTTACAAGCACATTAGAGGAGCAACGTTCCATTATGATATTTATGAACCGCAAAGAGATGATACCCATTGAAATAATTAGATCAAGGAAGGTCCAGTTTGGTAGCGCATTAAATGTCAATGACAAACAATGTCACGAGTATCTCGCATGCAGATCATTTAAGAAATCATCTTCAACACGTATTCAATTGCAAACGTGATGGCCACATTATTGTAATAGTAGACACGCCTATGCCTAATCAATTCACAGAATCTGTGCATGAAGTGGTAAAATTTCTTTTCTCGATACACAATAATTAGTATGCCGACAAAGATCAAAGGATTTCATCCGTTTATGGGAACTGGACAAGATGCACAGATATAAAGTATATATTTGTTGGGTCTAACCCAATATAACATTGTATGCAAAAAATGGCATTAATACGTTAGACGGTTAATCAGATAATTACATTTGTTTGAGGGCAAAGCTAGTGAAACGTGCTATAGGAACTTTATCTTCTGGTGCCACAACGTTGTGATATGAAGCATTGTCCATTATCAAACACGACGGTCTATCCAAGGAAGGAAGTACATGATTCACAATCCAATCTTGAAATATCTTGCCATTCATCTCTGTATGATAATCCCTATTATCTGTAGATTTTGAAACAAATGTGAGTTCAGTATTATTTAGAAACCCATGATGGCTGCTTTCTGCATGTGCAATTATTAGGCGCTGTCCTTTGCTGCTTGGTACTAGTCTCTTAGTTGTCCCATCAGATGATTGCCATTCTCGTTCATTACTGTGGTGCGCATTGATCCAAGTTTCATCTAAATACACAAAATCATAACAATCTCTTCTCATTTCTCTGACCTCGCGTAAATATTTGCTTCTCATTGCAACTATATGAGGCTTCTCACAAATAAAGTTTCTACCACCAACATATTTTCTAAAAGTGAATCCCAAACTCCTAATAGTCCTCCATAGCGTAGATTTGGAAATATCAATGTCATTATTCTTTCTTAATCAAATTTTCAATTTCCTTAAAGTCACTGCCTCATTATTGTGAAACATATTGCAAATTTCTCTGCGGATCAATTCTCTGTCAAAATTATTCACCACTCTTGGCCTATTTTTCGTGTGTAAAACACGAATTACAAATTTCAGATGTCGCTATCCAGCGTTGCAATGATCGTTTGCTTATCCCCAAGGCATGAATAGTCCTCTTTTGTGGGTTTGAAATAAAATGATATAGTTTTCCTCGAGTAGCTTCATTGCAGAAATACTTTAAAATCCTATTTGTGATTTGCTGTAATGTCATAACATGTACTCGCAGACTCATTTTTCCTACTTCATTCATTCATTCATAACCCTCCACTCCCAAAGGAGCATAGGCCTTCAACAAACACATGCCAAGTCCTCCTGTCACGTGCCATCATCTCAAGTTCTTTCCATGTTCTCCTCATCATTTTCACCTCTGTTTCCAACTCTCTTCTCCACGTACTTCTTGGTCTTCCTCTGCCTCTCTTGCCCTGGGGGTTCCAGAACAAGGACTGCCTTGTAATGCTATCAACAGGTTTCCTCAGTGTGTGTCCTATCCATCGCCATCGTCTTCTTCTCATCTCTTGTTCCACTGGCACTTGTCCAGTTCTTGTCATCAGTTCCACATTGGTAACCTTGTCATACCATTTTAATCCCTCTATTCTACGCAAGCACCCATTTATGAAAGTCTGTAGCTTTTTTGGTTGTTGTCTTTGTTGTTCTCCATGTCTCCGAGCCATACAATAGGACTGACTTCACATTTGAGTTGAAGATTCTTATTTTCGTGTTGGATCCTATTTCTCTTGATCTCCATATATTTCCCAATGCAATGAAAGCTCCTCTTGCCTTTTGTATTCTTATTTTGATATCGCTGTCTGTCCCTCCAACTTTGTCTATATTACTGCCAAGATATGTGTATGATTCTACATCTTGTATTGGTGTTTCTTCAAGTTCAACCCTGTTTTCATTACCTGCATTTATTCGCATTATTTGGGAGCCGCGCTGGTGTAATGGCTTCGGCGTTGTACTGGCGACCAGGTGTTCATGGTTCAAACCCGGGCGTCGGCGTTTGAAGAAATGTTTACGGCCGGAAATTTGACTGAATAGCCTGAACGGCTCCTGTGATAAACCCTCTGTGGATGGGAAGGAGCAAAGCTCCTGACCGGGTTGGAAGGAAAGTCCTCAGGTTCCCCAGCCTCGCAATGACATGTCATTGGGCCGAAGGGCTGAAAGCCCAAGTGCCGCTGGTTACGTAAAAAAAAAAAAAAAAAAAAAAATTCGCATTATTTTTGTCTTTTCCCTGTGTATTTTCAGACCCAATTGCTGTGACCTCTCATCGAGTGTTTTCAATTTGTCCTGCATCTGATTACGGTTATGGGACAGGAGAGCCAAGTCATCAGCAAAATCCAGATCATCCAACTGCTTAGTCAGAGTCCACTGGATTCCATTTCTGTTGTGTGTTGTCGATGATCTCATAACCCAATCTATTGCCAGCAAGAAAAGAAATGGAGACAAGAGGCATCCCTGTCGCACTCCTGTTCTTATCCCAAATGGTTCTGTAAGCTGTCCTTCATGAAGAACTCTGCACGTCATGTCTTCATAGGTTTTCTTTATTAAATTAATGATCTTCAGGGGAACTCCATAATGCCTCATCAATTTCCAAAGTGATTCTCTGTCCACACTGTCAAATGCTTTTTCGTAGTCCACAAATCCGATGTATGGTGGTGAATTCCATTCCAGACTTTGTTCAACTATTATTCTCAAAGTGGCTATCTGGTCTGTACATGATCTGTTTTGTCGAAAACCTGCTTGTTCATCTCTCAATTTCTTGTCTATGGACTCCTTTAATCTCTCAAGGATAATCCTGTTCAATACCTTTCCTGGCACTGATAGTAACATTATTCCTCTATAATTTGTGCACTCTTGTAGATTTCCCTTCTTAGGCAACTTAACCAGATATCCTTCCTTCCATTCTGCTGGTATCTCTTCTTTTTCCCAGACTTTACCAAGTAATTTATATAACATCTCTGTAGCCGTGTCGATATCTGCTTTGATGGCCTCTGCTGGAATGCCATCAGGTCCAGACGCTTTTCCATCTCTTAGAAGCTTTATGGCTTTCTTTATTTCTTCCTTCGTTGGTCTTTCACCGTTAATTTGTAGCTCTTCTTCTGCTGGCTGGATGTCCGGCGGGTTTTGTGGAGCTGGTCTATTGAGAAGGTCCCCAAAATATTCCGTCCACCTCTTCATTTGCTCTTGTATATTGCTGAGCAGTTTCCCATTCTTATCTTTTATGAGGCAACTTGTTTGCTTGTATTTCCCTGTTAGCTTCTTTGTGCTGCTATACAGTTCTCTCATATTTCCTTTGGCTGCAGCATCTTCTGCCTCTCTTGCCAACTCCTCAATATACTTTCTCTTGTCTCTTTTGATACTTCTTTTTACTTCTTTGTTTGCTTCTGTGTACACTTCTTGAGCCTTGGCTTTGGAACTTCTGGTTTTGCTTGTGTTTAACTCTGCTTTCTTGTTTTTTCTATCTTTTATCTTATTGATGGTTTCTGTTGTTATCCATGCTTTTTGTTGTCTTTCCCTTTTCCCCAGTATTTCTTCACATGTCTCCTTCCATACCGTTTTGACCTGCTGCCAATAGTCTTCTGTATTCTCTACATCTTCCAACTGTTGGAGCACTTGGAATTTGTTGGATACTGTGACCGCAAATTTGTCTCTTGTTTCTTGATTTCTTAGCTGTCCTACATTAAACTGTTGTCTATAATTTTGCATTGTTGCATATCTCTTGAGTTTCATTTTTACTTTGGCTATCAGAAGATGGTGATCTGATGCCACATCTGCTCCTCTATATACCTTTACATCCTGCAATGATGATCTAAACTTCTTCTTTATGCATATATGATCGATCTGATTTTCTGTTCTATGGTCTGGTGATATCCATGTTGCCTTGTGTATTCTCTTATGTGGAAACATGCTTCCTCCTATAGCCAGTTGATTTGAAGCACAGAAGTTTGCGAATAGTTCTCCATTTTCATTCATTACTCCTAGCCCATGTTTTCCCATGACTTCTTCAAATCCGGTATTGACTGTACCTATCTTTGCATTCATGTCACCCATCAAAATTATGATGTCTCTTCTTTTTACTTTATCCATAATTTCCTGTAGTTTAGTATAAAATGCTTCTTTCACAGACTCTTCTTTGTCATTAGTTGGTGCATAACATTGGATGACATTGACATGAATTTTCTTTTTAGCTGTTTTGAAAATAGCTGTTATTATTCTGGGTCCCACAGCTTCCCATTCAATGAGTGCTTTCTGTGCTTCTTTAGATAACATAAGAGCTACCCCTTCACTGTGGTGTGAACTTTCGTCTTCGTGTCCTGAGGACAGCACCAATTCACCTGTGATGAGTTTCTTCCTGTCTACCCCCTTCCACTTTGTTTCACACATTCCCAGAACCTCGATTTTGTATTCCCTCATTTCTGCTGCTACTTGTGCCACTTTCCCTTGTTCGTTCAATGTCCGAACATTCCAGGTGCCAAATCTGGAAGTTCTCCTAGAAGAAAGAAGGTTAGTCAGCAACACAGATTCCTTTCGGCTTTCTCTGTGTTGCATCATACGCCTCCCCGCGAGAGGACCTTCCCCTGTCTTGGATGGCTGTGTTTTATTTTCTTTATTTGACTTGTCCATATTTGTTGAAGTTTTTTGTGGTTTAAATTTTTTTTACAGGATGGGGTAACCGGCCCCATGCCCAACCCTCCTTAGTCGCCTTCTACGACATGCCTGGCAGGGGACAGTGTTACTATTCTTTGCTCCCCTTTCGGGCCCCGGTAACACACGGGTGATTTTTCCTACTTAGCCACACAATACCTTTTGTAGACACGCCACTGATTGACAATGTGTGCGTAAAACCGGAAATAAACTGTTTTATGTTCAAGAAGTGCAATTTCACGCAAAAATCATGCCAATTTCTTGATAAACCAAAAATGTGCAAATGAGGTCGTATAATTTACTGTAGACATTTCAATATGTGTGTGTGGGATGTGTGCTGGCAAGTAGGATTTTATATTATATCGCAAAGAAACAAAAATTGAAACCAATGGCCGCATTTTAATGAAAAATTTAATTCATAGGGTCTATACCATTTCAAATTTACAAACAAAATTTCACTTATATGCGTTATATATTCGCTGAGATATAGCATTTTGAAGTTGGGCAAAGCTAGTGAAACGTGCTATAGTAAACCAGACGTATACTGTTGAATTATTATTATGAGACTGTTGAATTATTATTATGAGACTGTTGAATTATTATTATGAGACTGTTGAACTATTATTATGAGACCTCTGCACAGGGGCCAGCTACAGTGGTGGTTGCTTGCTTCAAACATAAGAAAAAGAGAAGTGATGACCATGTCTATCTTTATTACATTATTCCACTGTGGTCTTCCACTCATCTTTTTTAGTATGCTACACGTGGCTCTTGGTCTGCCGTTTCCCTTATCCCACTCTTTCATGGTTGGTAGTAGTCTATCTGCCCCCATTTAACTGCCTGGTCTGCTAATTCATTTCCAGCAACTCCTATGTGGACTGGAACCCACATGAGCATCAGATTTATTCAACTAAAATTACATTATTTATATTTTATATGCACATTTTTCTTTTAATGTAGTGTGTCTGCACGCACACTTACATCATACTCTTTTAAGTTATATGCTCATATGTTCCATCTGTACTTTTCCTGTCGTTATTATTGCTGTTGGCCTCCGTATCAGACTCCTGGCTGTTGTTTTACATGTTGTTGTCGGTTCCATTGAAATTATTTGAGATTCCACTTTTCTAAAAAAAAATATATTTCCTTTTTTAATTGCTGCATAGAAATTTAATTACACATTTACAGAAGCCACGATGTTGTGAATCCATGCTTTACTGAATAATTTTTTATTTTCATTGAGGGTTTTGCCTTCTTGTGACGAGGCACAATCCTTTTGATCTAGACTTAAGTCCCTTGGTTATATCAGAGTGCAGTTTGCCATTAAAAAAATAAGTGAATTCTATTTACTGAAGCATAGTCTGTGATAAAAACTAAGCCTTGAAAATGGCTACTAGTTTCCAACAACTAGCATGAAGAAGCCTTAAAAAGGGCTGGTTCTGAAAAGGACAGCTAGCTCGTACAGTGTTGATGGACACAAGTTTGGAAAAGAACTAATAGTATCTGTCTGCTAGTATGATAAAACCCTGAAAAGAACTGCCAGCGGTGCTTGTACCTCCTCGAATGTTTAGTGAAGACTGGTTGTATAGTGAACAAAATACTGAACACCTGAACTTGCCCAATAAAACTATGGCAGCTGGTGACACAATTGGAAACAGGGTCACATAGGTAAATAGAGTAATAACATGGGCATCAGATATTAAGGCAGTAATGCCAGTGTTTTCCATCTCAGATATCAAATCCATCTCTTCATGCAGCTCAGGAAAATAAAAGTGAAGGACAACAAAAACATCAACCAAAGAGATACAGGTATTCATATATGGGTGCTACCACTGTTTAGAAATACTAATGGGGTATAACAGTATCACTTATTCATCAGGTTTTTTTTTTGTGTGTGTGTTTATCAGGTCTGATGGTGTTGGCCAACCCTGGTATTGACAAATAAACTGATAGCATATTAAGATGGTTGTTACGAGGCTGGATTGTCATCGATGTGCTGTCTTTTTGCTCACATTTATCAGGTATGTGGAAAAAATGGTCCACCCTTTTAATTGACTGCCATCCTTTGCAGCTCCATTAATGTAATGACATTAATAATACTTCTTTTTTTGTTCTCCTTTTGGAGCATGGAGTCACCACTGCAGCTGGTCTCCTTGCAGGAAGCCTGCTGTGGTAAGTTGGGATTATATAAATAGTTATAGGGGACTTAGTGTACTGACTGAGATCAGCTGTGAAGGTATCTGTATCTAATAAGGGTGGTGTGTTACAGATGACCTTACTTTGCTACCACATTTAGACCTCAATCAGACTTATTCTGGAATATTGTGATGACTACGTTGGTGAAGGTATCTGTATCTAATAAGTGTGGTGTGTTACAGATGACCTTACTTTGCTACCACATTTAGACCTCAATCAGACTTATTCTGGAATATTGTGATGACTACGTTGAATGTCTAGGGTTATAATAGTGATGAAGTGTAAGTTCACAACAACCAACAGACAGATAAACACTTTAATTAAGATCCACAACACTTTACAACACTATGACAAGCACATACATATAACACTCTAGAAGACTATCTTAAGTAAGTCAAGTGTTAACTTTTAAATTATGTATTAATTTCTTTCAATAATAGATATCCTGATCCAACTACAGAGTGAATCAGGAATCACAATCAAATGTAAACACAATGTTTATGTACAAAAATTATACAAAGGATCTTTGTCCTGACATATAATATTATTACAATATGTGTGTAATGTTGTGATGTAGTATTATGAGGTAATACTGGCTTTTGAAGCTAGGTTGTTGTTTGTCATCACGACTACATGTGTTTGTTACTGGTGGAAATAATATTGAAGGGTTCACAGTTTCTTTTTATTTGTAAAAATAATTACTGTCCCTCTTGATTTAGTATTACAGTCAATTTTAGGGTGGGTTATACAAGGGTGAGCTGCTCTGGCTGACGAATTCTTAGCTCATATGTAGGCGGCAGGAAAACTGTCTCCTCTGCTCGCTTGCTTCTCAGTTATCTTGAAATACACCACTGGTCGATATCTTGGACAAGGAGTCTGCTGCTAGCCCTCTGGATCCAGCAAAACTCAGACCAGGTGCTGCTCTAATACTTCAGTACCACGGTCCCTGAAATAAGAAGGTTGTACCTCCTTCGTCATAACTAATATATATAATCTATTTCCACACTGAAGTACAGGACATTACAAACACAGAGTTCAGCGCTGTAGGCCAACTGCTAGCTTCTCATGTGACAATATACACCAGTATTCCTCTCCCTAATGGTTACAACGCCTCTGCAATTCCAGCGTTAATTCCTTCTATACAATAGGATAGGTGTCATGTTACTAGTTGGCAATCCCATATATGCCTATGCAGTTATACTCCTCTCTGACAAGCTTTTACATGGTGGAGCAATATCTAGGCTTTGCCTTCTGTTTGCTACTGAACCACACACATACAGACACAATTTATCATTTCATATTCAATTTTCATATAATATATATATATATAGATATATAGGAAATATGTCTAGCTTACCACAATTCAAGGAAATATACACAAGTAACGTTGACTGGCGATGAATTCTGGCACAATTTTGATCTGCCTTATCCCAGGCTTTTATTAGAAAAATATTAGCTTGATCTCAACGCACTTGCTTCTCACAAAATTTATTTTCAAAACTGGCCCTGAACTGACGCTTCTATTTGACTATATCGAACGTTCTAACCAATGAGACCATGTTTACAAGAACCTTTGAAAAAATTTTACCCATCCTACACGTTGCCATTAACCACAATAATAGTATTTGCAGTTCGACTAATAAGGTTTCGCCTTACATATTACTACAGCCAATCAAATCGTATCTAACTTGTTGGCCTCATTTCCCCTAAAGCAGTGTTTTTCAAACATGCCATTATGAGCAAATATGATCTTGTGCTGTCAGACAACCCCACTATAGTATTTTGGCTATAATTTGTTAATTACTAGACTATTTGCGTAATACATAACATATTCTTTGTCAGCAAGTCCTAAGGCACACAAATATATAAGTTTAATGGGGCTAAGTGGCTTCGTTCAAAATATGTATTATTATAGGATAGTCGTGTATTTGTTTTTTACCACCCGTTCACTTCTATACCATGGGATGTCTTCTGTACTGTCAAACTAATGTCAGGAGCTTAGACATAAATCAGTAGAATGTCAGGTTTCCCAATAAGATTTTAAACCTGTTTTCAAAACCTAACCTCGTATCGTTAGTGTTTTTTATCACTGTTTATTTGAAAAAATCAGGTCTTCATGCCTTTCGCGTGTGATTGGCGTTCCGTCTGTCTTTCTAGGTTAACTTTGTGTGTATAATGACATTAATGTAGTATTATATCTAGGTCATTATGCAGTTTGCGTATCAAGATCGTCTAAGAAATACAGTACCAGTTTTCTTTTTAGAAATGCGTGTAGTTTATGCAGACGGAGCAGAAAAAAGGGGTTTCGTGTTCAGCCATTATGGCGTTCTACAACACAGGCGTACGCTATTGGGAAAGCACTGGTCTTTTACCATTCTTCTTTCTTTCTATTGAATTACTTCGTTAGGCTTTACATTTATTTTCTAATTTATATATGTGGATTAGAATTTTTCACCACACCTGCTTCAAAGCATTTATATGCTCTTGCAGTGATAGTTTATGTAGGAAGTTGTTTTATATGATGAGGTTGCCAGCCCCATTTAGAACCTCATAGTAGTCACCTGAGGTATAAATTATATGCCTGAGGAAGCAGTGGCCCTGTTCTTTCTGTCTTCTTAGAAGACCCACCCCCTGGAACTACACAGAGCCAATGATAATAGAGATACTGTATGCTGCATATTGAAACAGACTTCAGTTCTGGTTATTATCACGAGAGTAGACACTTACTTAGTCATTCCCCTTCTACTGTGAGGTGAAGAGGTTTGGAAGAGAGAGTGCCAGACTATCCTATCGGCTGTCTTCCTCCTGGCCTGGTTCCATTCTAGTCCCCGGTCCTTCAAAGATTGTCTAATGTTGTCCTCCTAGCGGACTTTGGGTCATCCTGGGTGTCTAGATCCCTGGCTCTTTGTTTCCCATGCTTGTTGTGGTAGCCGATCTTCTCCCATTCTGCAGACATGACCAAACCATCTTAGTTGGGACTGTTCTACTTGGGTCTGCAGGGGGTGGGATTTTAGGACTTGATGAATCGTCTGCTTGCGGACCATGTCTCTTCTTGTTACTTCAACCACCTTCCTCAGATACCTCATTTCTGAGGTTTGGATCTGGCTTTTGTGGTTTGTAGTCATTGCCCGTGACTCGCATCCATATGTCAAGACTTTTTATTTCTTCAGTTTTACGGAAATGAAATCTAAGATACATATTTAGTTTCATGGTTTAAAATTAATGTAATTTCAGTACTTTCTTATCTTTATTGTCTATAAATATTGAGGTGTATTAATGTTGGTCATAAAACTTAAACTTAATTGAATGCTTCATTGTTTTACAAGATCATCATGATATGAAATCAGTCACTCTGTAAAGTTTGCAGTTGAAGTCAATTTTCCTGTGTAGCTTATTGTTTATGTTCTAGATCAGGTGCTCCCTACATGGGAAATGTTTAACCCCAATGGTACTAGAAGCTTGTCAAGGGGGTATGGGAAATGTTTGGTAACTAGGTAGAAATATTCCAAAAGTAGTGTCAGTTTAAAAAGTTGTAGATTGGATGGAGAATGGCAAGTTCCAGTCACACTCAAATCCAAAGCAAGAAACTAACTGGAGGCCAAACATGATTATAATGTATATCTTTTTAAAAATATTACAAAGAATAAAACTGTTGGTTCACACAAAAAAAATAAAAAAATTACGGGTTTAGCTAATGTTTTTTGACTGTTTTCTGATAAACACTAACAACTTTATGATATGAAAAATGTACGAAATACAGTTTTCTTAATTAAACATGTTTATTTATTTCCTTATGCACACATGCATGGTAAACTCTTGGATTTATTTTCTTTCATTGAATGGGGGTACTGGATGGTTTATTAAAATCCAAGGGGGTGCAAACAGCGAACAAGGTTGGCTACCCCTGTTGTAGATGAAAGCTGTCTCAGTTCTCTTGTAGTTAATGGTTGATTTTGTATTTTTACTTCCAGTTATGCATTCTTCCATGCAAACAGAAAGGCATTTAGCAATGTCAAGACTTCCACAGGAAAAGTATGGACTCCAAGTCTTCACAATGCAAATACTTCAGAACTCAAGCCATATGAGGTAAGTTACATTCATTGTTTAGCTGTGTCTGCTGTAACATTCACTTTTATTGTTTGATGTTTTCGTGGACATTTTCTGAAAACCTGTTATATCTTTTCTTCGATTTATTGGCTTGATCAGATGTCTGCTGCTGGTTTGAATGATGCTTTGTCTTTTTATTTCAACTTTTACCGTTAAGGAAGACGCATTTTTAAAATACAAGGTATATGTGTTTAATATTTTCCTTCTGAAAACCAATATCTCTTTGTGCAATCTTCTTACTGGGAATACATCTGTGCATCTTGTATTTAGTTTGTCTTTACAGGCTTTTCTTTAACTTGCAACGGATGTCACTCTCTTGTCACCTTCAAATCTTGCAATTGATTTTCAATCACTTCCAGATGAGGAATAGCTATGAAACTTGGCATAGATGTGTATTCCCCATGACAATATAATAACCAGTCGTAAAAATAATAAAATTAATATTATTATTTTTTTTAAATTATGTCATCAGTGAAATTGGCGATAACTGCAAATAATCTAGGTGTATTCTTTCCAACAAGATTGTCTCTCTGGAGAGAAATATTGAAACAAAAAGCCTGGGGTGCTGATTCTACATGAAATTAACTTCTGCTTTATACTTCATTACACACTTATGGATAAAATATATGATAAACGCTTAATCACCCCACGCTTTTTTTTCAATTTGATGTTACATTTTTGGCTGCAAGCTATAAACTCCTTGAAAAATGATTTGTGGCTTTTTAGTGCATTGAAGGCCTGTACTTAAAATATTGTTTTATATATTTTGTATTGCTTTATCAAGCTGGAGCTTCCCTTTAAAGTCTGAATCAAGGTACTTTTATTTACTACTTACTTAGCCGTTCCTCTTCTACAGTGAGGTGTAGAGGTTTGGAAGAGAAAGCACGATACTATCCTATCTGCTGTCTTCCTCTTGGCCTGGTTCTATTCTAGTCCTCTGTCATTATGGTAATCTTGGTGTGTAAATTTGGTGCCATAAACACAAACTTAGTGTGATTATTGACACAGATATTATGAAATGACTTGTTTTGTTGAATTTAAAAACATGCAGAGGCAATAGTCACGATCTGTGTGTTCGATGTGACTTAAATATTGAACCATTTTCAGGAAAATTTGAGAATCTAATTTCAGCCTATTTTGTTTTTCAGTGCAGGCCTAATTGTGTAAAATTTTAGAAGTAAAAGGTAAATATCAGTGGTTGCCAACTAAGCAACCTTTGAGAGCCACGCTGCTGGAGGAAATTGTGGGGGGAAAAAACCATCCATAAATTTTTGCATAACAATGTTCATATATGATTATATATTAAAATAAGGTAAAAAATTCTTACAATTGAATGTCACTGATATCTTATCTTCCAATTAATGTTTATGTGGCATCTTTATGGCAAAAGTGTAAAAAAATTTTTTAGACATTATATTTAGTGTTATTGAAACAGTTATTTTTACATAATTTCTGGTACATAATGAGGGCCAGTCCACACTAGTGTTTAGCTATGTTGTATGTTTTGTGTATGTAAAAAGGCATTCTAATACTTCTTTTTTTTTCCCTGACAGATTTGGAATGCCCACAAGATGTTTGACGATGCAGACAGTGCAGAACACTTTCAGGGAGTTCTTGATACAGCTTTTATGTTGGCCTACTCCATTGTAAGCTTCATTCTTGTTCACACTGTTTTCATTAAATTGCTAAAAATAACTTACTTCAATTTACAACTTTTATCTTGATCTTAAGCCGGAAAGAGATAGTTGTTTATATTTATAGATTAAAAATAGTGCTTGGAAATAATATTACTATTACTGTAAAAATGAACTTTACAACAAAGCAAATAAATAAAGGATTGTGAGAATGTCAGTGTCAAAGATGCTATCTTTAGTTATTTCAGTTCAAAATTTTTTTGAGCTCACTTTTAGGATGTATTTTATTAACAGGTTCTGAGTGTCTGGTGCAGCCTTTTAACATTAGTGCAAATTTCATGTAGTTAATTCTCAGGCCTTTGTTAACATTTAAATAAATAAATAGAAAGTATAAGAAAGATTTTTGGCTCTTTTAGTATGAAGTTGGTTAGAATCAAAGTTAAAAATATACAGGATTAAATACATAGGACTAGATTTGAAAGTGGTGGATGGAAGTTATTGCAGAATTATATGATTTGTGTATTCAATATATAGTTTATTTCTTTATATATAGTCATACCCATGAACATCATTCAGATGCTGATATATAAATGTTGTTACAGATGTCACGTTAGAGATAGCATGTGATGGAATTGTTTGGTTGTTGTCAGTACTGTACATATTTTTGTCCACTCTAGGAAATGTTGTAAATGATTATATTGTTATCTATGCTTTCTTGCAGGGACTCTTTCTAAACGGTTATATCGGAGATAGGTAAGTACCTTTTTTTTCTTTTTTTAAATAGATTTACCATATGATGGTATTCCAGTTGTACCTGTTTATTCTGAGTGTATCCCAACATTTACTGTTCATTATCATTCCATTTGTAATTGTTTTGTTTTGCGCTTATCCGATGCTTATTCTAACACTTGCTGTTTTTTGTTGTATTCCATTTGTAACTATTTTTATGTGTGTTTAATTAACACATTATTAACTAGTTGGGTGTGTCCTTTCGTGATTCACTCTTGCAACAAAGCAGTAGCACTGTTCGGATGGTCCCTGGTTTGATTCACTCCCCAGTGAGCATGTCAGTTCTTTTACTTTCTATTGTTTTATGTTCTTTTACTTTCTGACTTATGAGTACTTTATTTACCTATTTTTATTTATTAATTTTAAGCATTTTACTTCTTTTCTTAACCTCTTATGTGGGGCAGCATTTTTTTCTTTTGTGAATTAGTTTGTGTGAAAGAGTTCCATTCATTCAAATGATTTTCATTCACCTTTGGCTTTTAAAGAACTAGAGGCCACAAAGATGTGGTTTTACAGAAGAAAGTTAAAAATGCCATGCACAGCTAAAAAATAAAGTAATAAGAATATCACAAAAGAGGCCACATTGCAAAAAAAGCTTATTTCTCATGTTAGAAGGAAGTTTATTCATGTTAGAAGGAAGTTTATTCATGTTAGAAGAAGGAAGTTTATTCATGTTAGAAGGAAGTTTATTCATGTTAGAAGGAAGCAGTCCATTTTCTGTAGGCATGTTATGAGCAGAAGAAAACTGCAGTATATTGTGACAACTGGAAATATTGAAGGGCAAAGAGATAGAGCAATGGTTCCCAAACAGTGTGGCATGCCACATTGGCACTGCGCAGTAGGGTGGCAAGTGTGGCGGGAATATTCAAAGACAATCAAGGATTTAGAGGCATTTTCAGAAAATTCATATTCCAAAAATAAATGTGGTCATTTTCATATTTTGTTACATGTGATATAATACAGAAAGTATATGTATAGACACATATAGAATTTACCAGAAGTTTCCAGATTTTATTCAGTAATATAATTTATTTTACATCAAATAGATTTTAATAATAATAAAATAAAAAGTTAAAAATAATGTAAGTTATAAAGGTTACTCGACAAAATCAAGCTGACGTCTTTCATTGAACTTGTATATATTGTGAAGGAGTCATGTTTTTGTGTAGCTGTATTGTTTTATGCTTCCTGGATGTCTCATGATCATATTATAAAGTTATGCTTTGAAATTTCCCAGTCTTAGGCCCTTTGAATGTTTTTCTTGACTCACTGGCACTTCTAAACTTTTCTTCATGTCTGTTGAAAGACTTTCGTGTGGGGTTACTGGTTGTGTTGCCTGAATTCTGATCGTGCTAATGTTCTTACGCGAATGGGGTGAACCTCACCTTCGGTTTGTCGTAATGCCTGAACTTGGCATCAAGATGTAAACAACTGTTCATCTTATTAACTCAGCAACTTGACATAAAATACGTAATTCATAAGGTTGAATGGTGTAACGTGATTCAACGAATAATGCCTCCGGTTCGAGTCCTTCACAATTTAATATGGATTACACACATACATAAACAGTTCAATTCACACATGAGGTACATGCATCAATCAATCAATAGCGTAGACTGCTGTTTTACGTGTCAATGTCCGTTTAAGGATACAATGCAGTAATTGTCGTCAGAACATCACAGCTATATGCACGCGCAGATAGAATGGCTACCTGCCGACAGTGAGACTGTGAGTCTAATTACTTCGTATAAAGTAGACGATTATTTTTCTCCTTCCAAGGATTTAGTTAATCACTAACCTCCATAAGTTTCCTCTCTCGTAGAGTTCTAGGACTGACCCTGGTCCTGCATAAATACACATATAAATGGCTATATCATGCCATTAATTTGGAAGGCTAGAAAAACGCAGCTATTCAGCTTGACGGTCAAAGTAACAAAGGGTAGCGTCTCCTAGTTACCGACTGTGACCCAAACAACGCTAGACACGTCATAATCGATCGTGTATGGAGCGTTCAATAATTGAAACATCTATCGCAATATATTAAATGTCTTAACCTTTACAATTGCACGTCTGCTAACCTTTAGCAGACGGCGTTAATAACATATACCGTAACAATTCCCTGTACACCGGGGAAAAAAAAAAATCGATAGATTTTTTTTCAAGATCTATCCGACTTAACAATTTTTCAAAAAAATTTAACACAATTGTGACATATGGCCGACGATGTTCTGAGTAGAACCGTGTCGCGGTCATGTCAACTAACTATTTGTCATAGTCATCTAACATTAATCATATTATATATCAATATTATGCATATTATTATATCAACTAAATAAAATGTGTAATGTCAATAGTGAATGATAGAATTAAATTAAAGTAAGGTCTGTCGTATTAGTATGTCATATAGGAATTAATTTGACTAATTAAAATTAAATTAATTAATTAAACTAAGAGTTAAATTATTAAGATTCTAATGTAACACGATGTTATGAGAGAAGAAAAGACAAATAAGTGAGAAGAAATAGAAAGAAATTCGAATATAAGTTTAACTTAATTGTGTGTGTTAAGTGTTAGTGAATAATAACTATCTAATTTAACTAACTAAATAACGTATAGGTACTTAAAAAAAAATATTAATCTAATACTTGTGTGAGATTTATTTTCTCTTTTCATAATTTCTTCTTTTTATATTTCGTTCTCTTTTTTTGTTTTTTCATTTCATTTTTTTCTCACATTTCATTTTATTGATATTAATTCAATTAAGAAGTTAAGTTAACTAATTAATTAGTATAGGATATGATGATCCATCCGTAGTCCTGATCCTGATGAATTCTTTTAGACAAAGTGTTGAAGCATTTACGTCGGACAGAAATGTCAATTATCCTAGGATCCAAGAATTAAGTGCACTTAGGATAATAAGTTCGACTTGTCGTCAGATATTGTTCCATGATTGTTGAACGAATATTCATATATTGTGTATGGACGTTAGACGAAGTTTCAATGTCAATATGTATACCTTGATTGTCTTTAGTTCAATTCTGTGATGCATATAGTGTTTATAATTATTAAATTGAAGTCAAGGTTAGTTCCCTTATAGTTGATACTTCGTTCTATCCAATGTAGTGATGATTGACGTAGTTTAGGAATGTCAATGTTGATTATTCGTCGTCAATAGGATTACGTGACAACGCATCCGCCACAATGTTTTCAGTGCCAGGAATATGTTCAATGGAGAATTCAAATGGCTGCAGGATGATCGCGTATCTGGCGAGTTTTGGGCTTTTGTGGTTTGATCTACGCAAAGATGCTACAGCACGCTGGTCAGTCTGAATGGTGAATGGAGCACCAAGCAAGAACTTTTCCAGTTTTGTGATTGCCCATATAACTGACAAAAGTTCCTTGTCCACTGTGGAATACTTTGTTTCTGCCGGCTTTAGCTTTCTTGAAATATATAATGTAGGATGTAGAACGCCATCATGGTTCTGGAGCAGGCATGCACCGATGCCGTAGTTACTAGCATCTGTTCGTAAGAAAAAATCTTTTGGAAGCATCGGGAAGTCTTAAAATTGGTTCATGCGAAAACAAATTTATAATTTTGTTGAAAGTTTCATTGCATATACCAGTCCATGTCACCTTCACCGGCATGTCTTTTTTTAGCAATGAAGACAATACAGCCGTGATGGATGACAAGTTTGGTATGAATCTACTGTAATATTGAACAAGTCCTAACAAACTCCTGACCTGTTTCTTCGTCTGAGGAACTGCTATGTTTAGAATTTTGGAGACCGTACTAGGTAACGTTCGGATATATCCCGCTCCAATGATATGTCCCAAAAAGGTTATCTCATTACACGCGATCTGCACCTTTGTAGGTTTAGCAGTTAGATGATAATTCCTTAGAGTGTCGAAAACATATCTAAGTCCCGAAACATGTTCCTCAAACGACGAACTAAACAAGCATATGTCGTCAATATACGTAATAACGTCTAATCTACCTGATAAAATTTGTCGCATCAGGCGAATGAAGGTAGCTGGCGCATTAACAAGCCCAAAAAGGCATCACATTCCACTGGTATAGACCTTGTGGAGTGGAAAATGCGGTGTAGTACTTAGCCTTTTCGGTCAGTGGTATCTGCCAATAACCTTTAGTTAAGTCTATCTTACTAAATATAGTTGCGTTGGATAGACGTGGCAGTAAGTCGTCGATAAGTGGATGTGGTTCGCTGTCAACTATAGTCTTAGCATTTAATTTTCTATAATCAACACATAGTCTGATTTTATTGTCCTTCTTCCGGACAATCACTAATGGAGAAGAGAATGGCGAATTACTAGTCTCAATGATTCCCAGAGACAACATCTGTTCAAGTTCCTTAGTAGTTTTAGCAAGGAAATGTAAAGGAACCGAATAGGGATGTACAACGAATAGGTGTATCGTCATTGAGAGTAATGTCATGACTGATAGCCGATGTGCGACCCGGGACGTCGGTCAAACACATCTGGATAAGATTGTAAGAGATTAGCAATCTGTAGACGCTGTTGTGGGTGTAACTGTTGAAGAGATGGTTACATCCCGCCAAGATTCAGTAGGTTGAACTACTGGTACCGGTAACGGTAACTGTACCTCAGGAAAAGAAGATTCTTCTTCCTGGATGACGGATAAGTTGGAATAATAACAAGTAGATACTGTGTTGTCATCTAGTTCATGGAAAATTGACTGTAAGTGTTCAGGACGTGTATGAAATTGCTTGAGCATGTTAATATGAAATATCTTTTTGTGTCCCTTGATATCTAAGACGTTATCAACGTCGGAAATTTTATCAATGACTTTGTAAGGACCATTCCAAGATATCAATAATTTATTGTTATTGTGAGGAAGTAACACATAAGCCTCATCGCCTGGGAATAATTGGCGTAATCGTCGAGACCTATTTTGTAGAGATCGAGCCTTAGCTTTTGCAGCCTCAGAAGAAGCTGTTGCCAACTGGCAAGACTCAATAATGTTCTTCCGAAGATTAATCACATACTCGTAAGATGACTGAGTGTCCTGAGTCATCGCCGCGTCAATTAATAAGTCTATTATTAGTCCCATAGGACCTCTTGGGGGAGCACCAAAAACTAATTCAAAGGGAGAGAAGCCAGTTTGTTCATGCGGTACCTCCCGATAAGCAAATAGAACAGCTGGGAGTGCTCTGTCCCAGTCATGAGGGTGTTTAACAGTAACCTTATGTAGTAGTTGTTTAAGTGTACGGTTAAGTCTTTCAACTGCACCATTACTCATAGGATGATAAATACTACTTAAATTCCTATCAATGTTCCAGGTTTTCATGACTTCCTTCATGGTGTCAGATATGAACTGTGACCCATGGTCTGATAAAAGTTTTCTAGGAAACCCTATTCTAGAAAAGATGAGATGTAGTGCATCAGCTACATCTGTGGTAGTGGTGGTCTTTAATGGGATAGCTTCTGGCCATCGTGTGCACAAATCAATGCACGTAAGGACGAATCTATGTCCTCTGGCCGATGGTAGCAATTGACCAATAATATCTATGGCCATCTTGTCAAACGGTCTTACTGAGATATCGCAAGCCTGAATAGGCGCCGTGTGAAAAGCTCCACGTGCTTTCACTTCTTGGCATGTAGTACAGGAACGTACATACTGCGAAATATCTCTTGACACTCCTGGCCAAAAGAATGAAGACAGTACTCGAGATCGTGTTCGAGTATATCCCATATGTCCAGCACACTGTGAGTCATGCGCATGTTGAAGAATGTACCGTCTAAAAGTATACGGGACCATAACTTGTTGTTTCATTTGTGATTTGTCATTAAAACATCTAATCAATAGGTCATTTTTAATAACAAACCAATGTTTGTTATTATTACCTGAGGATAGATTGTCAACTTTATCAACCAGCTTAAAATTTTGTTTTAAAGATTTATCCTCTTTTTGTTTGGTTGCAAATGTTTCCCTGTCAATAGGTGAATTGACTACAAATTCCTCTTGGTTGTCTGCATCCATTTTATTATCACCAAAACTTTCTCCATGAGTTGAGTCTGCGCTCTAGTCGTCACGGCGTTTCCAGTGCATAGGTTATGTTTCTCCCATTCTATGATCTCATCTGGAGTACAATCTTTACTGCCGTGTATACGACCAACCATCAGATCAGCAATAGGCTTTTTTAGCATACATACTTTTACATTCCCTGTGAAAAGGGTGTTCTAATATGAACAATAGCTGTGGGGTAAAACTCAATAGTTCCACCAAATGTCATGCAGCGGACGTATTCTCCTGTCGCACAGCTAGGATGTACCAGCGACTGACGTACACCAATCGTTGTGGATCCTGAATCATTCAGCAGTGAGACGACGGATCCATTAACTAATCCCCTGTTAAAAATTAGTAAGCCTGTTCCATCGTTGACTGCAAGACCTACCTCTGGTGTAATATGTCCGCAGTTAAGCACTGTTTCTTTCGCCTTCTGAAAAATAAGATTGCATTGTTGGCAACTATTTGCCACATTATAATTAATAGCAAAACATGCAGCAGAAGACTGTGTTGTATTATTGTCAAGTGGGACCTGAGCTATAGGGGTAGTATTATTTGTAACTTCCGCCCCTGTATTATGGTTGTAATGAGATGATCCCCGAGAATGAGATCGATTCCGAGTATAATTGTTAGAATTATCTCGTCGTCCTCTATAGTAACTATTATCTCGATGTCTCGAGCCATGATTATTACCATTCCCAGTTATTGTATATTTTTCGGGAGTATGTGATCGATTATAATTAGTGTTATGTTGACTATTGTGAGTGAAGTTTGTTTAGAGGTGAATAATTTCTATCTCGTGATCTTACCTCTAGTTTGAAATGGACTCATTTTTATTGTTGAAATCATTATTATGTCCCTTCTGAAAGTTAACATTGTGAATTTTGGTTAGTACAGGGAAACCTACTATTCTTGTCTACACTGACAGTATGTCTTTGTTTGTTATTATGAGTGTAGGACATATTAGACGCCACAGGTAGAGGTTCTCTTAATGAGGAGTGAGAAATGGTTGCATTCGGATGTGCCGAACAGTAGTTTAAAGATTTATCCTAAATTTTTTCCAAAAACTGTCAATAGTACCTTGGTTTACCGTGCTTGTTGTCCTCCTGCAAATATGCAAAGAATGGCTGGCTAACCGAAGATACTACCTTATAATCCACGTACACTTAGTAAGCAAATCAAACTTAATTTGTCGTACAATTTGTTGACTTCTGCCAGTTCAACCATCTATTAAATTGTATTGCGTATGTTCGCAATGCTAGGAATGCCTGCAAAATCTTTTGGAGATTCAGGTAAAATTCCCTTAAATTTCATTACATACAGTGTTCCTCGTCCAGTGTGATAAACCTTCGTAAAAGCATGGGATTGACAATATAATAGCAAAACCGTAGTTAACTGTTTGCTATTGATCGGGGCGTCAGCATAGGGGTAGTTTTGAAGAAGCCGTCAATGGTAATTTCTCCAACCAATGAGAATTTCATTTAACTTGTGTGTACCCTATGACTCTTCGGGCAAATGATTTTGTTTTTGCAAAGTCTGTTAAAACAGTGACAGGAACGATGAAAGGTCGTCCAACGTGTTACCTCTGAAGTTTTGAAAGTGGGTAATTTAAAGTTGTAGAAATGTTTAGTTTGGGCTGGATGACGATTCCATTTTGTTGCGAATTGGGTTATTCTGGTTTGTCATCAGCACAGAAAATTTTTTGTGCTTGTAATCTTGCTGTCTCCAATGGGTTTTAATACGCGCCGGAAGTTCCATTTCTTGTTGTAAAATAATTTCCTCTCGTTTCAATTTATTCTCTTCTTCCTAAGTTGAGCAATTTGGAGGGGGGGATCTTAATCTCTTATTTTCCTTGGCAATATTGCTTCATCTCACCTGTTCTAAAAGCAAGGACTTCCCTCTATTCTTTAATGCAGCCTGTTTGGTTCTGTTCCTCCATTTCCTGCTTTATGTTTTTTCCAGTTCTTGGCCTCAGCGATGAAAACTGACGAAGTTCTTTGGAAATGATTGGAATAAAACATTTTTAATATTTCTTTTACCCAATTTTTAACGGTAAATGGTCTATAGTAAGCATTTTGACTTTTATCTGTAAGTTAATTTATTGATAATTACTGATTAAAATAGTCAATAGTAGCTTCATATTAATTATTATACTTACTCAACTTAGGTATATTCAATATAAATAATCACAATAGTACTGAACTCTTATGTCTAAGTTCAACTAATAGACAATATTTTGTAACAATATTGTATCTAAGTACTAACTATATCATAAATAGTTATGATATCTGTTAACTATAATGTAATTACATCACACAATTAATTCTTAATAATCCAATAATGTTGGGTATGATTCCTAGAAATTATATTGTTCAATGTACTAAGTCACTCTCTTAGTACCAGAAAAGTATATTAAATAATATACAATGGGTCTATTACCTCAAAGGTAGACTATAAGATCATTTTATTTGGTCAATATATATATATTAATTAATTATTATTATTATTATTATGCCCTAGGCATCTCTTATAAATTGTAGTGCTAATTTCTTGGACTATCACTGCATAATTATGCAATGTCCCATATTAACCTTAAATGTCAGAAAAAATTAATTAAATTAAATTACAAGGGTATTATTGAATATAATGTCATATTATTAATGTAGTATTTAATATATATCATGAGTACAAACAAAACAATGATGCAACTAAAGGGTACAAACAATGTCAAGACGCAAACAAGACATTTTCACAATTAAAAATGAATTTATGAACTAAATAAAACAAGCGGAAGTGTCACACGGAAAACGAAGGGTCAAAGATTGACCCGAGGTCAACTGAATATGCAAAGTACACAAAAAAAAAATGACTGCAAAAAATGATGACATCACAGGACTCATAACGGACGAACATTTAACAATCATCAAATAAATGATAGTAAGAGTAGACTGGACGAAATAGTTAATGAACATGATACAAAACTGAATAAAAATGTGAACTTAGTACAAATAAAATACACCAGTTATCTACGGAACGGTACAGCTAACACAATCGTCAAACGACAGCAGATTTGGACAGGCAGTCCATTCGGCAGAATCTTCGATGGAGCTCTCCCAAAAATGCGATCGTTTAACTGCCCTAAGAAACGACCGAAATCAATTCAGGCATCGTGAGAGCCACAGAATCTAATTTTCGGTTCATCCTCCCTAACCGCCCACTAGTTAACAACACCTTAAAACAACAAAAAAGTACATTAAACATAGGTAAAAAAACATGCCTATGTAGACAGAAGGCATGGACTCAGTTAGCACTGTCACGTTAACGACAATAGTTATTGAGCTAAAATACTTATCTTTATTATTTGCTGCTTCACTTGATGCTCGTTGTCGTCGACGGCTAGGCCTGTGCCTTTGACTGTCTGCTCCTGGTGGGCAGGCAACGGTAGTCCAGCTTGTGCATCTTGATAAATTTGCAGCGAGCTAGAAAAGCGTTGACAAGATGTCTTCTTCACGGGGGCAATGCAACACTGAGGTCATGTTGCTGTTCATGATCACGGGCGTGACGTCAGCTTCGTAATGGGCATGTTATTTTGATTCAAGCGTAAGTATCGGGGATGCGTGTGGAAACACAGAAAAAATTTTTTTTCTCTTCTGTCGATCCCCACACTGGCCACCAGTTTTGTTGAAAGACTTTCGTGTGGGGTTACTGGTTGTGTTGCCTGAATTCTGATCGTGCTAATGTTTTCTTTACGCGAATGGGGTGAACTCAGACCTTCGGTTTGTCGTAATGCCTGAACTTGGCATCAAGATGTAAAACAACTGTTCATCTTATTAACTCAGCAACTTGATATAAAATACGTAATTCATAAGGTTGAATGGTGTAACGTGATTCAACGAATAATGCCTCCGGTTCGAGTCCTTCACAATTTAATATGGATTACACACATACATAAACAGATTCAATTCACACATGAGGTACATGCATCAATCAATCAATAGCGTAGACTGCTGTTTTACGTGTCAATGTCCGTTTTTATGCATGTAAGGGTCAGAATACAATGCAGTAATGGCTACCTGTCAGTGAACATCTAACAGCTATATGCACGCGCAGAAGTTAGAATGGCTACCAGCCCCGTTTTGACCTTGAGTTTATTATTAGACAGGCGCCGTGATTCCCACTAGCGCAGACTGGTACAGTTCCATCATGATATAAAATAGACCTCTGTAGGATCTGCCGTTTTTTTTTTCCTCAGTGAAAAAATGTTAGACTGTGCATATAATACAAGTATAGTTTTCAGGAGGGTATTTTTAGGAAAAAAAAAACACCACAATATTCTGGCTAATATGGTATATATGTGGGATTTCCGTCTTATAAGTATTTCTTCTCATGCACTATCCTTTCAATCTTTCTTAACTGCCAGTCATTGTGTTTGTGTTTTTTTCATGACTGTGATCTTTAAAGCAGAACTGAGAAAAGGTTAAATTAATTATACTTACTTACTTAGTCGTTCCCTTTCCACCATGAGGTGTAGTGGTTTGGAAGAGAAAGCGCCAGACTATCCTATCGGCTGTCTTCCTCCTGGCCTGGTTCCATTCTAGTCCTCGGTCCTTCAAAGATTATCTAATGTTGTCCTCCCAGCGGATTCTGGGTCGTCCTGGAGGTCTGGATCCCTGGCTGTTTGTTTCCCATGCTTGTCATGGTTGCCGATCTTCTCCCATTCTGCAGACATGGCCAAACCATCTTAGTTGGGACTGTTCTACTTGGGTCTGCAGAGGGTGGGATTTTAGGCCTTGACGTATCGTCTGGTTGCGGACCATGTCTCTTCTTGTTACTTCAACCACCTTCCTCAGATACCTCATTTCTGAGGTTTGGATCTGGCTTTTGTGGGTTGTAGTCATTGCCCATGACTCGCATCCATATGTCAAAACTGGGACATATGTGGAGCGGTATACAGCCATATTTGTTTTCTTACCAACCTCTCTCTTGCTGAGGAATCCTCGATTTATGGCCTAAAAAGTCTCCCAGCTGCTGCCTTTTGAGTGGCCAACTCTTTTTTGATGCCTCCCTTTCGGTCTATAATAGCTCCGAGATATTTAAAGTGGTCAACCGGCTCCAGGACCTGTTCTCCCAGCTTAATCTGATGTCTTCTTTCTTCTTGTGATATCACCATGGATTGTGTTTTAGAGCTGCTTATGACCATCCCTCTCTTCTCCAGCTCTTCCTTCCAGACTTGCATGTTGGATTGGAGATGTGCCTCTGATTTAGCAAGCAGGGCAACATCATCAGCAAATGCCAGCTCAGAAATACATACCTGTCTCATCTGCCAGTACCCCACTGAATACTTTCTTGTTCTCTCCTTACATGCCTTGATAACATCGTCCATGAGGAGTATGAAAAGATAAGGTGACAGGATATCACCTTGTCTTACACCAGTGGTGGTCCTGAACTCTTCTGACTTATGGTTTGCTGTCTTCACATAATTTCTGCAAGACTTGTCGAACCTCTGTATAGCATGAATCAGAGGTGCTGGAATGTTCTTCCTTACCAAACAGCCCCAAAGTTTGCTCCAGGGGACCCTGTCAAACACCTTTTCCAGATCTATGAAACAAAGATGGATCTCACTCTTATACTCAAGGGCCTTTTCAATGAGCTGTCTGAGTGTGAAGATTAGGTCTTGAGTACTTCGGTTAGCTCGGAATCCGCACTGGACCTCATCCAATTGTGGCTCAGCTAGGCGTCGGAGTCTCTGCTCTAGGATTCTAGAGTAGATTTTACCGAGAACACTGAGAAGGGATATGCCTCTATGGTTTCCACATTGTCGATTGTCACCCTTTTTGAAAATTGATGTTATGATGGCAATCTCCCAATCCTTTGGTATGGTCTTATTGCACCACGCTGCCTGAAGGACCCTTAAGAGTAATAGGTCGCCTGATGATAAATTAATTATACTGAGTTTAATTTTGTACAGCTGTAAAGTCAATACAAGTATATTATATTTCTCTTGACCTTGTACACAATAATTCATCTTCCTATGTAACATTGTTTTTGTTTTCAGTATGATGTGTTTTATTTACTGTCTTATGTAACATTGATAAACATTCATCATTATATGTTTTCAGTAGGATATATTTTATTTACTGTCTTATGTAACACTGTTATACAAATCATCATTATGTGTTTTTTCAATATAATGTATTTTATTTACTGTCTTATGTAACATTGTTATACAAATAATCATTATGTTTTTTCAATATGATGTATTTAATTTACTGTCTTATGTAACATTGTTATACAAATCATCATCTTTTTTAAGTATGATGTATTTTATTTATTGCCATATGTAACACCTTTATACAAATCATCATTATCTTTGGGCTCCATATGGAGCACATGCCGTCCACAAATTCTCGCTGATCCTTCCTATCCTGCTTGTGCCATTTCTTCAAGGTCTTTTCACGTCTTTTGTTTTTTTGTTTCCTTCATGTCTGCCTCCAAATCTTTTCTGCTTGTGTTTTTTGTTTCCTTCATGTCTGGCTCCAAATCTTTTCTGCTTGTGTTTTTTGTTTCCTCCAAATCTTTTCTGCTTGTGTCTGGCTCCAAATCTTTTCTGCTTGTGTTTTTTGTTTCCTTCATGTCTGGCTCCAAATCTTTTCTGCTTGTGTTTTTTGTTTCCTTCATGTCTGGCTCCAAATCTTTTCTGCTTGTGTTTTTTGTTTCCTTCATGTCTGGCTCCAAATCTTTTCTGCTTGTGTTTTTTGTTTCCTTCATGTCTGCCTCCAAATCTTTTGTGCTTGTGTTTTTTGTTTCCTTCATGTCTGCCTCCAAATCTTTTCTGCTTGTGTTTTTTGTTTCCTTCATGTCTGCCTCCAAATCTTTTCTGCTTGTGTTTTTTGTTTCCTTCATGTCTGGCTCCAAATCTTTTTTGCTTGTGTTTTTTGTTTCCTTCATGTCTGGCTCCAAATCTTTTCTGCTTGTGTTTTTTGTTTCCTTCATGTCTGCCTCCAAATCTTTTCTGCTTGTGTTTTTTGTTTCCTTCATGTCTGCCTCCAAATCTTTTCTGCTTGTGTTTTTTGTTTCCTTCATGTCTGCCTCCAAATCTTTTCTGCTTGTGTTTTTTGTTTCCTTCATGTCTGCCTCCAAATCTTTTCTGCTTGTTTTTTTTTTTGTTTCCTTCATGTCTGCCTCCAAATCTTTTCTGCTTGTGTTTTTTGTTTCCTTCATGTCTGCCTCCAAATCTTTTCTGCTTGTGTTTTTTGTTTCCTTCATGTCTGCCTCCAAATCTTTTCTGCTTGTGTTTTTTTGTTTCCTTCATGTCTGCCTCCAAATCTTTTCTGCTTGTGTTTTTTGTTTCCTTCATGTCTGCCTCCAAATCTTTTCTGCTTGTGTTTTTTGTTTCCTTCATGTCTGCCTCCAAATCTTTTCTGCTTGTGTTTTTTGTTTCCTTCATGTCTGCCTCCAAATCTTTTCTGCTTGTGTTTTTTGTTTCCTTCATGTCTGCCTCCAAATCTTTTCTGCTTGTGTTTTTTGTTTCCTTCATGTCTGCCTCCAAATCTTTTGTGCTTGTGTTTTTTGTTTCCTTCATGTCTGCCTCCAAATCTTTTCTGCTTGTGTTTTTTGTTTCCTTCATGTCTGCCTCCAAATCTTTTCTGCTTGTGTTTTTTTGTTTCCTTCATGTCTGCCTCCAAATCTTTTCTGCTTGTGTTTTTTGTTTCCTTCATGTCTGCCTCCAAATCTTTTCTGCTTGTGTTTTTTGTTTCCTTCATGTCTGCCTCCAAATCTTTTCTGCTTGTGTTTTTTGTTTCCTTCATGTCTGCCTCCAAATCTTTTCTGCTTGTGTTTTTTGTTTCCTTCATGTCTGCCTCCAAATCTCTTCTGCTTGTGTTTTTCGGTCTTCTTCTGTTTCTCGTACCATGAGAATCCCAGTTCAGGGACTGTCTTGTAATGCTATCACCTGGGTTTCTCAGAGTGTTACCTACCCATAGCTAAGATCTTGTCCTCACCTCTTGTTCTACTGGTATTAGTCTGGTTCTGTCTATCAGTTCCATATTGGTGATCTTCTCATACCCTTCATCCTACTATTCTGCACAGGCAGATGTGAAAATGATGAGGAAGTTGTGGACAGAACTTGAGCTGATGGCACGTGACAGGAGGACTTGGCATGTGTTTGTTGAAGGCCTATGCTCCTTGGGGAGCTAATGGGTATTGATTGATTTTGCACAGGCACCCTGTTACTGGTGCGTTTTTCTTTATTGAACTGTCTATGACAATGATGTTGTCGGAGCTGTCAGGCTTACACCATGTGGCCGACGTATTACTTGATAACGCGAATTTGATGTGGGCCGTTTAGTCTTGGCGTTTAGAATATTGGGATCTGCCTCCAGTATATTTGCTGGATAGCAACAAATCGCCATGACAAACTGCGCCATACCCGTTTAAGCATGGTGCACGGTGGTACGCAAATAATTAAACATACAATGAACTTAGATGTACTCAAATGTGCATCTATACTAGACTTACGTGTGAGTATCTCAAACATTTAACTCCCCCGTGAAAATAACATAACAGTTTACATTGACGACCCCCCCCCCCCAAAAAAAATCGCAGAATAAAAAACAGTGAGGTCAATCAAGTTCCATCAAGCTAAACAACAGATAACTATCATGCATATATTAAGCATGACTATAAAGAAGATAATAATAGAAGGATATAAATGTGGAAGGAGAATAAAACACCAAATTCAAACAAAAGTTGAAATGTAAAGAGACATAGATCATCTATGTACTAAATATGAAATGATAAGTGAAAAGAACGAAGGAAATGACATGAAATGAAGAATGATCATTAATAGGGAAAGAAAAATTATAAGAAATCAACCAAGATGATAAAACATGTCAACAGTGTAAAATGAGATGTGGATCGTTAGTGTATAAAACAAAAGTGGAAAACGAAATGAAATTCAAATCAATTCCCAAAACATAACACTAGAAGAAAGCAACACATCCAAAAGATTATGAGAGAATAAACCCTAAGTAACTGAAGTGAACTAATAAGAGCTAAGAATGGTGTTATTAAATATTAACGCGCACCAAATATATCAGGCGCTAATGATGCGCTACCATTCATAAATGCGGTTATAAGCAAAAGTGCAGTGAAATTAATAGCCTAAACAAATTAACTATGTAATGAAAATAATGGTATAGAAAACTATGCTAACTAAATAATTAAAAAGTGTCACACTGTCCCGTTAGAACAAAAATGTCATTAATTAAACACACGTGAAAAAGTGTCATAATGTTCCGTTCAAATAAAAAAGTTAATTAATCAATTACTCAAGGAAAAGTGTCATGGCGGGTAGTTTCATATACATATAGTGATGCAATAGTAAAGCACTTCCTGAGATGGAATTTATCGAAATGTCAAAAAATTCATAAATAAAACAGCGAGAGAAATGTTGTACATTTGGTGACTCAAAATCAAATTTAGTAGG